>CM076584.1:962616441-963216441 GCA_034641835.2 Pinus albicaulis
GTTGAATTCACCTGCTTCCACATGCTTAGTATGCACAAATTTCATGAGCACATTCTTTTACAAAAACTTGTACAAGCATAACACACTCGATCAAAAATTTTCTTGTGTAATGATCAACCCATGTTGATAGTCAGTGTGTGCTTTCATTGACAGACTCTCACTTTTGGTTGTGATTGTACTTTTGTTTAGATGAGTTTTTAAATTTGCGGTTTTCCGTGCCTTCACTTTCGTGAGTGTCTCTTTCATGTTTTCAAATGTAACCTTTACTTGATTTAATATTAATTAGTTCCATTTTCATGCTATCTTGGCTCTGGCATGTGTTTTTTTTCATAGTCATGCGCATATGGTAAGTGGTGTTCACACTTTTCTCTTTATATAGTAAATATAATATTTTAGCATGGGAAGCATCGCTTATCATGAAAATTTAAGTTTTTTTTTGTTTAAAGGGGTAAATTTGGTGTTGATGAGTCCTGCTAATCACATAGACATGTTTTACACTCATTCCCAAAATTTCATGTATTGTCGCACAAGTGTCATTACTTTCATTGCAGAGTGTATCTTTTGTGTCGCAGTTGGAGAGGTAAGTTTCCTTGCTATCGCATTGAGGGAATCATGTTGTTATTGTTTTTCATTGATTTATAAATTTTATGTCATCGACTATTCCTAGTTTTTTTATCATGATCTAGTTTAATCGCTTCTCACTTGAGCCTCACTGATCCCACAGTTAGCCTTATCCTAAAAAATTAATTCCCAGGAAACTTGACTTCACTCAGCCTTCCTGAACTACACATTGCACAGTGTCAAACATCAAGCCCTAACCTTTCCTCTTCAAATTGTGCACTCCTTAGTATTAGTTTTTAGTCCTATTCCTTGAGCTATAGAACTACACAATCCTTTCCTCCAACCAGACTTCTCTACACATTGCATAGTATCAAACATCAAGCCTCCACCTTGAGCTCTTGAATTGTGCAATTATGCAATAAATTAGCATCTCTCCCTCCAGAACTGCACATTGGTAAACTTCAAGCTTCAAGCATCAACATTGAGTCCTTAAATCCCTCAACTGCGTAATCTCCTAGCCTATTCTCTTGTCTAAACTACGCATTTTGAAACATCAACCCTCAAGCTTGACCTCTTGAGTTCCTTAATTACACAGTCACTTATACAATGCCTTTAGAATTATGCAGTATGAAATATCAAGCCTAGAGCATCCAACTTGATCCCTTCAGTCCCTCAATTGTGCATGCCCTCTTCCAAGGCCTCTAGAAATACACATTGCATAGCCTCAATGGTCATTCCTCCAGTCTGAGCCCTTGATTCCCTCAACTGCCTAGTCCTTTTACCCTGGACATCATGAAATATATATTCTGCAGTCTCAAGCCTCATTCTAGGACCTTGGCCTCTAAAGTTGTTCAATCCCTGAGTGGGGCACTCAACCAACCACCAGTTCTAGCCCTAACAAGTGATTTCATGAAGCATATTAGGCTAGGGTTTTATCAGACTGATGTCATCTTGTCATGGGTGGGCTGTAGTGGAAAATATTCTATTATTTCATGAAAATATGATGATGAAGGAGATGGAGAAGGAGATCATACTAGAAGACACCTAAGGAGTTGAGGAAATAAGATGATCATCAAGCAAGAAGACCAAGGAACATTGGATTACAATAGAATACCAAAGATCAAGAACACATGAAGACTCCATATGATTCACAACCATTTGGAGGGAATATATGAATAATAAATCATATCTATCATGAAGAGACATTATTGGACACATATTTTAATGAAGACAAAGCAAAGAGAAGGACAACTTGGCACTACCACACATCATGCAACCCATGTCATCAATGTCATGTCATGTAGGGCATTGGGTCATCATTTTCTACATAATTTGTGGATTATGTAAATTCAATTTTGGATAAATGTAAATTAAAGTGCGATTTCAAGATTCACCCAGTCACATAGGAAGTTGAAAGCTC
The DNA here is from genome assembly GCA_034641835.2 of Pinus albicaulis. Taxonomy (NCBI): domain Eukaryota; kingdom Viridiplantae; phylum Streptophyta; class Pinopsida; order Pinales; family Pinaceae; genus Pinus; species Pinus albicaulis. The sequence goes on from CM076584.1 coordinate 962,618,423, forward strand.
ATTTAGAAGTCAAATATTCATGAGGGTAGTCCAAGAGTCACAAGGGAGGTGAATGGTCTCCCTATTTTTATATATATACCCTCATTTCTAAAGTAAAGTAATTTTCACCTTGGCTCTTCCTACCACGAATTGGAGAGGAAGATAGATTTTTTGGAGGAGTGAGTGAATTCTCTAATGCTCCACTATTGAGGCTAGAGGTGTTCATTTCCTTGGTGTATCTTGGAACTTTTTCTTAATTCATAGGGATGTTGAGCCAACACGCTTTCATGCATATGTTGTGAATATTGTAATACTATTATTTGAATGTTTGTGATGTATGTTGCTTCATTTATACTAAGGAAATTGAGCTATTTTGGTGGCTTGGGTAGTTATATTGTAGAAGATGTGTTGGATTTTGTTTAAAAATCATTGCCTCCTTGTGAACTATTTCGTTGGGTGATCAAAAATTCATTTTTATGTATATGATCATGTGCCTTTTCTAGATTACTACTATTGGCATCTTTAAAGGGCCACTTTTTTCTTTTCCATTGGTGGGGATTCTCGATACTTCATGAGTTGAACATTTCACAAGGCATACTCACTTTCTGATCCAAAAATACCTATGTATTACTCTGTTGTGTTGAACTTTGTAGCCAAGGAAAATCAACAAGGATACATGGAATTCAGGCTGGTACTTTGGAAGAGGCTCCTATTCCAAACGATGTGAGGTCTAATTGGGACTTAACATCGGGGGGACCCCCTTGGTTGAAAAATTTCTAGCACCATAAACAAAATGGTAGTAGAATGAGGTCTAGATGAAAAGTTGTGCCTGGTGATTCTGTTCTAAATCTCTTATATTTAATGGCTCATTCTCAACTCATATTCCTTTGGTTGTAATATAATTTATCCATTTGTCAATTTGCAATCCCAAATGAGCCTATTTATCACTTGTCTCAATTGAAGTTTGATGGTGAGGATGGAACATCCATAACCGAGCACTTTTCTGATTTTCTTAAATTTTGTGAATCTTACAAAATTAACGATGAAGATTTTTTTACTGTTCTTTTCTTGCTCACCCTTTAAGGTCATGCTAATCGATGGTGCCATACCTTATCATTTTCTCCCTTCCTATTTTTATCATTTCCTCTGGGATATTTGTCAAGCCTAAATAGGTATGATTAACAAGATCTTCTTAAAAGAATTAATCAGTTTAGAATGAAGACTAATCAATCACTCGAGGATTTCTCTGATTGATTCCTTCACCTTTGTTTTGAATTTACTGAAGAAGATAAATATTGGGATTTCTTGGAATAAAAGTTTGAGCATTTGGTTCATATCTGTTTGCATGGTGAGTTTGAACCCCGTGATGTTTTTGCTTCCCCGACTCGTATAAATCACGAGACACCTAAAAATTTTAGAGGAGGAATCTACTGCTCCTTTTGTTCATTTTCCACCTCCTTTTTAAGTGTTGACTTGGGTTCATCCTTGCAATAATAATAAAGTTTGGAAACATGAAAATAAAATTCCTAATCCATTTTCTCATCCTCCTTCTATTTTTCATGATTCAGATCCCATGGAGGAAATCCTAGAATGGTTCATGAAGCCTATGGTGAAGAATAATTTCTCCATTTCGCAAGATGATATTTTTGCTCATAAATTATGTCTTCAATATGATTCGGATACGTGTCATCCTTTACAATCTCTTTTTCACTACCCCTTGTCCCTTGATTTTCTCGAATGATATATTTCAAATCTATGCCGTGATTAGGTGTAGGATAGTCACATTGCACAGGTAGAGTAGTAGAAAGTTGAAGATTATTTCAATATTTCTTGTCTTCTTAAAAATCCTTTGCGTGAATATGGTGTTTCCTCATTCTTGGCTAATTTTGAGTCTCATAATATTGGTAGTAAATCAACTGCAATCAATTTTCCTAATCAATCTCAAGTCTTGGGAAACAATCTTTCCACTAAGGTTGAATCTGTTGATACATATGATGATGAATGCCGAATTGCATCAAATGATATTTCATTTATCAAGAAGATTTTGTTTCAAAGGATTTAGATCTTAAACCTATTTCGGTCAAAGAAGATTTGCTTATGAACAATTCTTCCTCTTCACCTCCCTATCCTTTGTGTTGTACTATTTATGATGCATCAACCTGCCATGGGGACTCTCAATTTTGTTCAAGTTTGTTATCTCATGATTTAAATCTTGAAATTACACAATATATTGAGAAGATCCATGATGAAGAAGAAAGTGATGAAATTTTAAAGCATCCATTCCATCTTGTATCATCTCTTGTTTTGTACGGGGGGAACTCTTTGAATCAATGTGATCACGAGATTTTTCTAATTCATACATCCTTAGACTTGCAATCAGAGGAATATTATGACTTGAGTAATTTTTTAATTGATGTTGAAAAATCTAATCAAACCAATGATGTAGATAGTATCCATCCAGATAATGGTGATCCTGTTAACTTAATCGATAGCAGGTCTCTGCATGCAATTTTTTATCTGACTCGGTTTATAAAATTCTCTTATATGTCATTTCAAAGTTCTAGAACTTGTTAGAAGGTTGAGGAACTTAAAATCTCATTTATGGTTAAGTTAGGTTCTCACGATGGGCTGGTAAAATGATTGAACCATGCCATATCTGGATTTTCTCACAGAATACTTTCATTCTTATTGTTTCACTAGATGAAAACTCATTCTTGATGGATTTTGGGATTCTCGTTACAATTTTTTTATTTCTCTATATCACATTTTTTTTCATAATACTATGGTGAATTCATCCCCATGAAAATATATTATATCGAATATGATTTTGGACTGTACAAATTTTGTGAATGTGCAGTATTGTGAAGATGATCGATTTGAAGATTACCTTTGGCTAAAGAATTCATATCTATTAAGTGCTATGGTGGATAATCAGGTCCTAGTCTCTCTTGTGAATGTTTTTTTGACACGTAAAATCCTCTTGAGTGTTAGATAGTGCTTGAGTTATTTTTTGAATCAAGTTCCTCTTTCTCATACATTACACTGTGACTCGTTTTGTATATTTTCTATACTAACATTTCTCTTCAATTATTTCGATGATTACGAAGCTTGTATATTTGTTACTAGTTACGAGAAGATGTTTTTTCACTCCTCATCTGGACTTTGGTTATACTATTAATAAAATTCATGGAATTCTTCAAGTTTATTTATCCTTATTAATTTCAAACTGGGAATATGATGCTTTACTCAGCCCCTCATCATGGTTCTCACTTGGATGACTTTCATTCAACTTACCATTTTCCCATCAACACATCCAATGACAGTTGTTTTACATGCTTTGATATTTATGGTTTATCATCTCAAAATATAGATACTAGCTAAAAAGTTGAGGCACTTTAGCCTGTGCTGATGGTTATGCTAGGTCTTCATTGTCTTGACATGCATATTTAATATAATCAGATCCATTTCCCCACGCAATATTCTCATCTTGGCCCTGTGATTCTGATTGAATATTCATCTTTTCAAATATTTCAGGATTCTCAAGATGATTTTTTTGAATTATATGATCCACTCGCAGATTGGTTGGATAAATCGTATGTGGGAAGCTCCATCGTGAATAACAAATTTCATTCTTTTCCCAACCTTGATAAGAAGGATGGAACGGATGAAGGCACATTCACAAGAAACTTTCGAGGTTTTTTTGTTTGTAATTTTAGTCGAAGAGGTATGATAAGAAAAAATTTAGAATTTGTGACTATGGCACATTTTTCTATTAATAGTCAAGACCTTCAATTTTCTGTGCAACTTATTCAAGCTCTTATATTTTCCTTTCCACATAATTTTTTTTTTAATTTCCCATATCTTTGTGGATGCAGGCCAGGAGAAGATATGGTGGTTAGATTTGAAATTTCGTTATATGTAACCCTGACCTTCTAACTGTTTATTTTAGGAGTAGATCTAGCTATATATTAGTTTACCTACACCTTCATCATGCACTCGTTTTTGTAGCCAGTTTTGTGTTTTCTGACGTTTGCCTCACACTATGTTTTCAGTATAACCTCCTTTTTCTTTTCCCTTTTGGATTTGTTTTCTTGTTATTTCTTGTATTTTCTTTCGCATTTTGTTAAATAATAATTCACATGGATGATGTTTCTTTTGGCTCAAAAGATAATGTGGCAAATAGAAAAGTGATTTGTGACATTCTAAGGTTTGGCTAACTCTTATACCTTCGATTCTCCATCTTGTTTATACCTTTGGTAAATGATGTTATGGTGGAAAATACAGTCCTTTCATGTGGAAAGATCTGCACCGAATGATGATATTCATGTTTATTCTGGAAACCTCATGCCTACACTTGGTTCTTTATGTTTTGGTGTTGTCCATGCTGATCTGATTTAGTAGAGAAGGACAATAGGAAAATCTAAACGAGAATATTAATATCATAGGTACTATACATACTTCTATGAAGGGATAACCTCTTCTACTCTCAATAATTCAATATCCCTCTTCCTCCCTTAAAATAAATCAGATCCAATGTACATTTATATATAAAATAAATAAATAAAGGTTGAACAAAGATAAAGTCGTCCTATGCAGGGAGGTGAGGCAAGAAACTCCGTCGGGGCATTGTTTAGCCTCGTTGGTAGTGGTGCAATGTTTGTGTTCCTGAAGTGACTCTGTTAGGGTACTATCTAGGCTTACTCATAGTGGAGCAACTAGAGATGAAAATATATACTATGAATATCTCAAACTCATGTGCTACATTAACCTTGCCTTATATTGAAACATTATGATATTTTTGGTGATATATTTGTGTTCAACCGAGAAGTATTTAAGGGTACTATGTTTATGCACAAGGTAAGTGGGAAATTCGGGGTAATTTGAATGATGAATCAATACTTTGTAAAGAAATAGACCTTGCACAAAGAGTTTACCAAGGGATAGAAACTGGAGTTCTACCAATGTGTCGCCAAGTACTGTCGCTGCGACAAACACCCTCCAAAATTTTTCCTGCACTTGAATTTTGGAGCCTACTGAGGATCTTGCAATCAGTTGTTCTGTATCAACTTCTTGGTCGGTTGATGCCTTGAGGTCCCTCTTGGATTATAAGTGGCAAATTCACCTACTCACACATGCTCAATATGCAATAAGTTCATGAGCACATTATTTTACACAATATTTTACATGAATAACATAGTCCATCAATAATATGCCTTTGTAATGATCAATCCATGTCGATAGTTAGTTTGCTCTTTTATTGACAGTCTCTCACCTTTGGTTATGATTGTACTTTTGTTTCAGTGAGTTTTCCGAAATATTTCTTTTGCGTGCCTTCACTTTCACGAGTGTCTCTTTCATGTTTTCGACTATCCCTTTTGCTTGATTTCATCTTAATTACCGTTGTTTTCAAGCTATTTTGGCTATAGCATGTGTTGTTTTCACCATTTTCTGCATATCACAACTTTCGTTCCGATGTTTCTCTTTATATATAAAATGTCATCTTCTGGAACGGGAAGTGTCGCTTATCATGTCAAGAGGAGTTTTATTTTGTTTAAATGGGTATAACTTTGGTTTTTTTGAGTCCTACTAGTCATGTTGACATGTTTTACAATAATTCCCAAATTTCCATGCATTGTTGTACACATGTCGTCACTTTCGTCACACAATGTATCTTTTGTCTCACATTTGGAGAGGTATGTTGCATTGTTGTCACATTGAGGAAATTGTGTTGTTATTTTTTTTTTGAGTGATCAATTTTTTGTCGTCGATTTTTCCAAGTGTGTGATCATGATCTATTTTTATCTCTTTTTAATTGAGACTCAATGATTTGACGCTTAGCCTTATCCCAAAAAATTTGTTCCCAGAAAAATTTACTTCACTCAACCTTCCTGAACTGCACATTGCACAGAATCAACCCTCAACCCCTCACCTTGCCTCTTGGAACTGTGCACTACACAGTCTTAGTGCTTAGTCCCAATCCTTGATCTCTACAATTGTGCAATAATTACCTCCGTCCAACCTTCTCTATGCATTGTGCAGTCTCAAGAATCAAGCCTTTGCCTTGAGCTCTTGAACTACACAATCACTCGCCCTCTCTCCCTCCAAACCTATGCATTGGGAAAATTAAAGCTTACTTCCTCAAGCTTGATGCCTTGAGCCCCTCAACTATGCAATATCCCAACTTATGCTCCTTTCTGAACTGCACATTGGGAAACTTCAAGCCTCAAGCTTGACCTCTTTATTTCCTCAACTACGCAGTCACTCAACACAACCCTTCACAACTACACACTATGAAATATCAAACCTCAAGCCTCTAGTTTAAGCCCTTGAGTCCATAAATTGTTCATTCCCTCTACCCAAGCCTCTAGAATTGTGAATTATGTAGTCTCAAGGTTCAAGCCTCTAGCTTGATTCCTTGAGTCCCTCAACTGCACAATCCTTCGAACTTGGCCATCTCGGACTGAAAATTTTGTAGTATCAAGCCTCAGTCCTAGATATTTCTCTCTGGAATTGTGGAATCCCTAATTTATCCACTTAACCAGTCACTAGTTCTAGCCCTAACCAGTGGTTCCATGAAGCATCTTAGGCTAGGGTTTTATCAAACTAATTTCGTCTTGTCATGGATGGATTGCAGTTGTAGGTATTCTATTATGTCATGTTATGATGATGATGAATGAGATGGAGAAGGAGACCATATTATAAGACACCTAAGGTGTTGAGGAGATAAGATGGTCATTAAGCAAGAAGATAGAGGAACACAAGATTACACCAGAAGAACAAAGATAAAGACAACATGAAGAATCCATATAATTCACAACCCTTTGGAGGTAAGATATGAAGAAAAAAACATATCTCTCATGAAGACAAAGTATTGGATACATATTTTAATGAATGCAAAGAAAAAAAAAAGGAAACTTGGCACTACCACATTATCGTCCAATCCATGTCATCAGTTTCATGTCATGTCTAGTTACGAGTCATCATTTTCCACATCATTTTTGGATTATGTAAATTCAATATTGGATAAATGTAATGTAAATTGGAAGTCCAAGATTCATCCAATAATGTAGGAATTTTAAAGGTCATTGAGAAATCAAATAGTCATGAGGGTAGTACAAGAGTCATAAGGGAGGTGAATGGTCCCCCCATTTGTTATATATACACCCTCATTGCTCAAGTAAAGGAATTTTCACCTTGGCTCCTCCTACCAACCATTGGAGAGGAATATAGATTTTTTGGAGGAGTGAGTGACTTCTCTAATGCTCCACTATTGGGGCTAGTGGTGTTCACTATCTTGATGTATCTTGGAACTTTTACTTAATTCAAAAGCTCTTTGAGCCAGCATGCTTTCGTGCATATGTCCTAAATATTGTAAGAAAATTATTTGAATGTTTTCTATGTATGTTATTTCATCTGTATTGAATAAATTGAACTATTACGGTGGATTTTTACGTATATTGTTGAAGGTGTGTCGTATTTTCTTTAACAATCATTGCCTCCTTGTGAACTATTTCGTTTTATACCTTTTCTAGATTAGTATTAGTAATTTTCTTTAAAGGGCCCACCTTTCTTTTTTCTTTCAGTAGAAGGACATTGATACTTTCTACAACTGAAAATTTCACAAGACATACTCACTTGTTGATCTAAAACTCCCTTTGTATTACTCTCTTGTGCTAAACTTTGTAGCCAATCGAAATCTGCTACGATACATGGAAACCAAGCCGATACTCTAGATGGGGCTCCTACTCCAAATAGTGTGAGGTATAATTGGGCTTCACATCAGGGAGAAACCCTTGGTTGATGGATTTAAAGCACCATCAACATGAAGATATTGAAGATTTTTTGGAAAGTGGAAATGAAAATACTTGGCCACTCAGATTGAATTTCAAAAAGTTATGAAGAGATATTGTTGAACATACCTTAGAAACCTATAATTGATTTAAGCATTGATGTCCCGTGTGAACACCCATTTGTATGGATTTCTTTTTTAGAAAAAAAAAATTACGTCAATTTATGATTGTTCTGATTCATACACATTGCGTTGTCACTAAGCACCCTTTGAGATATTTGCATGGGATAGTTAATTTTTGGTTTGAAATATTCTTCCTATGATATATGAATGCATGGATGTACTGATCTTTTTTGGGACCATTATTGATGAGATGAGCACATATATATGCTACTCTAGTATGATATCTTTGATGATCAAAAGTCCATAGCTTTATGCACAACCGAGGTTAAGTATGGTGTTGCTAGCATGGCTAGTTGTGAGGTAGGTTGAAGAAAACTCTTTGGAAAGCTATTTTGAATAGGTTTTGGATATGATATTGATAGATGGCAATAATAAAGAGTGGGATCCTATTGGAAGAGAATCCAATTTACACATGGGATTGATATATCTTCATATATTGAGACAGTGTTATCATAGGAGACAAGCTTAGGCTTGTGGTTTCTACCTCCGTGAGAAGGAGGATGAATAAGGTATATGCTTGTGAGTTTTTTGAGCCGGTACCATATATGAGCATGATGATATGTTTTTTATCTATACAGAGCAAGAGTAATAGAGGAAATTTAGGCAACTCTTTCCCCTATATGAGCTCCTTGTGTGAGGAATTGAGATGGAGGGCTCTTGGGGCAGAGGAATATCTCGAAAATAGGGTATCATCCCTATCTATTATGCATAGGTTCAGATATTTTTCTCCCCTATCTTTTTCTATGCATAGGATACCCCAATTGGTATCATACCCACAATTTAGGCTTGTTGGAATTACCACTCTCAATCTAGACAATGGGTTGAGAGAGTGCTTTGAGGTGTGTTACCCAAATTGATTATGATTTAGGTGTTCTACCACATGACTCCTCAAGGTCATTGCCAGGAATATCAACAACGAAGATGATGGTTTGATCCTTACCCCTTATACTAAGTGGTATCTCACCCATTGATTGTACAATGGGATCATTGTGATACTTACTTGGTAATTTTTATATCGCTTATTTCTCGATAAGATGAATTAGGGTGAAATTTTCACATATGACCTTCCCCACTTTCATAGAAATGAGGTAAGAAATTTCCATGGGACCTTCCTTGTTGTCATTGAATTCAGGGTTGAGATGTGCTAACCCAGTGTGGTTCTAGATTGAGGAGGGCTCCTTGATGATAATCTCTTTGAGGTTTCTTGAGTTGTAGCTTTGAACTCCCCACTGGTGATGATTCTCAGTGGTAGTAGTGACTCCCTCGATGAATAGAGGGTGGTATCTTGGAATCACCTCCAATGTCAAATTATTCTTATTTTATATTTGAGAATGTTTGGCATATGAGTAGAGATAGTCAATAGATAAGAAAGGATAAGCAGAGATGAGATGAGATGCACCAAGATGAACACTAATGAACTTTGATGACGAGATACTTGAGATAGGACATGATTTAATGACAAGATTCTTGCAATGATTACATGACGTAGTTGGAATTTTTCCCTAGATAAGAGGGAGTGTTTATTTGGTATCTCAGTGACAAATTCCATTCAAGGGAATAGATTCCTCTTTTTGAGAGGATGAATTTTGGATATTGAGGCACTCAATTTGGACAAGGGAAGGTGTATTTCTGAATTAAATCCCACACGTTATCAAAAGCACATGTCGACCCAAAAGAAAATTTGGACACACATGGATGGCTATAAATACAAATCAAGTGACCCTCATTTGGATATCATCATCATGATAATTCTTCTTTATTTGGTTTGACTCGGATAGGTCTCAGATGCTTCACAAAATTTTCTCACACATGTTTGAGATTGCACGTTCCAAATCTCGAACGTGTGTTTAGGGTTTTATTTTTCATCCGCACACATGCTTCAAGAAAATTTTTGTCACAACCGCACGCATGTAGGCACAGTTGGAGGGTTTTAGCCACACACACATCACTGTCTGTGTGTGGTTCGGATCTAGGCTTTAATTTTTACAATTTACCACAAATTTCATTATTTTACCGTAAATATTGGTTGTTGACACACACAGTGATAGGTTATCATAGTATCCTAAAGTATGGTTTTGATTATTATCATTTTTGTGTTCATGTCATGGATGTTGTTTAGCCAATTTTGGTGGATAGGATTATGCTGCAGATATGGACCATTCTACTCTCTTTTGTTGAATCATTCAATAGAAATATAATAAGAAGAATAATTTGAAAGGGTTTCCCCATAGTGGGTTATTCCCTGGTCTATGACCAATCCTCGTGTCTCTATGTGTGAATTATTTTCCTCTATTGTTCCTTTATGTTCGACTACATTGATGATGTTGTTGTTCTTTCTATATAATTTCATATTTTTCTAAATAATGTTGTAAAATTGAATAATAATATGATGTTGTGGGGTGAATTTAATATTAAAATGAAGAAATTCAATTCTTTAAAGCAAAGAATATTATATCCATAATAAACTTTAACATATTGGTTTATGGGTGTTGGTACACTGAAATATTTTTTGTATGGTATTAGTGTTGATATTTTTCAATCTAGTTTCAGTTGACCCATCAATTGTGCATATTTAGTTTACTTTACTTTACAAATTCCTTGCTATATACTAGTCCTAGGTATTGAGTGTTGCTAGTTTTTTTAAATTTATCTATTTATGTCTCATTAGATATGTTACAGTGGTTACATCCTCCATTTGATATCTTCCGTCATTTTTGGATGGTTTCAATCTATGGGTTGTAAGTATATATTTGCTGGTATTGATTTCATATTTGGGTTATAAGGGTTGGTGTATATATCTTTGCTATTCATTGTAGTCACTAGTTACCTTCTACACATTTTCATGCCTTAACTTAAGTTTCTTTGGGGTGTTGGGGGATGATTTGTCCCTAGATGTCCTTTAAAGTGTTTCTTAGTCCCATTAATGGTTCTGCATCATGGTGTCTCTTGTGGTTTGGTGTGATTCATTTTCCTAAGGGGTCATTTATTCCCCAGTACCATGCCCTTTCCAGCATATCCATTTAGGTGGGTCTAAATATATCTATTTATGACCATGACAAAGTTTCACTGGGAGGAGTGGCTGTTCCCTACATTTCAATTTGCGTCTCCATAATCAAGTGTATGAAATTTTCCATATGGAATCTCAAGAGGTGGTGAATCCACTCTATTTTTCCGATTCTAAATTTGAGATCAAGGTCTTCAATGGATCCTAGTTTGAGGAAGGTATAAGAAACAAAAGTTATATTTTCTTCTACTCGTTGTTCCAATTCATCAATTGGCCATCATGTTCCAAATTGTATTAAGAGATAAACATGTGCATAACTATAAAAATTTCATTGGCCACGAGGATATCAAATGAATTCTCTGTAATCTTTGGTATTTCTTGGATGATATAAATTCTCGGTTGGTTAGGGTGGAAGGTTATGTGGTATCTAATTCTGCATTAGAAGACTTGTCCGACCCCCTTGGTGGTACCATGGCTCCTTCAGTTGACAATCCTCATAACCTTACAGTTATATCTTCTTACTAACTTTGTAACATGTCACTAGAAATTTTTTCTTGCTCCGAAAATTCACATTGTTAGTCGTCTTTGTGTTTTTGGTCATGGATCCATGTCGCTATAAAGTGACATAATCTTCTGGAAATTATTGCAAGGTTATCTCTTCATCTATTTTCGCATGTGAACTCACATTTAGGCTGGAAATCGGTTTTTCCTTGCGCTTATGTGTGGAAGGAAATAACTTCATAAATTCTTTATTGTTTCTTGATGGTTGGCTTATGATAATCTTGTCTTTCTCTATGTTTTATATGTTGGTATCATTTTGGTCCATGTTGTCAATGTATCACTGGGTAAATAATTTTGAAAGCTTTGAGGTAGCTTATGGTTCCTATGTCTACATCGACACAAGGGTGTTGTCAATGTATTACCCGTTCAATGGTTTTGAAAGCCCTGAGGGGGTTATGGTGCCTATGTTATGTGTCTAACCTAAAAGTATACAAGATGCATACGTAATATTTTTTTATATTAATAGAAATCCTTCATATTAGTTTACAAAAAAATTAACAAACCAACCTTGTATTCTCTTCCACGTCCCCTTCCCCAACTTTGGGGGTATGCTAGCTATTATTTAAAACAAACTACAAAACATTCTAGATATTATATATGTGTGTGTTTGTGGGAACAAGGTATAAATTTGACAAGAATTCTTGCCCATCATGTAAATTTTTCATAACAGGTTTATTTTTAAAATTTCCCTTCATCTGATGTTTGATATTTATTTTTCCCCATCATTTCAATAGTATATGTTAGATGCGTTTTTTTTTGTCTGTCATTGTTGTTGGGAAGTGTTACCAAATAGGTCTGTCGCAACTATTGAAAATAACATCAATACATATTTACTGAAGCTATAATATAACTAAAAAATGCGGATTGCCAAAATTTAACGGAAAAACTGGAATTCTTACACAAGATTGCAAGCTATTACTAACCATTCTCCCATGAAAATTCCGCCATATTAGAGACTTCTCCCATTGCGTTTTTGGTTTATAATTTACATCTATAGTTAAAAAAAAATTACAGATGCACTTTGACCATTTCAAAATTCTATAAATGGACTTCCAATTTGGAAAATTTATGATATACATAATTAATTAAAGTAATGAGAATTCTTATAATGAATTGTACTTTAAATTTAGATAATATTTACTATTTTAATTTAATTCAATATTTGGTATGTTAAAAATTACATTGGTAAAAGTAAAAGTGTGGAAAAGATCAAGATAACAACTAAGATACATGTGACAAAGGAAGACTCAATGTCACACACAAGTTCTGTGGCCATGTATCCATTATTCCTAGGTGTTATGACATCAAGATTTTTTTTAAATTAATGAGAAAGAATATATTTGCTCAACTTATTTACAAACTAGGAAGCTCTTAAATGTGTATATGAAGAACTTTTAAACCAAATATGCTCTTCTCCTATCCTCTGGCTATGACTTTATAATTGAAGAACTTGGTAACTCCATAGTTATGAACAACCTCTAAACAATAAATATAATTTATTAATATATATTTGAATAAAAATGGATGAATATTTGGAAAAGAAAGCTACGTTAAAGAAAATCTAAACCAAGAAAAGATTAAGACTTACATATTTAACATCAATTTGGTGTGTTTTGCTTGAGTAGATTGGTATATAGAAACATTTTACACTTCAATTGAATAGTCATATGGGATTTATACTTTTCCATAAATTTTGAATACATAATTAACTATGGAAAAAATCACATTCTCTATTATTAGTCTATGCCAAGGTAGAACTAATAGAATTGCAATAGAATTGTCCGTTGACTACTTTTAGATTAGTATCACTCAATGCAAGTTATAATGTTTAATTATGAAAAAGAAATATTATATTTCAACATACAAAATTTATTTTTCAAACATTTGATTGGACCATAAATTTGAAGGTCTTATTGTAGCCTTTGTGCCATGTGGATAACTGCCTCATATTGTTTTAAAATATTTATACTATGATTTTTAAATATTTTTCCAATCATTTTTCATTGTTAACCTTCATAGGAAAATAACCTAAAATTAAAATCCTTGAAAATAGCCCATACTCAAGTAAATAACCTATTTACCATGAGTTACTATGCACCATAATTTAAGCAATTATTTGGATAAAAATAGACACTTAAAGGATGAAGGCTTTTGAATTTTTAACATAAACAATTGTGCTTATTTTATATAATTTTTTTAAGGATATAAACTACCAATTGCACCAGATGTTGCAAAGGAAACTACGTAAGGCATAAAAAATTAGTAAACAAATTTTTATGCGAAAATTAGTTGACAAAAAACATGCAAGAGAATAAGATGTTCTACCAATATAGGTAAAAAAATAGTAAACAAAATGTTATGCCAAAATTAGTTGACAAAAAAAATGTAAGAGAATAAGATGTTCTGCCGATATAGGTAATGTTTTCAATCAAGCAGCACAAAGAGAGGATAATTAGGAATCCTTGAGGATTAAGTCAATCGGTTAAGGTCTTGTTTCTAAACAAACTTTCCATTGGGAGGTAACTAGCTCAATTCTTCTTATGTCCTTCGGGTTAGGCTTTGCTAAAAGCACCTCTAATAATACGGTGGAACATGATCCCTTATGGTGGATCTACCTAGATATGTACTATGTTTAGATAGAGAGATTATTTTTCCAAGTTTTGGAAATGATTGTTTTTCATTACCTTGGAATTTATATTTGGAATTGATAAATTTGGACACATTATTAGCAAACATGATCCAACCAAGTGAACCACAAAGCATGGATTGGAAATGTTTGGAAAAGTCAATGAGACAGTAAGGCTCATAGAATCCAAATCCTTCCAGTACATTTCCATGTGTGTATCCCAGACAACCACATAGGATAAAGAAGGTAATTGATATCATCATAGAAAAAAAATTATCTTTCTTCAAAGTTTTAACTTCAGAGGGTGGAGAATTTAGAGTATCCCATTATCTAGGTACTCCTCCAACGTGAGAAGATAACCACTAGAAATCCACCTGGATTCTACCATATATGAATCAATATAACCCTCCCACTAGATAGGCATGATAAAAATAAAAACAAAATTAATTTATCATCACTGGGTGAAATATTACCCCAAGTTAAGGTTCTCATAAAGAAATATTTGTATTTGTATGATTTATTAGAATTGTTCATACAAATTGTCGGGCGTAGATGACCGTGTCTTGTCCTTAAATATTTTGTGCTTCTCATGTCATTTTGTGTATGTTATCGTAAACTTCCATGTACACTCATTTCATATTCTAGAAGACACTCTATTAAAGACAAACCTCATATGATCATTATACACAATTTTTTTAATCATGTAGGTTTCTATATACAAAGGAACCAAAAATCCTTTCTACTACACTCTAAAAAATGTTTGTTTAGGTAAACTAAAATTACCGCCTCTTAAATGTTGTTGTGAAGAGTTTGAGATCGTCCATTGTTGTGAAGGTGTCATAGATATCGTCAAGGACCATGATGATGTGAGATATTCTGGATTATCTGAGTCGGAATGTGAAATGTTTAGGATCACATTTTATAGAGAGTGAAAGATGTTGAATACCATTTTTGGAAGTTCTAAAAAATTCTCTCTGATCCAATATGGCATCCTAAACCAAAAATTGCGGTAGGCGTCAATTTAAAAATTGACATGGCTCATGTCATTTTGTGTATGTTATCGTAAACTTCCATTGACACTCCTTTCATATTCTAGAAGACACTCTATTAAAGACAAACCTCATATGATCATTATACACAAAATTTTTAATCATGTAGGTTTCTATATACAAAGGAACCGAAAATCCTTTCTACTACACTCTAAAAAATGTTTGTTTAGGTAAACTAAAATTACCACCTCTTAAATGTTGTTGTGAAGAGTTTGAGATCGTCCATTGTTGTGAAGGTGTCATAGATATCGTCAAGGACCACGATGATGTGAGATATTCTGGATTATCTGAGTCGGAATGTGAAATGTTTAGGATCACATTTTATAGAGAGTGAAAGATGTTGAATACCATTTTTGGAAGTTCTAACAAATTCTCTCTGATCCAATATGGAATCCTAAACAAAAAATTGTGGCAAGCGTCAATTTAAAAATTGACATGGATACTAAATTATAAAAAGAAATATTTTGAGGGAGATAAACAATGTCATATGGCCCAACGTAGTTGTTAATGTTCATGTATTAACATATATTCAGATTCATCCATATTGACCTTATAATTAAATTTGGAATTTATCTCAACATATATGGATCTATCGAGTATCAGTATCAGTGTGCATTCAACTACACATTAACAAAAAAAAATACCTACTCTTTAAGATATGGAAATAAAATTAATGGGCCCACTAAAATATGGTTGAATTCACCTGCTTCCACATGCTTAGTATGCACAAATTTCATGAGCACATTCTTTTACAAAAACTTGTACAAGCATAACACACTCGATCAAAATTTTTCTTGTGTAATGATCAACCCATGTTGATAGTCAGTGTGTGCTTTCACTGACAGACTCTCACTTTTGGTTGTGATTGTACTTTTGTTTCGGTGAGTTTTTAAATTTGCGCTTTTCCATGCCTTCACTTTCGTGAGTGTCTCTTTCATGTTTTCAAATGTAACCTTTACTTGATTTAATATTAATTAGTTCCATTTTCATGCTATCTTGGCTCTGGCATGTGTTTTTTTCATAGTCATGCGCATATGGTAAGTGGTGTTCACACTTTTCTCTTTATATAGTAAATATAATATTTTAGCATGGGAAGCATCGCTTATCATGAAAATTTAAGTTTTTTTTTGTTTAAAGGGGTAAATTTGGTGTTGATGAGTCCTGCTAATCACATAGACATGTTTTACACTCATTCCTAAAATTTCATGTATTTTCGCACAAGTGTCATTACTTTCATTGCAGAGTGTATCTTTTGTGTCACAGTTGGAGAGGTAAGTTTCCTTGCTATCGCATTGAGGGAATCATGTTGTTATTGTTTTTCATTGATTTATAAATTTTATGTCATCGACTATTCCTAGTTTTTTTATCATGATCTAGTTTAATCGCTTCTCACTTGAGCCTCACTGATCCCACAGTTAGCCTTATCCTAAAAAATTAATTCCCAGGAAACTTGACTTCACTCAGCCTTCCTGAACTACACATTGCACAATGTCAAACATCAAGCCCTAACCTTTCCTCTTCAAATTGTGCACTCCTTAGTATTAGTTTTTAGTCCTATTCCTTGAGCTATAGAACTACACAATCCTTTCCTCCAACCAGACTTCTCTACACATTGCATAGTATCAAACATCAAGCCTCCACCTTGAGCTCTTGAATTGTGCAATTATGCAATAAATTAGCATCTCTCCCTCCAGAACTGCACATTGGTAAACTTCAAGCTTCAAGCATCAACATTGAGTCCTTAAATCCCTCAACTGCGTAATCTCCTAGCCTATTCTCTTGTCTAAACTGCGCATTTTGAAACATCAACCCTCAAGCTTGACCTCTTGAGTTCCTTAATTACACAGTCACTTATACAATGCCTTTAGAATTATGCAGTATGAAATATCAAGCCTAGAGCATCCAACTTGATCCCTTCAGTCCCTCAATTGTGCATGCCCTCTTCCAAGGCCTCTAGAAATACACATTGCGTAGCCTCAAGGTTCATTCCTCCAGTCTGAGCCCTTGATTCCCTCAATTGCCCAGTCCTTTTACCTTGGACATCATGAAATATATATTATGCAGTCTCAAGCCTCATTCTAGGACCTTGGCCTCTAAAGTTGTTCAATCCCTGAGTGGGGCACTCAACCAACCACCAGTTCTAGCCCTAACAAGTGATTTCATGAAGCATATTAGGCTAGGGTTTTATCAGATTGATGTCATCTTGTCATGGGTGGGTTGTAGTGGAAAATATTCTATTATTTCATGAAACTATGATGATGAAGGAGATGGAGAAGGAGATCATGCTAGAAGACACCTAAGGAGTTGAGGAAATAAGATGATCATCAAGCAAGAAGACCAAGGAACATTGGATTACAATAGAATACCAAAGATCAAGAACACATGAAGACTCCATATGATTCACAACCATTTGGAGGGAATATATGAATAATAAATCATATCTATCATGAAGAGACATTATTGGACACATATTTTAATGAAGACAAAGCAAAGAGAAGGACAACTTGGCACTACCACACATCATGCAATCCATGTCATCAATGTCATGTCATGTAGGGCATTGGGTCATCATTTTCTACATAATTTGTGGATTATGTAAATTCAATTTTGGATAAATGTAAAGTAAAGTGCGATTTCAAGATTCACCCAGTCACATAGGAAGTTGAAAGCTCATTGAGAAGTCAAATATTCATGAGGGTAGTCCAAGAGTCACAAGGGAGGTGAATGGTCTCCCTATTTTTATATATATACCCTCATTTCTAAAGTAAAGTAATTTTCACCTTGGCTCTTCCTACCACGAATTGGAGAGGAAGATAGATTTTTTGGAGGAGTGAGTGAATTCTCTAATGCTCCACTATTGAGGCTAGAGGTGTTCATTTCCTTGGTGTATCTTGGAACTTTTTCTTAATTCATAGGGATGTTGAGCCAACACGCTTTCATGCATATGTTGTGAATATTGTAATACTATTATTTGAATGTTTGTGATGTATGTTGCTTCATTTATACTAAGGAAATTGAGCTATTTTGGTGGCTTGGGTAGTTATATTGTAGAAGATGTGTTGGATTTTGTTTAAAAATCATTGCCTCCTT
This sequence comes from Pinus albicaulis, assembly GCA_034641835.2. NCBI lineage: Eukaryota > Viridiplantae > Streptophyta > Pinopsida > Pinales > Pinaceae > Pinus > Pinus albicaulis. The sequence continues at coordinate 962,636,704 of CM076584.1, forward strand.
GTGAACTATTTCGTTGGGTGATCAAAAATTCATTTTTATGTATATGATCATGTGCCTTTTCTAGATTACTACTATTACGCGTCTTTAAAGGGCCCACTTTTCTTTTCCATTTCGGTAGAAGGACCTCGATACTTTCCGCAGTTGAAAATTTCACAAGGCATACTCACTTGTTGATCCAAAAATACCTATGTATTACTCTATTGTGTTGAAATTTTTAGCCAAGGAAAATCAACAAGGATACATGGAATTCAGGCTGGTACTTTGGAAGAGGCTCCTATTCCAAACGATGTGAGGTATAATTGGGACTTAACATCAGGGAGACCCCCTTGGTTGAAAAATTTCTAGCACCATAAACAAAATGGTAGTAGAATGAGGTCTAGATGAAAAGTGGTGCCTGGTGATTCTGTTCTAAATCTCTTATATTTAATGGCTCATTCTCAACTCATATTCCTTTGGTTGTAATATAATTTATCCATTTGTCAATTTGCAATCCCAAATGAGCCTATTTATCACTTGTCTCAATTGAAGTTTGATGGTGAGGATGGAACATCCATAACCGAGCACTTCTCTGATTTTCTTAAATTTTGTGAATCTTACAAAATTAACGATGAAGATTTTTTTACTGTTCTTTTCTTGCTCACCCTTTAAGGTCATGCTAATCGATGGTGCCATACCTTATCATTTTCTCCCTTCCTATTTTTATCATTTCCTCTGGGATATTTGTCAAGCCTAAATAGGTATGATTAACCAGATCTTCTTAAAAGAATTAATCAGTTTAGAATGAAGCCTAATCAATCACTTGAGGATTTCTCTGATTGATTCCTTCACCTTTGTTTTGAATTTACTGAAGAAGATAAATATTGGGATTTCTTGGAATAAAAGTTTGAGCATTTGGTTCATATCTGTTTGCATGGTGAGTTTGAACCCCGTGATGTTTTAACTTCCCCGACTCGTATAAATCATGAGACACCTATAATATTAGAGGAGGAATCTATTGCTCCTTTTGTTCATTTTCCACCTCCTTTTTAAGTGTTGACTTGGTTTCATCCTTGCAATAATAATAAAGTTTGGAAACATGAAAATAAAATTCCTAATCCATTTTCTCATCCTCCTTCTATTTTTCATGATTCAGATCCCATGGAGGAAATCCTAGAATGGTTCATGAAGCCTATGGTGAAGAATAATTTCTCCATTTCGCAAGATGATATTTTTGCTCATAAATTATGTCTTCAATATGATTCGGATACGTGTCATCCTTTACAATCTCTTTTTCACTACCCCTTGTCCCTTGATTTTCTCGAATGATATCTTTCAAATCTATGCCGTGATTAGGTGTAGGATAGTCACATTGCACAGGTAGAGTAGTAGAAAGTTGAAGATTATTTCAATCTTTCTTGTCTTCTTAAAAATCCTTTGCGTGAATATGGTGTTTCCTCATTCTTGGCTGATTTTGAGTCTCATAATATTGGTAGTAAATCAACTGCAATCAATTTTCCTAATCAATCTCAAGTCTTGGGAAACAATCTTTCCACTAAGGTTAAATCTGTTGATATATATGATAATGAATGCCGAATTGCATCAAATGATATTTCATTTATCAAGAAGATTTTGTTTCAAAGGATTTAGATCTTAAACCTATTTCGGTCAAAGAAGATTTGCTTATGAACAATTCTTCCTCTTCACCTCCCTATCCTTTGTGTTGTACTATTTATGATGCATCAACTTGCCATGGGGACTCTCAATTTTGTTCAAGTTTGTTATCTCATGATTTAAATCTTGAAATTACACAAGATATTGAGAAGATCCATGATGAAGAAGAAAGTGATGAAATTTTAAAGCATCCATTCCATCTTGTATCATCTCTTGTTTTGTACGGGGGGAACTCTTTGAATCAATGTGATCACGAGATTTTTCTAGTTCATACATCCTTAGACTTGCAATCAGAGGAATATTATGACTTGAGTAATTTTTTAATTGATGTTGAAAAATCTAATCAAACCAATGATGTAGATAGCATCCATCCAGATAATGGTGATCCTGTTAACTTAATCGATAGCAGGTCTCTGCATGCAATTTTTTATCTGACTCGGTTTATAAAATTCTCTTATCTGTCATTTCAAAGTTCTAGAACTTGTTAGCAAGTTGAGGAACTTAAAATCTCATTTATGGTTAAGTTAGGTTCTCACAATGGACTGGTAAAATTATTGAACCATGCCATATCTGGATTTTTTCACAGAATACTTTCATTCTTATTGTTTCACTAGATGAAAACTCATTCTTGATGGATTTTGGGATTCTCATTACAATTTTTTAATTTCTCTATATCACATTTTTTATCATAATACTGTGGTGAATTCATCCCCATGAAAATATATTATATCGAATATGATTTTGGACTGTACAAATTTTGTGAATGTGCAGTATTGTGAAGATGATCGATTTGAAGATTACCTTTGGCTAAAGAATTCATATCTATTAAGTGCTATGGTGGATAATCAGGTCCTAGTCTCTCTTGTGAATGTTTTTTTGACATTTAAAATCCTCTTGAGTGTTAGATAGTGCTTGAGTTATTTTTTGAATCAAGTTCCTCTTTCTCATACATTACACTGTGACTCGTTTTGTATATTTTCTATACTAACATTCCTCTTCAATTATTTCGATGATTACGAAGCTTGTATAATTTGTTACTAGTTACGAGAAGATGTTTTTTCACATTCCTCATGCGAGGACTTTGGTTATACTATTAATAAAATTCATGGAATTCTTCAAGTTTATTTATCCTTATTAATTTCAAACTGGGAATATGATGCTTTACTCAGCCCCTGATCATGGTTCTCACTTGGATGACTTTCATTCAACTTACCATTTTCCCATCAACACATCCAATGATAGTTGTTTTACATCCTTTGATATTTATGGTTTATCATCTCAAAATATAGATACTAGCTAAAAAGTTGAGGCACTTTAGCCTGTGCTGATGGTTATGCTAGGTCTTCATTGTCTTGACATGCATATTTAATATAATCAGATCCATTTCCCCACGCAATATTCTCATCTTGGCCCTGTGATTCTGATTGAATATTCATCTTTTCAAATATTTCAGGATTCTCAAGATTATTTTTTTGAATTATATGATCCACTCGCAGATTGGTTGGATAAATCGTATGTGGGAAGCTCCATCGTGAATAACAAATTTCATTCTTTTCCCAACCTTGATAAGAAGGATGGAACAGATGAAGGCACATTCACAAGAAACTTTCGAGGTTTTTTTGTTTGTAATTTTAGTCGAAGAGGTATGATAAAAAAAAAATTAGAATTTGTGACTATGGCACATTTTTCTATTAATAGTCAAGACCTTCAATTTTCTGTGCAACTTATTCAAGCTCTTATATTTTCCTTTCCACATAATCTTTGTTTTAATTTCCCATATCTTTGTGGATGCAGGCGAGGAGAAGATATGGTGGTTAGATTTGAAATTTCGTTATATGTAACCTTGACCTTCTAACTGTTTATTTTAGGAGTAGATCTAGCTATATATTAGTTTACCTACACCTTCATCATGCACTCGTTTTTGTAGCCATTTTTGTGTTTTCTGACGTTTGCCTCACACTATGTTTTCAGTATAACCTCCTTTTTCTTTTCCCTTTTGGATTTGTTTTCTTGTTATTTCTTGTATTTTCATTCGCATTTTGTTAAATAATAATTCACATGGATGATGTTTCTTTCGGCTCAAAAGATAATGTGGCAAATAGAAGAGTGATTTGTGACATTCTAAGGTTTGGCTAACTCTTAGACCTTCGATTCTCCATCTTGTTTATACCTTTGGTAAATGATGTTATGGTGGAAAATACAGTCCTTTCATGTGGAAAGATCTGCACCGAACCATGATATTCATGTTTATTCTGGAAACCTCATGCCTACACTTGGTTCTTTATGTTTTGGTGTTGTCCATGCTGATCTGATTTAGTAGAGAAGGACAATAGGAAAATCTAAACGAGAATATTAATATCATAGGTACTATACATACTTCTATGAAGGGATAACCTCTTCTACTCTCAATAATTCAAGATCCCTCTTCCTCCCTTAAAATAAATCAGATTTAATGTACAGTTATATATAAAATAAATAAATAAAGGTTGAACAAATATAAAGTCGTCCTATGCAGGGAGGTGAGGCAAGAAACTCCGTCGGGGCATTGTTTAGGCTCGCTGGTAGTGGTGCAATGTTTGTGTTCCTGAAGTGACTCTGTTAGGGTACTATCTAGGCTTACTCATAGTGGAGCAACTAGAGATAAAAATATATACTATGAATATCTCAAACTCATGTGCTACATTAACCTTGCCTTATATTGAAACATTATGATATTTTTGGTGTTATATTTGTGTTCAACCGAGAATTATTTAAGGGTACTATGTTTATGCACAAGGTAAGTGGGAAATTCGGGGTAATTTGAATGATGAATCAATACTTTCTAAAGAACTAGACCTTGCACAAAGAGTTTACCAAGGGATAGAAACTGGAGTTCTACCAATGTGTCGCCAAGTACTGTCGCTGCGACAAACACCCTTCAAAATTTTTCCTGCACTTGAATTTTGGAGCCTACTGAGGATCTTTCAATCAGTTGTTCTGTATAAACTTCTTGTTCGGTTGATGCCTTGAGGTCCCTCTTGGATTATAAGTGGAAAATTCACCTACTCACACATGCTCAATATGCAATAAGTTCATGAGCACATTATTTTACACAATATTTTACATGAATAACATAGTCCATCAATAATATTCCTTTGTAATGATCAATCCATGTCGATAGTTAGTTTTCTCTTTTATTGACAGTCTCTCACCTTTGGTTATGATTGTACTTTTGTTTCAGTGAGTTTTACGAAATATTTCTTTTGCGTGCCTTCACTTTCACGAGTGTCTCTTTCATGTTTTTGACTATCCCTTTTGCTTGATTTCATCTTAATTATCGTTGTTTTCAAGCTATTTTGGCTATAGCATGTGTTGTTTTCACCATTTTCTGCGTATCACAACTTTCGTTCCGACGTTTCTCTTTATATATAAAATGTCATCTTCTGGAACGGGAAGTGTCGCTTATCATGTCAAGAGGAGTTTTATTTTGTTTAAATGGGTATAACTTTGGTTTTTTTGAGTCCTACTAGTCATGTTGACATGTTTTACAATAATTCCCAAATTTCCATGCATTTTTGTACACATGTCGTCACTTTCGTCACTTTCGTCACTTTCGTCACTTTCGTCACTTTCGTATCTTTTGTCTCACACTTGGAGAGGTATGTTGCATTGTTGTCACATTGAGGAAATTGTGTTGTTATTTTTTTTTGAGTGATCAATTTTTTGTCGTCGATTTTTCCAAGTGTGTGATCATGATCTATTTTTATCTCTTTTTAATTGAGACTCACTGATTTGACGCTTAGCCTTATCCCAAAAAATTTGTTCCCAGGAAAATTTAGTTCACTCAACCTTCCTGAACTACACATTGCACAGAATCAACCCTCAACCCCTCACCTTGCCTCTTGGAACTGTGCACTACAAAATCTTAGTGCTTAGTCCCAATCCTTGATCTCTACAATTGTGCAATAATTACCTCCGTCCAACCTTCTCTATGCATTGTGCAGTCTCAAGAATCAAGCCTTTGCCTTGAGCTCTTGAACTACACAATCACTCGCCCTCTCTCCCTCCAAACCTATGCATTGGGAAAATTAAAGCTTACTTCCTCAATCTTGATGCCTTGAGCCCCTCAACTATGCAATATCCCAACTTATGCTCCTTTCTGAACTGCACATTGGGAAACTTCAAGCCTCAAGCTTGACCTCTTTATTTTTTCAACTACGCAGTCACTCAACACAACCCTTCACAACTACACACTATGAAATATCAAACCTCAAGCCTCTAGTTTAAGCCCTTGAGTCCATAAATTGTTCATTCCCTCTACCCAAGCCTCTAGAATTGTGAATTATGTAGTCTCAAGGTTCAAGCCTCTAGCTTGATTCCTTGAGTCCCTCAACTGCACAATCCTTCGAACTTGGCCATCTCAGACTGAAAATTTTGTAGTATCAAGCCTCAGTCCTAGATATTTCTCTCTGGAATTGTGGAATCCCTAATTTATCCACTTAACCAGTCACTAGTTCTAGCCCTAACCAGTGGTTCCATGAAGCATCTTAGGCTAGGGTTTTATCAAACTAATTTCGTCTTGTCATGGATGGATTGCAGTTGTAGGTATTCTATTATGTCATGTTATGATGATGATGAATGAGATGGAGAAGGACACCATATTATAAGACACCTAAGGTGTTGAGGAGATAAGATGGTCATTAAGAAAGAAGATAGAGGAACACAAGATTACACCAGAAGAAGAAAGATAAAGACAACATGAAGAATCCATATAATTCACAACCCTTTGGAGGTAAGATATGAAGAAAAAAACATATCTCTCATGAAGACAAAGTATTGGATACATATTTTAATGAATGCAAAGAAAAAAAAGGGAAACTTGGCACTACCACATTATCGTCCAATCCATGTCATCAGTTTCATGTCATGTCTAGTTACGAGTCATCATTTTCCACATCATTGTTGGATTATGTAAATTCAATATTGGATAAATGTAATGTAAATTGGAAGTCCAAGATTCATCCAATAATGTAGGAATTTTAAAGGTCATTGAGAAATCAAATAGTCATGAGGGTAGTACAAGAGTCATAAGGGAGGTGAATGGTCCCCCCATTTGTTATATATACACCCTCATTGCTCAAGTAAAGGAATTTTCACCTTGGCTCCTCCTACCAACCATTGGAGAGGAATATAGATTTTTTGGAGGAGTGAGTGACTTCTCTAATGCTCCACTATTGGGGCTAGTGGTGTTCACTATCTTGATGTATCTTGGAACTTTTACTTAATTCAAAAGCTCTTTGAGCCAGCATGCTTTCGTGCATATGTCCTGAATATTGTAAGAAAATTATTTGAATGTTTTCTATGTATGTTATTTCATCTGTATTGAATAAATTGAACTATTACGGTGGATTTTTACGTATATTGTTGAAGGTGTGTCGTATTTTCTTTAACAATCATTGCCTCCTTGTGAACTATTTCGTTTTATACCTTTTCTAGATTAGTATTAGTAATTTTATTTAAAGGGCCCACCTTTCTTTTTTCTTTCAGTAGAAGGACATTGATACTTTATACAACTGAAAATTTCACAAGACATACTCACTTGTTGATCTAAAACTCCCTTTGTATTACTCTCTTGTGCTAAACTTTGTAGCCAATCGAAATCTGCTACGATACATGGAAACCAAGCCGATACTCTAGATGGGGCTCCTACTCCAAATAGTGTGAGGTATAATTGGGCTTCACATCAGGGAGAAACCCTTGGTTGATGGATTTAAAGCACCATCAACATGAAGATATTGAAGAGTTTTTGGAAAGTGGAAATGAAAATACTTGGCCACTCAGATTGAATTTCAAAAAGTTATGAAGAGATATTGTTGAACATACCTTAGAAACCTATAATTGATTTAAGCATTGATGTCCCGTGTGAACACCCATTTGTATGGATTTAGTTTTTAGAAAAAAAAATTACGTCAATTTATGATTGTTCTGATTCATACACATTGCGTTGTCACTAAGCACCCTTTGAGATATTTGCATGGGATAGTTAATTTTTGGTTTGAAATATTCTTCCTATGATATATGAATGCATGGATGTACTGATCTTTTTTGGGACCATTATTGATGAGATGAGCACATATATATGCTACTCTAGTATGATATCTTTGATGATCAAAAGTCCATAGCTTTATGCACAACCGAGGTTAAGTATGGTGTTGCTAGCATGGCTAGTTGTGAGGTAGGTTGAAGAAAACTCTTTGGAAAGCTATTTTGAATAGGTTTTGGATATGATATTGATAGATGGCAATAATAAAGAGTGGGATCCTATTGGAAGAGAATCCAATTTACACATGGGATTGATATATCTTTATATATTGAGACAGTGTTATCATAGGAGACAAGCTTAGGCTTTGTGGTTTCTACCTCCGTGAGAAGGAGGATGAATAAGGTATATGCTTGTGATTTTTTTGAGCCGATACCATATATGAGCATGATGATATGTTTTTTATCTATACAGAGCAAGAGTAATAGAGGAAATTTAGGCAACTCTTTCCCCTATATGAGCTCCTTGTGTGAGGAATTGAGATGGAGGGCTCTTGGGGCAGAGGAATCTCTCGAAAATAGGGTATCATCCCTATCTATTATGCATAGGGTCAGATATTTTTCTCCCCTATCTTTTTCTATGCATAGGATACCCCAATTGGTATCATACCCACAATTTAGGCTTGTTGGAATTACCACTCTCAATCTAGAAAATGGGTTGAGAGAGTGCTTTGAGGTGTGTTACCCAAATTGATTATGATTTAGGTGTTCTACCACATGACTCCTCAAGGTCATTGCCAGGAATATCAACAACGAAGATGATGGTTTGATCCTTACCCCTTATACTAAGTGGTATCTCACCCATTGATTGTACAATGGGATCATTGTGATACTTACTTGGTAATTTTTATATCGCTTATTTCTCGATAAGATGAATTAGGGTGAAATTTTCACATATGACCTTCCCCACTTTCATAGAAATGAGGTAAGAAATTTCCATGGGACCTTCCTTGTTGTCATTGAATTCAGGGTTGAGATGTGCTAACCCAGTGTGGTTCTAGATTGAGGAGGGCTCCTTGATGATAATCTCTTTGAGGTTTCTTGAGTTGTAGCTTTGAACTCCTCACTGGTGATGATTCTCAGTGGTAGTAGTGACTCCCTCGATGAATAGAGGGTGGTATCTTGGAATCACCTCCAATGTCAAATTATTCTTATTTTATGTTTGAGAATGTTTGGCATATGAGTAGAGATAGTCAATAGATAAGAAAGGATAAGCAGAGATGAGATGAGATGCACCAAGATGAACACTAATGAACTTTGATGGCAAGATACTTGAGATAGGACATGATTTAATGACAAGATTCTTGCAATGATTACATGACGTAGTTGGAATTTTTCCCTAGATAAGAGGGAGTGTTTATTTGGTATCTCAGTGACAAATTCCATTCAAGGGACTAGATTCCTCTTTTTGAGAGGATGAATTTTGGATATTGAGGCACTCAATTTGGACAAGGGAAGGTGTATTTCTGAATTAAATCCCACACGTTATCAAAAGCACATGTCGACCCAAAAGAAAATTTGGACACACATGGATGGCTATAAATACAAATCAAGTGACCCTCATTTGGATATCATCATCATGATAATTCTTCTTCATTTGGTTTGACTCGGATAGGTCTCAGATGCTTCACAAAATTTTCTCACACATGTTTGAGATTGCACGTTCCAAATCTCGAACGTGTGTTTAGGGTTTTATTTTTCATCCGCACACATGCTTCAAGAAAATTTTTGTCACAACCGCACGCATGTAGGCACAGTTGGAGGGTTTTAGCCACACACACATCACTGTCTGTGTGTGGTTGGGATCTAGGCTTTAATTTTTACAATTTACCACAAATTTCATTATTTTACCGTAAATATTGGTTGTTGACACACACAGTGATAGGTTATCATAGTATTCTAAAGTATGGTTTTGATTATTATCATTTTTGTGTTCATGTCATGGATGTTGTTTAGTCAATTTTGATGGATAGGATTATGCTGCAGATATGGACCATTGTACTCTCTTTTGTTGAATCATTCAATAGAAATATAATAAGAAGAATAATTTGAAAGGGTTTCCCCATAGTGGGTTATTCCCTGGTCTATGACCAATCCTCGTGTCTCTATGTGTGAATTATTTTCCTCTATTGTTCCTTTATGTTCGACTACATTGATGATGTTGTTGTTCTTTCTATATAATTTCATATTTTTCTAAATAATGTTGTAAAATTGAATAATAATATGATGTTGTGGGGTGAATTTAATATTAAAATGAAGAAATTCAATTCTTTAAAGCAAAGAATATTATATCCATAATAAACTTTAACATATTGGTTTATGGGTGTTGGTACACTGAAATATTTTTTGTATGGTATTAGTGTTGATATTTTTCAATCTAGTTTCTAGTTGACCCATCAATTGTGCATATTTAGTTTACTTTACTTTTACAAATTCCTTGCTATATACTAGTCCTAGGTATTGAGTGTTGCTAGTTTTTTTAAATTTATCTATTTATGTCTCATTAGATATGTTACAGTGGTTACATCCTCCATTTGATATCTTCCGTCATTTTTGGATGGTTTCAATCTATGGGTTGTAAGTATATATTTGCTGGTATTGATTTCATATTTGGGTTATAAGGGTTGGTGTATATATCTTTGCTATTCATTGTAGTCACTAGTTACCTTCTACACATTTTCATGCCTTAACTTAAGTTTCTTTGGGGTGTTGGGGGATGATTTGTCCCTAGATGTCCTTTAAAGTGTTTCTTAGTCCCATTAATGGTTCTGCATCATGGTGTCTCTTGTGGTTTGGTGTGATTCATTTTCCTAAGGGGTCATTTATTCCCCAGTACCATGCCCTTTCCAGCATATCCATTTAGGTGGGTCTAAATATATCTATTTATGACCATGACAAAGTTTCACTGGGAGGAGTGGCTGTTCCCTACATTTCAATTTGCGTCTCCATAATCAAGTGTATGAAATTTTCCATATGGAATCTCAAGAGGTGGTGAATCCACTCTATTTTTCCGATTCTAAATTTGAGATCAAGGTCTTCAATGGATCCTAGTTTGAGGAAGGTATAAGAAACAAAAGTTATATTTTCTTCTACTCGTTGTTCCAATTCATCAATTGGCCATCATGTTCCAAATTGTATTAAGAGATAAACATGTGCATAACTATAAAAATTTCATTGGCCACGAGGATATCAAATGAATTCTCTGTAATCTTTGGTATTTCTTGGATGATATAAATTCTCGGTTGGTTAGGGTGGAAGGTTATGTGGTATCTAATTCTGCATTAGAAGACTTGTCCGACCACCTTGGTGGTACCATGGCTCCTTCAGTTGACAATCCTCATAACCTTACAGTTATATCTTCTTACTAACTTTGTAACATGTCACTAGAAATTTTTTCTTGCTCCGAAAATTCACATTGTTAGTCGTCTTTGTGTTTTTGGTCATGGATCCATGTCGCTATAAAGTGACATAATCTTCTGGAAATTATTGCAAGGTTATCTCTTCATCTATTTTCGCATGTGAACTCACATTTAGGCTGGAAATCGGTTTTTCCTTGCGCTTATGTGTGGAAGGAAATAACTTCATAAATTCTTTATTGTTTCTTGATGGTTGGCTTATGATAATCTTCTCTTTCTCTATGTTTTATATGTTGGTATCATTTTGGTCCATGTTGTCAATGTATTACTGGGTAAATAGTTTTGAAAGCTTTGAGGTAGCTTATGGTTCCTATGTCTACATCGACACAAGGGTGTTGTCAATGTATTACCCGTTCAATGGTTTTGAAAGCCCTGAGGGGGTTATGGTGCCTATGTTATGTGTCTAACCTAAAAGTATACAAGATGCATACGTAATATTTTTTTATATTAATAGAAATCCTTCATATTAGTTTACAAAAAAATTAACAAACCAACCTTGTATTCTCTTCCACGTCCCCTTCCCCAACTTTGGGGGTATGCTAGCTATTATTTAAAACAAACTACAAAACATTCTAGATATTATATATGTGTGTGTTTGTGGGAACAAGGTATAAATTTGACAAGAATTCTTGCCCATCATGTAAATTTTTCATAACAGGTTTATTTTTAAAATTTCCCTTCATCTGATGTTTGATATTTATTTTTCCCCATCATTTCAATAGTATATGTTAGATGCGTTTTTTTTTGTCTGTCATTGTTGTTGGGAAGTGTTACCAAATAGGTCTGTCGCAACTATTGAAAATAACATCAATACATATTTACTGAAGCTATAATATAACTAAAAAATGCGGATTGCCAAAATTTAACGGAAAAACTGGAATTCTTACACAAGATTGCAAGCTATTACTAACCATTCTCCCATGAAAATTCCGCCATATTAGAGACTTCTCCCATTGCGTTTTTGGTTTATAATTTACATCTATAGTTAAAAAAAAATTACAGATGCACTTTGACCATTTCAAAATTCTATAAATGGACTTCCAATTTGGAAAATTTATGATATACATAATTAATTAAAGTAATGAGAATTCTTATAATGAATTGTACTTTAAATTTAGATAATATTTACTATTTTAATTTAATTCAATATTTGGTATGTTAAAAATTACATTGGTAAAAGTAAAAGTGTGGAAAAGATCAAGCTAACAACTAAGATACATGTGACAAAGGAAGACTCAATGTCACACACAAGTTCTGTGGCCACGTATCCATTATTCCTAGGTGTTATGACATCAAGATTTTTTTTAAATTAATGAGAAAGAATATATTTGCTCAACTTATTTACAAACTAGGAAGCTCTTAAATGTGTATATGAAGAACTTTTAAACCAAATATGCTCTTCTCCTATCCTCTGGCTATGACTTTATAATTGAAGAACTTGGTAACTCCATAGTTATGAACAACCTCTAAACAATAAATATAATTTATTAATATATATTTGAATAAAAATGGATGAATATTTGGAAAAGAAAGCTACGTTAAAGAAAATCTAAACCAAGAAAAGATTAAGACTTACATATTTAACATCAATTTGGTGTGTTTTGCTTGAGTAGATTGGTATATAGAAACATTTTACACTTCAATTGAATAGTCATATGGGATTTATACTTTTCCATAAATTTTGAATACATAATTAACTATGGAAAAAATCACATTCTCTATTATTAGTCTATGCCAAGGTAGAACTAATAGAATTGCAATAGAATTGTCCGTTGACTACTTTTAGATTAGTATCACTCAATGCAAGTTATAATGTTTAATTATGAAAAAGAAATATTATATTTCAACATACAAAATTATTTTTTCAAACATTTGATTGGACCATAAATTTGAAGGTCTTATTGTAGCCTTTGTGCCATGTGGATAACTGCCTCATATTGTTTTAAAATATTTATACTATGATTTTTAAATATTTTTCCAATCATTTTTCATTGTTAACCTTCATAGGAAAATAACCTAAAATTAAAATCCTTGAAAATAGCCCATACTCAAGTAAATAACCTATTTACCATGAGTTACTATGCACCATAATTTAAGCAATTATTTGGATAAAAATAGACACTTAAAGGATGAAGGCTTTTGAATTTTTAACATAAACAATTGTGCTTATTTTATATAATTTTTTTAAGGATATAAACTACCAATTGCACCAGATGTTGCAAAGGAAACTACGTAAGGCATAAAAAATTAGTAAACAAAATTTTATGCAAAAATTAGTTGACAAAAAACATGCAAGAGAATAAGATGTTCTACCAATATAGGTAAAAAAATAGTAAACAAAATGTTATGCCAAAATTAGTTGACAAAAAAAATGTAAGAGAATAAGATGTTCTGCCGATATAGGTAATGTTTTCAATCAAGCAGCACAAAGAGAGGATAATTAGGAATCCTTGAGGATTAAGTCAATCGGTTAAGGTCTTGTTTCTAAACAAACTTTCCATTGGGAGGTAACTAGCTCAATTCTCCTTATGTCCTTCGGGTTAGGCTTTGCTAAAAGCACCTCTAATAATACGGTGGAACATGATCCCTTATGGTGGATCTACCTAGATATGTACTATGTTTAGATAGAGAGATTATTTTTCCAAGTTTTGGAAATGATTGTTTTTCATTACCTTGGAATTTATATTTGGAATTGATAAATTTGGACACATTATTAGCAAACATGATCCAACCAAGTGAACCACAAAGCATGGATTGGAAATGTTTGGAAAAGTCAATGAGACAGTAAGGCTCATAGAATCCAAATCCTTCCAGTACATTTCCATGTGTGTATCCCAGACAACCACATAGGATAAAGAAGGTAATTGATATCATCATAGAAAAAAAATTATCTTTCTTCAAAGTTTTAACTTCAGAGGGTGGAGAATTTAGAGTATCCCATTATCTAGGTACTCCTCCAACGTGAGAAGATAACCACTAGAAATCCACCTGGATTCTACCATATATGAATCAATATAACCCTCCCACTGGATAGGCATGATAAAAATAAAAACAAAATTAATTTATCATCACTGGGTGAAATATTACCCCAAGTTAAGGTTCTCAGAAAGAAATATTTGTATTTGTATGATTTATTAGAATTGTTCATACAAATTGTCGGGCGTAGATGACCGTGTCTTATCCTTAAATATTTTGTGCTTCTCATGTCATTTTGTGTATGTTATCGTAAACTTCCATGTACACTCATTTCATATTCTAGAAGACACTCTATTAAAGACAAACCTCATATGATCATTATACACAATTTTTTTAATCATGTAGGTTTCTATATACAAAGGAACCAAAAATCCTTTCTACTACACTCTAAAAAATGTTTGTTTAGGTAAACTAAAATTACCGCCTCTTAAATGTTGTTGTGAAGAGTTTGAGATCGTCCATTGTTGTGAAGGTGTCATAGATATCGTCAAGGACCATGATGATGTGAGATATTCTGGATTATCTGAGTCGGAATGTGAAATGTTTAGGATCACATTTTATAGAGAGTGAAAGATGTTGAATACCATTTTTGGAAGTTCTAAAAAATTCTCTCTGATCCAATATGGCATCCTAAACCAAAAATTGCGGTAGGCGTCAATTTAAAAATTGACATGGCTCATGTAATTTTGTGTATGTTATCGTAAAATTCCGTGGACACTCCTTTCATATTCTAGAAGACACTCTATTAAAGACAAACCTCATATGATCATTATACACAAAATTTTTAATCATGTAGGTTTCTATATACAAAGGAACCGAAAATCCTTTCTACTACACTCTAAAAAATGTTTGTTTAGGTAAACTAAAATTACCACCTCTTAAATGTTGTTGTGAAGAGTTTGAGATCGTCCATTGTTGTGAAGGTGTCATAGATATCGTCAAGGACCACGATGATGTGAGATATTCTGGATTATCTGAGTCGGAATGTGAAATGTTTAGGATCACATTTTATAGAGAGTGAAAGATGTTGAATACCATTTTTGGAAGTTCTAACAAATTCTCTCTGATCCAATATGGAATCCTAAACAAAAAATTGTGGCAAGCGTCAATTTAAAAATTGACATGGATACTAAATTATAAAAAGAAATATTTTGAGGGAGATAAACAATGTCATATGGCCCAACGTAGTTGTTAATGTTCATGTATTAACATATATTCAGATTCATCCATATTGACCTTATAATTAAATTTGGAATTTATCTCAACATATATGGATCTATCGAGTATCAGTATCAGTGTGCATTCAACTACACATTAACAAAAAAAAATACCTACTCTTTAAGATATGGAAATAAAATTAATGGGCCCACTAAAATATGGTGCCCTGTCTAAATATATCATCTAAAATTGTCTAAGTATGACATATAACATTGATGTGACTGTGTACAAGAGTAAAAAGTGGCATTTAATGGTGGAAAAACTTTCGATCATCTAACATTGGATGTGATGGTGCACAAAAGTACAAAGTTGTAGAGGGAGTTCTTCCTAGAGGGAATACCTTATGGGGTACTAATATTTATTGCCATTAATTTATACAAATTATCTTTGTAATCCTTCATATGAAATTTTAATTTAATTTTAAATGGCACAATGAAATTATAATTAACAAAAATCTTTAAAAATATTATATTTACTAATAGTAAATTATTCTTATAGCCACCATTACTAAAATAATTTTAGTTTTATTTTAAAATGGAAAATGTTTGTTAGTTTGAGGGGCAGTATTAAAGAATTTACAAATGCACTCATGGATATAATAAGGATGAGGTAGACATTAACTACTAAACACATTTTTTAATTATAATTTTTAAATTATTAAATATATTTAATTTTTTTTCAAATTTAAATATTTACACTTATTGCCCTACAAAAAAATATGTGGGTAATGTGTAGATGTAATGTGTAGATGTAATGTAAGATTGTATGTAAACATTTTTACATGTCAGCTTACTATGTTGAATTTATATTAATATGTAAAATTTATAATAAGATAAATGAGTATACAGCTAATGTGTAGATGTAATGTAAGATTATTTGTAAACATTGTGGGTAATGTGTAGATGTAATGTAAGATTGGTTGTAAACATTTTTACATGTTAGATCACTATGTTGAATTTATATTAATATGTAAAATTTATAATAAGGTAAACTAGTATGTGGGTAATGTGTAGATGTAATGTAAGATTGTTTGTAAACATTTTTACATGTCAGCTTACTATTTTGAATTTATATTAATATGTAAAATTTATAATAAGGTAAACGAGTATTTGGGTAATGTGTAGATGTAATGTAATATTGTTTGTAAGAAAAATTACATGTTAGGTTACTATGTTGAATTTAGATTAATATGTAAAATTTATAATAAGGTAAACGAGTATGTGGGTAATGTGTAGATGTAATGTAATATTGTTTGTAAACATTTTTATAATAAGGTAAACAAGTATGTGGGTACTGTGTAGATGTAATGTAAAATCTTTTGTAAACATTTTTACATGTGAGCTTACTATGTTGAATTTATATTAATATGTAAAATTTATAATAAGGTAAACGAGTATGTGGGTAATGTGTAGATGCAATGTAAGATTGTTTGTAAATATTTTTATATGTCATCTTACTATGTCGAATTTATATTAACATGCATATTATATAATAAGGTAAACATTTCGATGTCTGTTAAAATTAATCTAGAGCCAAATGGAGATGTTGTAGTGTGAGTAAAAAGTTAAAAGTAATAAAAATAATAAAATTCAAATTTGTTGCATTGTAATTTTCTTTTCATTAATAAAATTAGGAATACATTTTTGAATTTAAAAAAGCACAATATACATCTTACATTAAAATATATAAATAGAAACAATAATTTAAGATCCATTTTACCTTACACCTTACTATGTTGAATTTATATTAATATGTAAAATTTATAATAAAGTAAACCAGTATGTGGGTAATGTGTTGATGTAATATAAGTTTGTTTGTAAACATTTTTACATGTCAGCTTACTATGTTGAATTTATATTAACATGCATATTATATAATAAGGTAAACATTTAGATGTGAGTTAAAAGTAATCTAGAGCCAAATGGAGATGTTATAGTGTGAGTAAGAAGTTAAAAGTAATAAAAATAATAAAATTCAAATTTGTTACATTGTAATTTTGTTTTCATTAATAAAACTAGGAATAAATTTTTGAATAAAAAAAAAGGATAATGTACATCTTAAATTAAAATATATAAATGGAAACAATAAGTTAAGATCCATATTAGCTTTAAAAATAATGATTATGTAACAATATCTAAATTTAATTAATAAGCACATAAACTTACAATATAGCAATATGTTTAATTATGGATTCCACCCAATTTGCCATAAATATTATTAGCTTGTAAATAAGGTTTATTACAATACCATGGGTCAAAATCATGGTTCATCAATACAACATGCCCAAAAACCATCTCTCATTTCACACTCAAAATATGTTATAGTTAAAATATTTGAATTTAATTTTAAAACATTTTCTTATTAAATTTAAAATAAAAAAAATTATTATAATTACTTTTAAGATATATCTACATTATTAAATATTTGAATTTAATTTTATAGCATTTTCTTATTAAATTTAAAAGAAAAAATATTATAATTACTTTTGAGATATATCTACACCTCTATCACATGAAAATATATAAGATATAAATAGTAGCTATAAATTAAGATCTATTTCACCATATAAATTATAATAATAATCTTGTAACCACATTTAAATTTCATTAATAAAAATCTTAATTTTCTTTTGGACAATGAAAAAAAAGAAGAAGCTTTTGCTCATATGCTGGAAATTGAATACTTACCAAAAAAATTTGATATTGTTACTAGGATAACAATAACAAACCTAAGCAACAAAACATGGAGATTTAGCATTATAATTCTAGAAATTCTGCAAAAAAATATATTAATAAGAAGAATTCAACTGAATACAACAAACCCTATGTTAATGGATATGAAGTCTTTAGAATATTTGCAAAATGTTGATGCATACCAATGTAGATGCTTTAAGTGGGATGTATATTTTTAGTGCTTGTTTTAATGGATTCAGAAAGAAAAATATATTAGAAATTTCACCACATGTTGCAAAAGAAATGCCTTAAGGAAATAGTATAGGAAAGAGCATCCTAAAATAAATAAGATGTCGTAGAGAAGGAGCCATCATGAAGTAATTAAATGCAAGTTTTGCTTCCAACTTGCAACACATCAAAATAAAACAACTGAAGTAAATACTATTAGTTGGTTTTCAGTGCATTTATGTAATTAAAAGATAGCTACGAACTTTTAAAACTACCTCATTGAAAATTAAAATCATCTTCATGCCTAACTATCCATGCCGGTCGTGAATAACTCTCTAGATCAGTTGGATCAGCACTGTATTTATTTCACTATTATCTAACAATCTCGAGACAAAATGAGTAAGCAATTTATGAATGGAAACACCTAGAGACTGTGTCACAAATATCAGTTGGTTTTCAATATCAATTTATTAAGAAATTTTTTGAAGGGGAGAAATTTGATATCCATTAACAAAAAAAATCAGAAATAGGATGTACGTAGTTACAAATTGTTATGTAGTTACAAACTATTACAATTAAGTAAGTAAAGGTAAATTTAGTGTTATTTAAGAAATCATGATTATAAACATTCATCATTATTGCTCAAGATAAATCATGTCTAATTTGGAAATTTAAAAGAAATCACATATTTTAAAATTTTTCATTATTAATTTAATTTGTTATATATTAAGAAATACTATTCGTGAATAATAAAATAGTTGTAACATAAATAATATATAACAAAAAAAACCATGTATTTTTGGAATAATAAAATAGTTGTAACAAAAATAATATAGAACAAGAAAAACTATGTATATTTGGATGTATGAAAATTTAGTTGCATTTTATTAAGTAAAATTTAAAAAAAATAATGATTATAAACATTTAAAAATAATTTTATTAAATAATTAGTTTAGATCTATATTATTTATGAGATGGATCAATTCTCTTTTCACTCTAAAAGAGGTTTGCATATCAAGACATTTGATCTCTCTCGGCTCGTAGTAGATCCAGAATATTGATCTAGACCATCTTAATTTCCACCTTTAAATAAACTACATTCCACATGAATACCATTGGCTGTTTTTATAGTTTATTATTATTTTATATAGTTTATTATTATTTTTTATTGTATTTTGACCTAGTTAATTGATCTAGGCCATATTAATTTCCCCCTTCAAATAAACTACATTCCACATGTATACCATGGCCTGTTTTTAGAGTTTATTATTAATTTTAATTTTTTTTGTATTTTGACCTAGTTAAAATGTTCATTACATTATGCCAATATTTTTATTTAATTTACTTTTATTTTTATTTTTGTGTAATCTGACATAGTCAAAATGTTAAACATGACATTACAACATTTATAATAAACATATATAAAATTATTTATATGTAGATTTAATGGCCTAAAACATTTCAATCATCTAACATCTGATCCAATGTCTCAGACATAGACACAGTGGCAACTAGGGGAGTTGTTTTCAAATAAGAACGCCTTATTGCCTAAATATAAACAATTGAGTAGTGAACCTTTCACTGTTATGGAAAAAAGGTTTGGAAAAAGGACTAGCACACCAAATAACACCTCTCAACATAATAATGGTATACTATAGTATTGCGAGGAAGGAAATATTATACAGTAAAACAAAAATGAAAAACAAAGAAAGGAGAGATGTACACTAGACCAGATCTAGACACAAAATAGCTACAAAGTTGAGGATAAAAAAAACTAAGTGTACCTTCCACTGCCCCATAAAAGTACCATTGATCATAGTTACCATTATTTTTCTTTTTTTGTTGTTCTTTATTCATAATAGTCATGGTTACTAATCACCAATTATTTGATTTTGTGCAAATTTTAGCTTAACTTTTATGAAAAGAGGCTACATGTACAACTCGAATTTGAAACAAAAAATAAATAGAATTCTAGACAAGACTATTTTACATAAAGTTCTGGAAACTTTGCTAATTCCAATAAGTCACATTTACAACATGGTAATTAGTAATAGCATGGTGCCTAATAATGATGGAATTATTTCTGAGATATGTTTGAGATTTGAGCGTGGATGGATTAAAAATAAATTTGGAGAAAAAACAACATAAATCCTTAAAACCTTGCCAGGCTTCTCACAACCTGAGATGGCTTGTCTTTAAGGAAGTGAGAACAAACTATCTCATTCATATGTTTAAAATTCAATACTCACCAAAAGAATTTGATGATGTGGATATCAGTAACAAGCCTGAGAAACAAAACATGGAGATTTACAACGTTATAAATCTAGAAATTTTGAAAAAGAATATTAATAAGAAGATTTCAACTGAATACAAAAAATCCTATGTTAATCCATATGAAATTTTCAGAATATTCACAAAATATTGATGCATACCAGTGTAGATACTCCGTTCAGTGGGATCGTTGGGTGATATATATTTTTAGTGCTTGTGTTAAGGGATTCACAACGAAAAATATAATATAAACATTGAGTGGTGAAAATTTCACTATTATGGAAAAGGGGTTTGGAATAATGAATAGCACACTAGAGAACACCGCTCTGCAATTAATTGAAGATGTATCTAACTACATTGTTTAAGCATAATAATGGTATACTATAGTATTCCGAGGAAGGAAAGATTATATAGTAAAACAAAATTTTGATAATTAACAACATATTTGCAAATTAATTCACAGACTCTTATATTAGTGTGTCCATTAATTTCTATACCATTCATAGTCTTAACAATCAACTTCTGCCAATTTTTTGCAAGCCACGGTGACAACAACTTTCTCTGTGTGATAGCAAATTTCTCTTTTTTGCTGAGTTGATCTTGCTTCATACAGTCGTTAGATAGCCTAATACCACCAGAGAGCGCCTTATAGTTGCTTGAAGGGCCTGTAATTAAGAGCTAAGGAATGGGAAATTGATTTCCAGTTCAAGATTGACATCCTGGCAATGCAAATAGTTTATTCATTAAGGCTTGCAACTTTTACTGCACTATTGTATCGCTCAATCCCTGGACGCAAATCCTATATGCACCTAAAAACATATCAAGTGAGAGTGTAGGTTTGGAAGAGATATTCGTAGAGATTAGAGAGTGAGTTAGGTAGTTAGCTTAAATGAAGGAGGTTGTAGATGAATGGCCTAAAACATTTCAATGTCTAACATTTGATCTGATGGTCAATAGAGGTACATTGTGGCAGCTGGGGGAGTTGTTTTCAAATAATAATTCCTTATGGCGTAACATAATAATATTGTGTTCTTATATTTAAAACAACATGGAAAACAAAAAGATCCTCCCCCAAACAAAAAAAATGAATATGTATACTATATAGCTAGTTGAGGAAGTTACATCCAACAACCCTCACCTTACAATTTTAGAATCTAAATCGTTTAGTTGAATGTTTGAATGCTGATTTTTCTTCTTTTTTTCCCTTCTCTTTCCAATTGTTAAATTGTAGTTAATGACATGATCACTACAAAACATTCGATTTTTTATTGATAGTATGTATTGATTTGAGTATGCCATCATGGGGTTTTCATCTTTCTTCTTAAAAATTCTTATAAACATCTTGGCTTCTTTCATTCATTGTAAAATATATGTATTGTGTTGTATAGAGTTTCTTGTGTCGTTTTAACTTGTCTTTCTTCTATATCACAACAAATTTTCAGATTTTATATTCCTTCATATACAGTTTAGGATTGATTTGATTTTATATCCAGCCTAGATCCATCTTAACTTCAGATCTATCAAACGCCGAGAGGGATCAAATCTCTCGGGGTGCAAACCTATTCTTTTAGTGCAAAATTTGAGGAAAGGTTTGCATCTTGAGATAATTGATCCCTCTCGACGATTGATAGAACCAGAGTTAAGATGGATCTAGGTTGGTTTCAGTCATGTGCGGCCAAGGAAAACGTATCGAAGATATGAATATTTTTATCAATAATATGTAAATATATCTAATATTAATATAATCATTTTAAATATTATAAATATGTATAATATTAACCTCGGCATTTTATTTTTAAATTTTCTTAGTTACCTTAGTCTGTTGAGATGATAAATATTGTTAATAAATTTAATGATTAAAAAATATGAAATACAAATTTTAAATGCAAATTTACAATAATAGTGTTGAACCATAGAAAATGTGAATAATAATAATGTTGTTAATTACAAATAGTCTTCATTGTGATCAATCTCAAACTATTTTCTTCTACTATTCTTATTGTCACCCTTGTTAGATTTGTCATATTTCCATATTGAAAATCGTTTAAATCTTTAGCTCGAGTTGTTGTAGTAAACATCATACCTTGTCTCTCTTAATCTCCAATATTAATAGGCTGAATTACTATAACAAAAAAATCAATGTACATTGTCAATAATGTTTTGCGTTTACACTAAAATCAATGCACATTCTTAATCCAATTACTTTAAAATTAATGTACCATCATACATCCAATTACATCAAATCAAATATCAACATCTACACTAAAATCAATGCATCTAGTGCAAACAATCTAAATTATAATTAGAAATAAACATCTACATTGAAATCAATTCATCTAGTTCAAGAAATCAAATAGGATTGGAAATTACCATCTACACTTAAATCAATGCATTTAGCGAAAGAACTCAAATAGGATTAGAAATCATCTAGATTGAAATCAATGCATCTAGTGTGAGCAATCAAATATCATTAGAAATAAATATCTACACTAAAATCAATGCACCTAGTGAAAATAATCAAATAGGATTAGAAATGACCATCTAAACTTAAATCAATGAATCTAGTGCAAGCAATCAAATAGGATTAGAAATCAACATCTACACTAAATTCAATGCATCTAGTGCAAGAAATCAAATAAGATTAGAAATCACCATGCGCACTGAAATCAATGCATCTAGTGCAAGAAATATTCTTCCCTATCTCCCCCTCCATCTATATCTATATCTCCCTCCATCTCTCCTTGTTTGTCTCATTATCTCAAACCCCCCCAAACACACACACTCTACCAATGTTCCCCCCTCCCTATCTCTGTCTCTCTCTTCTTCCCTCTCTCCGTCTTCCATATATATTTATATATTCCCCTTCTCTCCCTCTCTCCCACTTCTATAACTCTTTCCTCATGTTGTACTGCCTCCCTCTCCCTCCATCTTCCATATCACTGCCTCTCTCTCTTCACCTTTCTCTCTCCCCCTCCAACTCAATATCTCTTTCCCTCCCTCTCTTCACTCACTCACATCCTCTCTCTTCCTTCCTCTCTTTCTACATTTCTCTCCCATTGGCCCCTCTCCATCCCTCTCGCCTTGTTTCCCCAATTCTCTCCATATCTTCTTCCCTTTCTCTTTATCTCACCCCAAACATTCATACTCTCTCTCCATCTATCCCTTGTCACTCCCTATCTCTCTTCATTTTTCACTCTTTATGTATTTCTTATTCCCTCCCCTGTCCTCCTTCAACTTCATCTCTTTATCGATCTCTCCCTCCCTCTCTCCTCCTATCTCTCAAGTCATCTCTCTCGCCTTTCCTCTCTCTCCAGTTCTCTCCTACTCCCCTCTCTCCCCCCCCCCCCCATCACTCTCCTCCTCTCTCTCAATTCCTCTCTCTTTCATCCTTCCTCTCTCTCCCTTTCTCTCGTACCTCCATCTCTCTTCCTCCATTACACATTATTTCTCCCTCTCTCTTTATTGCCTCCAATCCCCTCTCTTCCTCCATCTCTCTCTCTCTCTCTCTCTCTCTCTCTCTCTCTCTCTCTCTATGTTTCTATATCACTCCCTCTATCCTCATCTCTCCTCTTCTCATCATCTCTCATTCTTTTTCTATCTATCTCACCCCTAAACAGACACACCCTCTCTCCATATCTCCTATGTCAGTCCCTCTCTCTCTCCATTTCGCACTCTCTATGTATTTATTCTTCCCTCTCTCTCCCCCCTTGAAATCCATCTCTCTATCCCTCCCTCTCTCCTCCTCTCTCTCAAGTCCTCCCTCTCATCATCCCCCCCTCTCCCTTTCTCTCCTACCTCTCTCTCTCTCTCTTCCCTCCAATCCTCTCATTATCTTCCTCCCTCTCTTCTTCTCTCTCCCCCACCCTCCATATTTGTGTGTCCCTCTCCCTCTCTTACCCTTCTCAAGCTCTCTCACTCCTCTCTCCCTCTCCCTTCATTTCTCCTCTCCTTTTCTCCTTGATTTTATCTTCATCTCTCCCTTGTAACTCCCCATCTCTCTAATTTATGACTCCATGTCTTTGTTCTTCCCTCCCATATATATCTAGAGTTAATATATATCATGATATATTAATATATATTATAATATAAAAAATTTAATAATGTATTAATCCAAAGCTACTAAATTTAATAATATTAATATTGTAATATATTAATATGAATATTAGATTTAATAATAATAATAATCTTTTGATATTAATATTAGGGTTAATAATATGTTTTTGCATGATATTAATAATAATTTGGCCCATGGTATTTGGCCGATAGGCTTCAGCTAAATAAAACCTCTTTTCTGAGTCTTCATAAATATAAAGATGAGTGTTGATTAAAGATAAGAAGAAGTTTAATTTTTTACCATACCTCTAGTTTATTTATATTTATATTTATTTACCATATCTCTTTTATTTACCATGGTATTTGGCCATAGGCTTGGTATAAACTTAGATGTTGATTTCTAATCATATTTGATATATTTTTATGTATTTACCATACCTCTTTATACATATTTTATATTTATTTATTTACTATACTTATTTTATAAATACCGTATTTGGACCATAGATTTATCCCATTGTATTAATAATAATTTGTCCCATGGTATTTGTCCCATTAGCTTCACCTAAAAAAACCTCCTTTTTGGGTTTTCATAAATATACAGAGGTTTATGGAGTAAATATAAAAAGAGGCTTTATTTATTTACCATACCTCAAGTCTATTTATATTTTTATTTATTTACCATACCTCTAGAGTAAGTATAAAAAGAGGTTTTATTTATTTACCAGACCTCCACTTTATTTATATTTTTATTTATTTACCATACCTTTAAAGAAGTATAAAAATAGGTTTTATTTATTTATCATACCTCCACTTTATTTATATTTATATTTATTTACCCTACCTATTTTTTAAGTGTTTGTAAATAAAAGCCAACCAAACTAGCAACTCAACAAACACAAATTCTGACCATCGACTTGACTGTAGAATGGCGTTTGACATTTTCGACAACAAACAAATGACACACTCTACCAACTTTCTTACTGATCCAAATTTTCATCTCTCGTGAGCTTGAGAAGACCTTTGGTGAACGAATAAAAACTTACCAAGGAGAGTACTCAATCTCTTATATTTCAACATATAATCTATATCTTTAAATGCTTCTAATTTTTATGAATTTTTGCTAACTATTAGTAATATAAGTTAAGAGAGGTAGCTTTTTTCATATAGAATTACACGAAAAACCATCACGAATTCTCAGAAGAATAATTTCTCAAACATGTTTATAGTCTCACAAACAACACCCTTACATATTTTAAAGGTGCAAAAGACATGCCAGACTAATGCAAGAGACTAATTTTTGGCAATGCATAGTTGATGCTGCTATTTTACAAGTAGGAAGACAATTTCACAATTGCACATAATACGCAAATTAGATATCATGTCAAAGAGATCCTATTCAAAGGGTAATGCACCTTGTTGTTCATTTTCATAATGATTTTTTTTTTTTAAATTTGGACTTAGCATCGACATATCAAATTTGAACATCTAACATTAAGTAAAGGGTATTGATTAAATATTACTTTTTAAATGAAAAATCATTTGTCAATTATGAAAAAGTATTAAATAAATTTCATTTTTAAATAAAAAATAGTTTTTCAACTATATATAAAAAGTTACATATATATTTATAAGTTTATATAAATGATTTAACTTTTTATTTTTAAAATCAAAGATTAAATTTTATAGATGGTTTTTTTAATTTAATTTCAAAAAGTCAAAAAATTATATAATAATAATAATAATAATAATATCAAATTTCTCTATGTAAATTTATTAAAATTTCTTATATTTTTACAAAAATAATTCATACATTAAACACTAATAAAATTTGCTAAATTTTTTACATTTTAAAGTTAATTTTTGTGATTTAAATGTTCTCTAATTATAACCACAAATATGTAAGGTGTTTGAAATCTTATACCTAATAGCTTGTTCTTCTTTCATGCATAAATTGAAAATATAATTCTTAAATTGTTACATACGTAACAACCTGGTTACTTACTTCATTGCCTTTACTTATAAATTTGTTTTTATTAGATTGCCTCTACTTATAAATGTTCTTCTTGGTATGTTTTAACTCATAAAGACTCAAACTTTATGAGTATTATTGGTACACATAGGTTAGCAATAAGTTTCAGATCCAAGGGTTTTCTGCCACCATTCTTGAAGAATTTTCATACTAAAGCAACAAGTGCATTTCTCCATGGTTAGTAATATGGTTAGGGGCAATAATTGAAGGATTTAGTTACTTTCCTAAACTTGTACATGTGATCGTTTGTTTATTCATCTAATTTATACATACATACATATCCTGAATGGTGTACCCTACCCTGCATCACTTGCTAATTATGAAAAAAAAAAAAAAAAATCTTTATTATCTTAAAGATTTATTGGACAATAGTATTGAGTGTTGAGTGTGCTTTCTTGTTGTATAACTTTAGACTATATTGTTGACTATGATTTCTAGTTGCTTAAAATACACTTTGGAATGCATAAATAGATTCACGACCTTGAAAAATAAGCATTGGATTTTTACATATTAAACAACTTTGTAACGCCCACGTAAACTATTGTAAATTACAGTTTTTACCATGTTTTACCAAGACATTTGTATCAAGAAACGGTTGAATGAATTCTTAAATCGTTTTGAAAACTGATTTGTGTGGCGTCTTGATGGAGGACCTACTGTTTATATCAACTGAATAACCTTCTTGTCAGCACGATGATGGAAGGAGAACAGTCCTTGAACTCTGCTACATGGTGACATTCGAGTCAAGAAATACTAGTTTATTTTGTGCTGATGGCCTTGGTATCACTCTTGGCACTGCGAGGGAGGCTAGGAAGTATTTGATGGCTTCACTGCTTCCATTTTCTATGAGTCTCGTCTCTCTATAACGATGCTCCCAGGTTCAATAGGTGTGTCAATAAGTTTCAGGTCCTTAGTGGCCACAGGAATTGAGCGTGTATGTTGCAGTTATTAATTATGAGGCCACCGTGGAGTCTGCTGCAACAATAATGATCATGAAGACAATAGCATCATGGAAGCGCTGTCATGAAGATGATGGTTCCACATGTGAAAGGAAAACGTGAAAGAGAACCCAGGTTGTGTGGTTCAAATGGAAGATTTGCTTAAAAGAGATAAGTAAATTTCCTTATTGAAAAGAATTTCAGAGTTTATTTATGCGGAGGAAATATGAAAATTTATGTGTTATCTTTCCAAGAAAATAACTTGTATGTGAAAAAAAAACTATAAGAATCTAGATTGTCTTTTGGAAACATTTACTAGATTCTTGTGCATTGAAAGAGAAATTAATCTTCTTTTATTTTTGGAAGATAAGTTATAACATTAATCTACTTAAAAAATTTACACTGTTATCTAGATAGTGGGTAATCACTATTACGATATTTTGGGAAGAGTTAAGTAGTTTAATACTTGAAAATATTTAATGAGTTCAAGGATAAGATAAGGAGTTTTCACCGAAATAACTCTTGAAATTTTATGTATATGGAGAACTTATGCTAGTTTTTCTTAGTAAATAAAACATGCCACTGCCAGTAGATAAAGATTGGAATTATGTTAACATTTTAGAAAGACGTATGTATATATGCACGCTCTATGTGTTAAAAAGAGATTTTTTTTTGAATAGATTCAAAGAAGGGTAACTCTTTAATATCAATATTTACATAATATTGTATAACAAGAAAATAGATGATGCATGCCCTTCAATTGGAAAGGGATTTTCTTGATTAGATTAAAGAGGGTAACTCTTTAATAAAAAAATTTACATAAGCAAGAAAATAGAAGAGGAATGCTCTTATTTTAAAAGAGACTTTGTACTCGTTTAAATTATGAAGTGATAACAAGTCCAAAGTATTTTTCTTGAATAGATTAAAGAGAGTGACTCTTGAAATATCTTCTTGTACAATGAAGAAGAAAAGAGATTTCTCAGGTTTATATTCATTAACCATGTTGTAAATAGTAATGAATTAATATATATCCATGAATAGTTACCATGATAGTGGTAGAGATTAATGAATTAATAAATCCATGGATAGTTTCATAAATCCATGGGTAGTTTTCCATGGTGTTGATGGAGATTAATTATTTCATAAAACCATGGGTAGATTACCATGGTGTTTCAAAATATTAGTTATTTAATAAATCCATGAATAAATTACCATGGTGTTGGTAAAGTTAAGTTATTTAATAAATTCATGGTTAAAGGAACTAATCAGTTTTATTCCTCAGATGAACAACTAAGTGATTATTTTATATTATCATGATTATGATGTTAATTCCTTTTGGGAGGAAGATCATGCATAAGCATGCAACATATTTATTAAATTTTATTGAAAAAGAATATACTTATTTGTATGTAGAAAGATAGCTTGTAGTATTAAACTACATCGAATATGATTGTTTAGTACAATCTTTGGAAAAGAGGACATGTATTTATAATATTAATTACATATTTTTACAAAAAGAAAACATATGTTTACATGCTCACTAGCATTGAGATTTTCTTTGGGAAGATTCGTGAAGGAGGTTATGTGCTTCGTTGTGTAAGCACTCCTTAGGGAGACTCTTTTGGAATCGATATGCATTGCATGCATGGGAGAAACATTTGTTATGTTAGCTCGCATTCCATGCACTAAAAGTAATAGCTTAAGGGTTAGCTATTTTGATTAAATATATGTAAATCACATGCATAAATATCTTAACTGATGTATCAGTTTAATTTAAAGAAAAGCTTGGGAGATGTAGCCATTGCCTTGCAGGAAGGTGCGCTTATGCGACGGAACCATTAGGTATTGTGATGACTTATAACCAGCACATATGAGGTATGTGTCATTAAAGAGAGAATGACAAGGTACTTTACTTGCATGCCATGAATATAAATGAGTAGATGGAGAAGATACTATAGTAAAGATATGTCAAATGATTGATTATTACTTGATGAATCTTGACATAATTTATGTTGAAGCCATCATAGCAGGGAACAATGGTGACATGTAGAAAGGAATACTATTCTTGTCATGTTCAAAAAAAAATTATGCTTGTCTTGGTGGCAGGTAAATGATTAATGTTCATGCGGATGAGTGCGAGTTGCAGGAAGGGCCAAAGTATGATGGTCCATTGTAGGTACATCCATTCCACCAAGATGTGTAGATTTGAGGATATGAAGACCAGAAGGTAAATGGTATCATATTTATTGAATGGATTAAAGCTAGATATTGTATATTTCCTTGTAATATTATATAAACGATGGTTAAGAGATGGTCTCCCTTATAAGCCATTGAGTGATGGGCTGAACACCCTCACGAGTGTTTAATAATAAAATTAAACGTTTGCTGGTTTTCACCCTACCGGGTTTCCAGGGTATATTGGTGTTCAATGATGTGATTGATTATTGTGTCAAGATGATGATGTGGATTCTCTTTCTTGCTGTAATATTTATAATGTCAAGTATGCGATGACAACATGAAAAATGAAATGAGTGGAAGGTTACATCATATGGTATTATGTTAATCAATTGTAATGGAAGTTGTAATTGGTTAAGGAGCTTAATATCCTTATTCTAAAGTTACACTATGAATTGGTAAACATACTATGTAATGTTGAGTAAGAAATATTTAATAGTGAATGGATAGTTACCCATGAGTAACTTGTATAAAAAAAATTATGTCCTTACATTTTCATGTGAAGTTAATGGTGTATGTTACAAGTGGTATCAGAGGTAAAGGTTGCAACACTGGCGCCTTTGGTAGTTAGCGAAAATAAATTGAGGGATTCGAGATGAAAAGCATCACATCTCTAATCCAAGTTGAACAAAGAGTTTCAAGACATAAGTATTATTATCTTTCTTTTCTTGAAACACTAGTTATTGCATTTATGGAAAATACACTGCTTACAAAGTAAATAACTGTTGAGTTAGCGTTTCTTTAAAGAAAAGATATGTATTTTCCATGTACGTATAACTTCTATTGTTGTGTTGAAGTTTCCTTAAAAGGAGTTGGGAATTTGGTTTCTTGAAAAAGAAACATATGTGTGCATTCTTGCATGTGAATCTTGCAACTAAAAGAGACAAATATAGAGTAAAACGTGGTTTTACTTAATATGCAATATTGTGCTAGTTTTGCTGAGAAGAACCCATGTGAGTTCTTGCAAAGATTACTAGTACGTATCTTGAAAGGTGTGAGCAGTAGTAAAACATAAATAAGTAAACTTGCTTTCTTTTATATATATCTTATTTAAGAAAACATAGGAAGATTGATTTCTTTTAAAATGGATTTCGTACTTGTGTGTTAAATGATAAGGAATCCAAGTTCTTTTCTTGAAAATAAATATAGGCTAAAGAGAATAACCTCTTGAATATACTACATTGCTAGATGGATTATGTCAACTTCTTGATTTAGGTATATATTAAACGTTAAGTTAACCTTGTTAGTGTTGCATAGTTTTTATGCATAAAAGAGGCTATCTATGGTAAATTCCTGGAAGTAAGGAATGAGCAAATTGCATGTGGAATCATAGAGGAACAAGGTTCTTTGCATGCAATAGTTGTATTAGATTTTATCGGAAAGAACATAAGTCTATATGTGGAAATGATAACATGTTTTGTTATCATACTTTAGAAAAGATTCTTTGGCAAAGAAGATGAATTACATGTACAAAAACTAAAGTAATGTTTTGGTTTCCTTGAAATATATACATGGATAATGTGGGTATAATATTTCGAGAATAAGGTATGTATTCTTACATTTTATTCCATTAGTTTTATGGAAAAGAAAACCATGCTTTGCATGCCTATTATGTTATGTGTCCTCGAAGAGGAATCATGAGTTTGCCTACTGGATTATGTTAAATACTCTGCTGGGAAATTAATATTAGAATCTTTATGCATTGTATGCATAGGAACAACAACCAATGTGTTAGATTATTATATTTTCATGTTCCAAAGGCAAAATATGAAGTGGTGGGTCTTCTGTAAAAGTTTAAGTAAAGCGAATGCACATGGTGTCATTTTCCATTAAAGGAATTTCTGAAAAGATATAGTGATTTGTCTTGTACGAATGTGTGCATGTGTGAAAATTGTCATAATAATGTGGGAGTTATTTGGCATGAATTGATAATTACTTACTCACACTAATGTAGAGATGTTAGAAGAAATCATGTTGTGACATCATATCCACATCTCATATATGCACATGAATAGGTGTTAAAGGATCATTCAAATATTGATTATTTATTGATTAAGGTTTTATCTAATCATGCTAAAAAAACCTTGTCAATGCTGCTAAAATAAAACATTGGCATAGAGGAGGAATGTGAATTTCCTGATGGGGATGAGTGTTGTAGTACGGAGAGAAGTTCTTGAAATGAAATAAAGATAAGTATTTTATGTTATTGCATTTTAAGAAGTCTATGCATATGCATGTTGATTCTTTTAAAATGAATTTTTATATACATGGCATTGCATGAGATTAGCTTCCATTTAAGAGAATTCTTAAAAAGTACATGTTATTATAATATACTTTTTCCATATAAGAATATGCATATGAGATTAATATGTGGATTATGCTTTATTTCTTTAGGAAAGAAAGTATAAAAAACATGAAAGAAAAATAGCTACCTTTCATGTGAGTTGGAAAAGAAGTAGTTGTTTTTGCATGCAATAAAATTTCTAAGTTACCATGCACTACTTTAAAAAGAAGAATGTGTAGTGATGGTGTGAGAAACTAATGCATGAATGCAAAATATGAATAAATTCCTACTATAAGATGATAGAGTGTTAAAATTAAATTGAATGGCATCTCTTAATGGGTAAGTCTCTTAATGGGTCAAGTTGTGAGTATTATAATGACTAGTTGACTAACTAGTGTTTGCATCTGTAGTCATGGATGCATTAAAACTATTGGCTAGTTATGAATGAATAAATAATGAAAGATATATGCACAAATCGATTTTGACTAAAACTATTTGAAAGTTGTGAACAAGTGATTATGATAATTACTTCGTATGTCAGTCTGTTGGAACAGAAAATTATGGGAATTGGAAATGTTTGCATAAGATAATATGTGCTTGAGAAATGCATATTTACGATTAGCATTGTTTCTTATTATAAGCATGGGTAGCTTAATAGAAACAGAAAATCTGTGAAAAATAAAGCATCGCAAACATTACAATGTGAATTTAAACAATAAATGTTAAAGTATCATGTTTTAATGAGCAAGATTTTGTTATTTCAGTTGTATAAAGCATGTATGTTACTTCCAGGGGGGGAAGTTGTGACAGCTTCATTAAAGCTAACTAGTATTAACTAGTTAAAGACAATTTGTTTAATTTTCTTTTATCTCGCAAGA
Source organism: Pinus albicaulis (assembly GCA_034641835.2). Lineage (NCBI taxonomy): Eukaryota > Viridiplantae > Streptophyta > Pinopsida > Pinales > Pinaceae > Pinus > Pinus albicaulis. Next base: position 962,669,633 of record CM076584.1, read on the forward strand.
AAAAATTAAATCGTCACTGTTGATAAAGCAAACTATTTAATCTACTGGAATTAATTAATGAAAAGAAAGTATTTTTAAGTTGATGGTAAAAATGTTCCAAGAATAGGAAGTGGTTGGGGACAGTTGGAAAGACAGTTACCTACTCCCTGGATCCCTGGGGAGGAGTAGGTGTTCTGTGAAATTGGTAAAGGGGGAGTATTTTCTAGAGCTGGTTCGGACCAGTTGAAAATAGCTTACAACAACCCTGGTAAAGCCAAAAATAACTGAGTGTGACTCGATTCGCCATCTCGAGGTCACAGTAGAGGAATCCACTATTAACCCGTGGCACTGTCCAGATTCTGGAGCTAGGGGGCAAGTGGAGGATGTAATAGCCTCACTTGATGGTTGGGAGGACCACAGCTTGAAAGTATAAATTTCCAAATAAGTATAAAGACATTTTTGTGTGGAAAGATTAACTGTCTGGATGTGAAAAAATGACTCAATCCTATGGATTAGGAGGAGCATTTTGTTTATCATTATGGTTCTCATAGTGGAACAAGTTAAGTAAAAGTTCATGTGTTATATTAAAATGAATTCTTATATGATTGAGTAAATATCCTATGTAGATATTAAGAGAAAAGGAGCTTAGCGCTCGAAAAATGAATTACTGAATGTATAAGTTCATTTATAATATTACTAATTGTTTGAATGTTTTAGCAGATGCTAGGATATTCCTATGGCGCATGGATTGACCATTGGTATGATAAAGAGAGCTAGGTGCCCTCTAAGTACTTTTTGCAGTACTCTGTGGATGTCTTTAGCAGGAGCTAAGACAGTGTGCACATGATGCATTGATGAGAGGATTGGTTCTCTCTGAGTACTTATGGAAGTACTTTGATTAAAACATCTGTTTATATTGCAAGAATGTTTGTTTGTTGCAAGTATTTTCATTTGATTGAAACTATGTGACTAATGTGATTGAATTGTTAGTCATACATTACAGGCTCTTTCCAGGAAGTGTTGATGGGTGTTCAACCATTCGATGAGAGGTTGCGTAAAAGTCATAATTTCTACCAATAGCAATCGGTAAGTTCGTATAGAGATTTTTCTATACTATTGTGAATTGAATAAGGGATAAGCAGTAGAAACGGAAATGAAATTTTCTTTGCACTATACATGCTCATGAATATGGATAGAAACATTATTGTTTAAATTAATGGAATTTAAGGAAATGAAAGTGTCTCATTGCTAAGGGGAAGGAGCCCCTTTGATTGCTTATATTATTATATCATGAGTATAAGTTTATTTTCAGTGAGAGAAGCACACCGAGGACAATGTCCTCTTAAGGGGGGGAGTATGTAACGCCCACATAAACTATTGTAAATTACAGTTTTTACCATGTTTTACTAAGACAGTTGTATCAAGAAACGGTTGAACGAATTCATAAATCGTTTTGAAAACTGATTTGTGTGGCATCTTGATGGAGGAAATATTGTTTATATCAATCGAATAAACTTCTTGTCAGCACGATGATGGAAGGAGAACAGTCCTTGAACTTTGCTACATGGTGGCATTCGAGTCAAGAAATACTAGTTTATTTTGTGTTGATAGTGGGTAATCACTATTACGATATTTTGGGAAGAGTTAAGTAGTTTAATACTTGAAAATATTTAATGAGTTCAAGGATAAGATAAGGAGTTTTCACCAAAATAACTCTTGAAATTTTATGTATATGGAGAACTTATGCTAGTTTTTCTTAGTAAATAAAACATGTCACTGCCAGTAGATAAAGATTGGCATTATGTTAACATTTTAGAAAGACGTATGTATATATGCACGCTCTATGTGTTAAAAAGAGATTTTTTTTTAATAGATTCAAAGAAGGGTAACTCTTTAATATCAATATTTACATAATATTGTATAACAAGAAAATAGATGATGCATGCCCTTCAATTGAAAAGGGATTTTCTTGATTAGATTAAAGAGGGTAACTCTTTAATAAAAATATTTACATAAGAAAGATAATAGAAGATGAATGCTCTTATTTTAAAAGAGACTTTGTACTCATTTAAATTATGAAGTGATAACAAGTCCAAAGTATTTTTCTTGAATAGATTAAAGAGAGTGACTCTTGAAATATCTTCTTGTACAATGAAGAAGAAAAGAGATTTCTCAGGTTTATATTCATTAACCATGTTGTAAATAGTAATGAATTAATATATATCCATGAATAGTTACCATGATAGTGGTAGAGGTTAATGAATTAATAAATCCATGGATAGTTTCATAAATCCATGGGTATTTTTCCATGGTGTTGATGCAGATTAATAATTTCATAAAACCATGGGTAGATTACCATGGTGTTTGCAAATATTAGTTATTTAATAAATCCATGAATAAATTATCATGGTGTTGGTAAATTTAAGTTATTTAATAAATTCATGGTTAAAGGAACTAATCAGTTTTATTCCTTAGATAAACAAACTAAGTGATTATTTTATATTATCATGATTATGATTTTAAGTCCTTTTGGGAGGAAGATCATGCATAAGCATGCAACATATGTATTAACTTTTATTGAAAAAGAATATACTTATTTGTATGTAGAAAGATAGCTTGTAGTATTAAACTACATCGAATATGATTGTTTAGTACAATCTTTGGAAAAGAGGACATGTATTTATAATCTTAATTGCATATTTTTACAAAAACAAAACATATGTTTACATGCTCACTAGCATTGAGATTTTCTTTGGGAAGATTCGTGAAGGAGGTTATGTGCTTCGTTGTGTAAGCTCTCCTTAGGGAGACTCTTTTGGAATCGATATGCATTGCATGCATGGGAGCAACATTTGTTATGTTAGCTCGCATTCCATGCACTAAAAGTAATAGCTTAAGGGTTAGCTATTTTGATTAAATATATGTAAATCACATGCATAAATATCTTAACTGGTGTATCAGTTTAATTTTAAAAAAAGCTTGGGAGATGTAGTCATTGCCTTGCAGGAAGGTGCGCTTATGCGACAGAAGCATTAGTTATTGTGATGACTTATAACCAGCACATATGAGGTATGTGTCATTAAAGAGAGAATGAAAAGGTACTTTACTTGCATTCCATGAATATACATGAGTAGATGGAGAAGCTACTATAGTACAGATATGTGAAATGATTGATTAATACTTCATGAATCTTGACATCATTTATGTTGAAGGCATCATAGCAGGGAACGATGGTGACATGTACAAAGGAATATTATGCTTGTCATGTATAAAGGAAAATTATGCTTCTCTTGGTGGCAGGTAAATGATTAATGTTCATGCGGATGAGTGTGAGTTGCAGGAAGGGCCAAAGTACGATGGTCCATTGTAGGTACATCCATGCCACCAAGATGTGTAGATCTGAGGATATGAAGACCAGAGGGTAAATGGTATCATATTTATTGAATGGCTTAAAGCTAGATATTGTATATTTCCTTGTAAGATTATATAAACGATGGTTAAGAGATGGTCTCCCTTATAAGCCATTGAGTGATGGGCTGAACACCCTCACGAGCGTTTAATAATAAAATTAAACGTTTGCTGGTTTTCACCCTACGGGGTTTCCAAGATATATTGGTGTTCAATGATGTGATTGATTATTGTGTCAACATGATGATGTGGATTCTCTTTCTTGCTGTAATAGTTATAATGTCAAGTATGTGATGACAACATGAAAAATGAAATGAGTGGAAGGTTACATCATATGGTATTGTGTTAATCAATTGTAATGGAAGCTGTAATTGGTTAAGGAGCTTAATATCCTTATTCTAAAGTTACACTATGAATTGGTAAACATACTATGTAATGTTGAGTAAGAAATATTTAATAGTGAATAGATAGTTACCCATGAGTAACTTGTATAAATTTTTTTATGTCCTTATATTTTCATGTGAAGTTAATGGTGTATGTTACAAACTTACAATCATGAAATCTATATATGATTTTCAATAAAATTGGAAAAAAAAAATACTTAAAAAAAATCATTACATCTATCTATATATATACCCATCAAATAAATGTTTTAGACTATTAATTACATGTAAATTTTAAAACACTACTAAATGATAATTTAAAATGTCAATAAATACTCATCAAATTTAACTGGTAGATAGAAAGATAACTTGCCATAGACGTAATGTACCGTTGCAACATATAAAATCAACTTTTGATATGCCTTCGGCCATGCGAAGGAATCAAACGTCTCCGACTGGCTAAACATTATTTATTCATTCACTCCCCATCAAATGATCACTCAACTTTTGACTTGCCAAACATTATATATTGATTAAAGGGCAACATAGTAAACAGCTCCCACTTGCCAAACATTGTTTATTCATTAACTCCCCATCAAATTATCACTAATGTTTGATTTTATTCGTATATGGCTCTGGCTTTCTGGCTTTCCACTTGCCAAACATTATTTAGAGATTCAATGCCATTAAATTAAACGCCGCCCACTTGCTAAACATTTTTTATTCTTTCCCTCCCATCAAATTATCATACCTACTTCCCCTTTTCACTACGTTCAGAGTCGGTGCTTGTACCCTGTTTTTTACCCATGGGAATCCACGTGGGACATGTCCGCTGCTGTAACCCCACGAAAAGGAAACATACATTTTCTATTATTTTTCTGAATGTACGCCACACTGTTTATATTCGGGTAGTTTAAAAAGGCGGCGTTTTCACCTAGAATTCGATAATGTTTTGCAGAAAATTTGGCAAAGATTTGCCCAGAATCTTGTTTACCGTTGTTAAACTTTAATATTTTGAGTGTCCTTCGGTTTTTTGATACTGCTGAATCCATTTCCACCATCAAAAATGGATTCTAAACACTCCAAGCACATGATTTTTCGAGTTTTAGTTGACTGTATTCCGGCAATTTTTTGCCGTCCGGGCTATTTCACGAGCTCGGTAGACAACTTCATATTCGTTTATGTTGATTTCCATGTATTTTGCTTTTATCCGTATCGCTGGCTGGCAGCATTTCCATGCTTTTATGTTTTTCGCGTTCAGCTGGACTGACCCCACGATGTGCAATCATCCATTTTTGTTCTCCATTTTTCTAAATCCCAGGCTGTCCTCTTTATATAAATTTGCATTACTTCATCTAAATCACTCTAAATGTTTCTCTTCTTTCCCTTTTTTTTTCTCTCTTCGTCTTCCCTGGCTTACCCATATCAATATCTTGAGTGGCCACTGCTGGATTCCAGTTCCCTCGTCACCGGTGATCCTTGAGAGTCCATGCAGATTAGAGCCACGCCGCGGCCTTGTGCAACTGGAGTGGCGTAACCTACAGTGGCGGTTATGCAAGGGAGAGATTAGTTGCGGTCAAACTCACATCTATGGATCTTCACGGTCCCGCTTTCTCGTCCTCTTCACAATTTGTCGTTCCTCCGCTTGCTTGATTTTTCCAAACATCACACGGATTCTCACGTGTTCGGTGGTGGCTACCACGCCGAGGCTGAGGTTTGCGGTCTTCACAAAAAAATGTATTCTAGGGTTTGAGATTTTAGGGTTTTGCTATTTTTAGGGTTTGCTTGATTTTTCCAAATATGAGACGTATTCTCACGTGCGCTGTGGTGCCGATACAGAGGAACCGGGCGAAAAGTAATCTCTACCACGCCCAGGCTGAGGTTTGCGGTCTTCTTATGGTGCGAAAAATTTGTATTCTTGTCTTCATTTCTGGAAGTTTGAGATTTTAGGGTTTGCTGCTTTTTTATTGATGTTGATGTGGATCTTGTCCACTTGCAGGACCGTGGGGATTACAGCTTCGGATTCTCTGCCTTTTGTTGACGTGGGACAGAGGAGAGGTAGTCTATAGCTGAAGAGGAATTTGTTTCCTTAATTCTCAAGTGAGAGGAGAAATGACAAAATGTTGGGAGGAGGATATCAAATGGGGTCGTGCAGATCCATAGCTGTGAGTTTTAGGGCAATAATTCTGTCCATTGGATAACGGTTGCTGTGGGCAACGCCACTCCATTTAGACAATGACACGGCCGTACTCCAATCCGCTATGGACTCGTAACGGTCGGTGGTAAAGAGGGGCCTGGACTTCAACACCGGTTGCCCACATCCTAATATGGGAGCAAAGGGGTAAACGAGAGAGAGAGGAGGGGAAAGAAGTCATGAGTTTTTTCTGAAATGATATGGAGATCACAATAATAATAAGTTTATTAAATAAATGAAGATTGAATAAAAATTATGAATGATCGTTAAGTTTTTTTAATAAGTGAAGATTGAATAAAGAATGTAATTGAAGAGATAATTAATATAAATTTATTTTAACTGCAATTTAATATGAGTTCAGATTGATCAAATTTCTTTGGATACAAAAAATAATGTGTAATTTTTTTATTATTTTAATTTTATTTTTAAATGTTATAGGGATTATATAACATGTGTATTGAGTCAAGCCATATTAAATTAGAATTTTTTTATTAGGAATTGTTTATTATTAATATGATTTTAAATATATGTCAATATTAATTAATATTAAAATATTTTACTGATAACCACATTAGAGCTCAATTTCATAATCTTTGTTGCAATACTGACCTTTCTAGCCTTTTAAGATGTCAAAATTATAGTGAGTTGGGGAGGCTTTTCTCCAAGCTTTTTGATCACACCTAGGAAAAAAATCTTAAATCAAATTAAATAACTCTTTTCTTTAGGTCCGATAGACCAAATATGTGCACATTAACCATCATCATCATCATGGGATATCTATGTTATAAGGCATTAAAATATTTTGTTTTAATTTTCATTTTATATATAGATATTTATGAAGTTAATATATATATATATATATATATATATATATATATATATATATATATATATATATATATATATATTACTTTTCTATTTAGAGAATATTTTATTTTTGTTTTAATAGGGACTAAAATACTTACACATTGTCACACTTGTTGTAGATTGAATCTATTGGCTTACAATTATATAAAATTATTTCATTTAACATAGACATCTAAATATTTTATTTATTACTGGAATAGTGGAAATGAAATATCAACTACCTTAGTGAATTATTGTATTACTCCATTTTTAATTGTTTATTTATATGGTTATTATATTTTTATTTTGACTTGACATTAATGAAAATTATTTTAATTATTTTTTGAGGACATGACATATTTACACATGTCCTTCATATTGGATTGTAGAAGAAGCTTTTCCAGTCAAAAATAATGTAAAAAATTATAACCAATTACTATTTTCTATACCTTCAAAAACCTAAAATTCAAAGATAAAGCACACAATATTTACATGGTGGAAAATGAAAAATAACAGTGGAATTCTACTTTAAATATAAATTATAGTGGATTTCTACTTTACCTAGTGGATAATCACCGGATTCTACATAGAATGATGATAAATTATAGACTCGAATCAAACAGCTATATTGAAAACACATGCACAGATTTGAAATTTAGAATAATAATCATTTCTCCAACAGCAGAATCGACACTTGAAGCATACTAGTCAACCATCCCACCTCCCTTGCAAAACACCAAACGCATTTGTGGCCCCTTCTACGTGAAAGTCATCACAGTAAAGAAAAGCAGCTTTGAGTGTTAAAGAGAAACTTAGTGAAACAAGATAGAAGTTCATTTATGACACCGAAACTAATAGAAATAGTTAAAATCACACAATTACATAAACACAATAATATATTATGCACAAATGGTGTATGTGTAAACACACTCACATACAGATTTACATTCTGATTACTCTATTAAATAGAGTTTTTGAGATTCAACTCATTCTTGATTTAGAGAGAGTGGTTGAGAGAACTTCTCAACCATCACAAACCAATTTCTCAAATATGGAATGCAAGCATTAACTCCAACATCCCCCCTTAATGATTACATTACATGAATTTATCGAATTCACTCATAAATAACAAAATAATCAAGCTTATCAGTAGATGCTCCATCAAGTTGCCTCATAACCCTCGAAAAGGTGTAGTTGGCAAGTTGGATTCCCGAGTTCACTTCCTCAACTCCCGAATCAAGGACCTCCCGAAGTCAATTACTGAACAACATTCCAATCTGTCACATAACCTCATTAGGAGACCACTTCCACGTCTACCACTAACGAAGGATCCTTCCCTAGATCTGAAACTGCCATGCTATCTGGACAACCATCCATATTGAACCTTACTGCCACTTGATCTGTTCAAACACAATTGATTCATTTTGCAATTGCTGAACTCCTAGTCATTCTATGTACGAGCTCCCATCTACCGAGATACATGGGTGCCAACCGCTGTACTCACTAGTCATATAGAAAAGATGTCTAAATACAGAATGTATCTAGATTCAGCTATTACATCATAAATTTTTACCCAATTTTGAAATTTCATCCTCACTTGAGTGAGTGGAATAAAACATACAGGCTATTCCAAAAAAAAAAACACATATCCAAAGTGAAAAAAAAAATGAAACCCTTAAAAAAAACTTTCTATGAGACTCCAACATTCAAACGCACTCCACTCCAAACAAAAAACAACATGAACATGATTAGGTCCATGATCAGGTCCTGTCGGCCTTCAATTAGCACAAGTTCTCAACTCAGGATACAGACCCAAGTGTTGGTCCTTTGACGAATTCTCAGACATGACAATCTCAACGGTCCATTGGCAAGTGCGTGATATTAATTTGTCTTTCACGAAAGGTGGAAAAACTATTTTTGGTTTTGCTACTGCTCAATTGCGGAGCAAAGTGAACAATTTGGAATGAGACCCTTCTTCTTATATTTAAGATTGACTCTAGTCATGGGCGAAGTGTCATTGTTTTCGAACCACATTTTGATTAGCTTGAATTCGTAGAGTACCCATCTTCAGCAATATGAGGGTCATTCATAATCTCCGTAAACGATCAATACTCACTCACTGGTGCACTCCTTCACACTCAAAAAACCACCCTGCAGAAATTTGTTTCACCTTTACTTGATCCGCCGAAATTTACCCTGCGAGAGAAAGCTTAATCCTCCATTTGAAAAAAACTGATCACTTCGTATCTCAACGCTCGGTTCCCAGGGCTTGAGTCACTGAAACTGAAGGGGAAGCTAAGGGCTGCTATGTTTAATTTGACTCCACTGGACTGGGGCGGATATGTGGAGCCATGGATTAACAAGATTTCTCGGACATTTCACTGCTTAAAGTCTCTTCATTTGCGCAAAATGATCATTATGGATGAGGATCTCAGGGTTCTGGCTCACAGACGCGGCAACATTCTTCAGGTGCTTAAGCTGGAGAAGTGATCCAGATTTTCAACTCTCAGGCTCTTCGAAATCTCACGCTTTGATCTTCATCCAGTGATGTTGCAAACCGTTAGAATTCAATATAGGAAATCATTTTGCACTCCTCTTCTCCAAGGACTTAGACTCACAACACAGGTCTTGATCTTGTGCTCTGATACCATGATAGAAATAGTTAAAATCACACAATGACAGAAACACAATCATATATTATGCACAAATGGTGTATGTGTAAACACACTCACACATAGATTTACATTCTGATTACTCTATTAAATAGAGTTTTTGAGATCCAAATTATTCCTAATTTAGAGAGAGTGGTTGAGAGAATTTCTGAACCATCACAAACCAATTTCTCAAATATGGAATGTAAGCATTAACTCCAACATAAACACACTTGGGTTACTCTACTTGGAAGTACATATTTTAAATTGAATGTGATTGGCATACTGTGTGTCAAAAAGAGCAATACAAAATGAAATATGTCAATTTAATGTAATTTCAATTCTAATGAGTTGTACATATTTTAAATTGAATGTGATTGGCATACTGTGTGTCAAAAAGAGAAATAGAAAATGAAATATGTCAATTTAATGTAATTTCAATTCTAATGAGTTTTCAATAAAATAACAGTTAAATTAATTGCATTGATGTAATTTCAATTGAAATGAGTTTTCTATTAAAAAATAAAATAAAAATCTACACTTTTATTAGTTTTACTCTTGAATTAAAGAGCTTATAGAATTATATGTTTATATAGTTTCAGGCAACAAAGCATAATACATTAAACTTTTAACATAAATGTGTGAGATTTTTTTTAAACATTAAGTAATGTCTTTTTATTATTACCTTTATAGTATGGGAGAGATGTTTTTTTTGGTAAAGTCAGAAATTATTTTTCACGATACACAAAATTACATCATAGATAGTCGATGTTTTTTTTTGGTGAAGTTAGAAATAATTTTTCACAATACACAAAATTACATCATAGATAGTCTCTATTGGTTTGTCATTTAGGAAACCATACAAGTAACATAAACTTAAAATTTTAAGTTACTCCTACTATTATTAATCCATTGATTTGAAAGCATGAACCATAAAGAGCTAGAGAGTATTACATGGATAGTATTACATGGACATATGGACAAGAACATATTATGAAAAAAAATAAATATCAAAGCTTAAGCTATGTATGATCTCATGCTACTAGGTTGTGTCAGATTGGGTGGTTGAAGATATCCACTAGTATCTAATGATGGGGTTGAGTGCTAGTGATGTGCTTCAACAACAAATTTATTTTTCCATTGATAGTGTCCATTTTCTCCATGAGTTCAGTGATGCACACAAGGAGCTTCTATAGAAAGTCTACTCTATTGGTAAGGAATCTTCCCATGAGCGTTTTAACATGGTAGTACAAGTTAACCTTCTACATGTAGGTATATTCATTTTCTGTGGTGGAATTACCAACATCGGGAATCTAGTCTCTGGTTTCCTCCCCACATGATAGTCAGGAATACATCACATGGCCCTCTTAAATGCTTCTAGAATTATACATATATATCGTTCCATGGCAGCCCTGGTTGAAGTTTCGGCACAAATGTTGTGTAGAGAAAAGGAGTTGATAGCAGGAGTGGGAGGTGGACCAGGCCTGCCTTAATGACCATATCTTGAGGGACTAACCAATCTATTGTAGAAAAGTTACGAGGAGACAAACATAGTCAAGAAAAACAGAATATAAATATTGAACTAAAAAAACATCAAAGCTCTCAATGCTTGAGATTATTTCTTCTCCTTCTCATTACTCATATGACCAAAACAATCAAGTACAACAACATATATAGCCTTCAATACTTTTTCAACTATAGAAATTGCTTTCACATTATACTACTATGGAGATCGTCATTTAGCTCTAATTTCCACTAATTCGTTGATCCTAATCCTACCTTCCTATTTATCTAGTGGCTTATAATACATGTTAACATAGCTAAAAAATTGTTGAGTATTGAACCATAATCTATGCAATAAACTTAATGAATTAAGAATTACCATCACCACTCCCCATTAATGCTTAATGAGGTATTTCCAAGCATGTTTCTCATATAATGGAACTTTTCTTTTGGTAGTGCTTTGGTGAAGATATTAACAAGTTAACCATTTGTCCTACAAATATTCATTTCAATTTCTCCTTATGCCACATAATCCCTTATGAAGTAATATTTTATATCAATATGTTTCGTGTGGCTATGAAACAATAGATTTTTACTTATGGAAATTACAGTTATGTTAACACAATAAATAATTGGGGCGTTTTTTTGCTCTTGCTTCACATTTGTGAATCTTATCTTCAACCAAAGTGCTTCAAAAGTTGTTATTGATGTAATGTACTCTACCTCTATAGAAGATACTGAAACAATTGTGTTTTGTGGATAAATCCATCTTGCGGACAAGAGCGATCACCCTAGTACCCCAACAGGCAACTAGAAACAAACAAAAATTTTAATGCCTCTTTCTCTAAACTATTTGAATTTTAGATTATTATAACTCAACAATAAGGAGGTTATGCTCCTACCTTTCAATCGAGACATTTGATGTAGCCTTTTGCCTTTGTCTCCAAAGAAATCCTTCAAGGCTGAGAAGAACCTATAATCACAGACAATGCAAAGGATCAAAACACTTGCAATATATAATAATCATAAATACTAGTTCAACTTAGTGATCAAGGAGTCTAAGTATTGACATTGTTTCAATTAATTCAAAAACAAGACAATGAGAAAAAGAGATCCATATGTATTATCAAAAATCAAAAAGAGAAATCTTACAACATGAGCCTTGATGTTGTATATATTTATCTTGTGTGCCTGCACAATCGTTTTTCCTCGGTTTGATAAGCCTTCATCTCTAGAATGACTGATATGAAGTCTTGTTCACAAAGGTATGATCTTCAACGTAAAAGCAACAACTTACTAGTTTAGAATCTTTGAACTCTTAGGAACTCTATCCACACAAGTATCTACTCAGATCAGTATCCACCAGTACCACCAATACCACCAAAGCTGAAACTTCAGCTCAATTTATAGAGTGATTGAGAAAGTTTAAGATGCATGAAGAAATGGATGAGATCCTCCAATGAAGGGATGAAGGTTGCTTTAGCCAAGGGATAATCTCCATGAGTAGAGGGATATAGCTCGAACTGGCGCGACTCTAGAGGCTTCCATTTGGGAGAATATTTGACCAATATAGGCCTCTAGAAGTTAACTTTTCATGTTTACTTCCTTTTTACGGGGGTGCCCAGGTTTTAGTGGCGAACAGAGTGGTGATTGTCACAGATAATAGAAGAATTATTAGTTCATGCACAGGTAATGGTCACAAAAAGAACACAGGTAATATTTTAAAGGTTTTTAACAGCTTTTCTCCAGTTTCCAAGAAATATTTTGGGAACATGAGTATTTTTTACGTCTAAGGGAACATAATATGGATGGTCATAGACCCATAATGACAATAAAATATCATGGTGACAAAATGATGTGTAACAGATTACCCCCTAAAGTGCAAAGTCTGAGAAATTTTTTCGAGACAGTGAAGTGCTTTATCATTCCAAGGATTGGATTAGAGACACTGGTCAAAAACCTATAAGAAAAATTCAATGCAAATATATATCATCACTGAGGTAGGCATTCCCATACTCAGAGAAAAAATAAATAAATCTTCTGGTACATATATGACTATAATATTACTTCAAAAGTAGATACAGTATGGGTGCAACCATCTATTATAAAGAAGTCTACTGTATCAAGAATTCATAACTCCTTGCGACCTGGATGGTGGAAACTCGAACCCGTACAAATATATCAATGTGATCAATTATGTCAAAGTCGCACATGGTAGAAACCACTTGATTACCGGTCAATGAAGAGAACCATTAACAAGTTTGAAAGAAACCACCAATAATGACAATGGTTCTCAAAGTACGTCGGCATAATCTATGAAGTGTGAATGAATGATTAGAAGTTGAACACTTATAGAATCATTTTATCGAAGGTCAATGATGGGAACCTGTTGTCGAAGGAAAAAAACCTGCCATTAGGGCATGTAGATTCCAAGGTACTGATATGATTCTAAATAAACTTTCTAGATAATGAGCTAATGTCAATAGAAAGTGATTTGTCGCAGGAAAGCCTACAACACGAAACCATTAGATCATGTTTTCAAGAATTTTTTTGCAAGGATTAACTCAGGGATGGTCAACGTGAATGGAGAAAATGTTTGCAATGAATGGTGAATTTAAAATTTAACTTTCTGTTGAACACATAATGACACTGTAAATGGTCTGACAGAATTTGAATCAAAGATAATACCCAAAACTAGCTGAAGACTTCCAATTTCGTTTGATTAATTGTAAGACAAATGGATTACACAACCCATACATGTGTGTGACAAAGTGTCATGTTCAAGAGCGACATGCTTCTTTTTAAAACAAGAATAAAAATTGATTATTTTTATCACTCTTTCCCCCGCCATTACTAGTAAGTACCTCTTTATTTTTTTCAAGCTTGAGGATGATAAATTTTTCTTGTCATGTAAGCTCATCCTTCAGACGATTCCATCTCAATATTTTTAACGCACCCTAAGAAGGAGTGGCTTGGTCCTGTTGTAATCGACAGGTCCTGTACTGCCTAGTTTTAACAAGTCCAACATAGGATTAACTTGGTGTTTTTCAATTTTAGCGAGTCAGAATAAAAACATAAGTAAACTCTATATGTTCTTTTCATAAATTTAGTCTCTCAAACGTGAGAAAGGATAAAATAATGTAGGAGAGAACTTTGTTGACCATGCTTAGTCAACGTATACATTTTTCGTAAATAGTCTAGTTCAGTCTAGAAAAGGGGTAAACTTATACTGAATAGAAAATTGTTCATTTACTTTAACGAGTTCGAATATTGAAGTGCTCGGAAATATTTTCATGTTTAGAGAGCCTGAAAAGGGCTTTAAAGAGGACTCCAAGGTTTCACTTTTTCTTATTTTTTAAAAATCCCAAAAAAGTGATAAAAGTTTACTCATTGTCAAAATGATTTTTTTCAAACATAACCTTTTCCCTGCACAAAAAACTCAAGAAATTAAAATTATCTGCTCTCAAACTTGAATTTTTTTTTAAAATTTGACTCCTAAAATTGAAAATAAACAAAATAGTATTATTTTATTAATTTAAAACTATGGAAAGAAGTCAAAACAAATCAATTTTACGTTTTTATTTTCAAAGCAGAGAAAAAGGAGTTTTTTCCCTAAACCTTCCAGAACAGATATCGGGAGAAGCAATCAGCCATTTCGAGAACCGTCAGCTCTAGGTATTTTAAGCTTTTAGATAATTTTTTAGGGGGAAACAAGGTTTTGAAATCAACCCTCAGGGGTGTGAAGGTTTTCGTGGCAAAACCTATGCAACTCGATGATTGTTTAATAGAAAAATCATCGGGCCTCCATGATTTTTATTCATAGACTGTGCTAAAAAACACAATGTGTATACATAATACTCGCGCAAGTTTCATGGGGTTTTGAAAATCATAATTTCATCCATGAAAAATGGCTCAAATCGTCTCAAATAATTTCTAATGTTTTTTTTTTTATCGCTGGCAGGCTAGCAATTATGTTGGAATGGATAGAAAGGGAGCACAAGCTACATGATAACGAAGCTATGGATGACCAAGAAACACTTCACATACTAAATAATTGCAGATTGCATAAATTTTGGGTGATTCAAGGATGAACGCACAGGTAGAGTTAATGACTTGGTTAGTCAATGTTCGGGATGTTCTGGAGAAATGCTTCATCATTGGGGATCACAGGTTTGCAATCAGGCTAGAGGATATCTATTTCTTGACTGGATTACCCTACAGAGGGAGAGAAATCTCCTTGTTTTGGTCACGACCAAGTGGTCTTCCCACTGCATCTTATATGGCTCAGTATTGCAGCCAAGAGTCAGAGCTGAAGGATGGTCATATTGACATAAAAACCATTGTGTGACTAGACCTAAAGATAATTTCATTTACAGTTACCATGTTGTGTGGTAATGTAGCTTCACATGTGGCTACCAAAGCACAAATGAAGACTGTAGTTGAATGTTTCAGGCGAACAATTTTCAATTTGTGGGAAGGAGTATTGGTCAACATGAAAGGCCAACTTATGAGAGCAAATAATGGGAAGTTGAAAAACTACGAAAACGGATTCATTCTTGTGTCCTTTACTTTGGAGAGGATTCCACTCCTAGCACCTTAGGGGTCTCTAGTGGATCTGACGAGACCTAGGGAACCACATATGTCGCAATGGGTATCATTGATGGCTTTCCATGGTGGCGATGGTGGTCCTATGGTTTGATATGCCCCTCAGTTATTTATATTGATCAGGAGCCAAATCTTCATGATTGAGGATTTTCCTTATGCAAGGGTAGATTTCAGGGGTGACCCTGACACATAACTCCCACCGCGGACACAGTGGGACGAATCAGGGAAAATATCTGATTTTGAATTTTTTGTGTTATCTAATTTTTATTTGATTTTCTATCATTCAATACTAAAAAAAAATACTAAAATGCAGATGTTGGCCCATCATGACCAGCAGTGCTTTGTTGCTTTGACAGGCAAGATGTGTAGCCTATAACAACAGGCACACCATAGACTGATGCAATAGAGGCCCTTGCAGAGCTAGAACAAAACCTAGAGAGGTTGACTATTGACATCTCAGAGACAGGGACATATGGTATACCTCTGACGCTCCAGAGACATGTGGCTGGGGTTCTAGTCCCATTTAGGAGATATATGTGCAAGGTGGCACGTGCTATAGTATGCTATCATGATAATCATCATGTATAACTGAGGGTCGATCTAGATTGACATTTATTTTTTGTATCAGTATCTTTAGATCATAAGTTGTTTGAAACCTATGATCATAGATGATGTAATATTTTTTGACACAGAACTATTTTAACTTAATGATATTACTACTATCAATCTCTGATTATCTTGTTCAATATGGATCAAATATTGTTTTATTTTACTTTTAATGTTGTAGATCTCTATTTAAAACTTGACTAGCTAATGCATCAGCCAATGTCTTTAAATTTATTGAAATCTGTTGATATTAAATGTAATCAAATTGTCTTTCCAAGAGACGAACGCCTAAAAACATTCTTAACAAAGCTAGATTTCTGATAGCATAAACATCGTTTAAATGTAGTAGAAGGAGTTTTGAATCTAACCTAACAATCAAACATCGAATTCCAAATGAAATGGAATCAGATAATAGCTCAATGACTGCGGTATATTCTACAATATTGTTCGTTGTTTAACCAAGGCATATCTGATGAATAGAGACTAACTCATTGGTGGATGAATGGATGACCCAAGAAGAGGAAGAAATGTTATGTGTACTACTATAGGCACCGTCACCAAAACCAATTTAAGTCTAAAGGAACATCGACATCTCTAGTATCAAGAATAATCAAGATAAGCAGTGAAAGTAGAGAAAACACATCAAGCAAAATAGCTAATCTAAGGCACACTTTTCTAATCTAAGGAAAAATTCTCTAAAATGTAACTAATGTACAAAGAAAATCTTCACATGAAGAATCATGCATAATATATCTTGAGATAAAGGCCATTTCTGGGTTTATCTGTGTCATCATAATCAATTAACTCATAGGCTCCTTTTTCAAGCACGTGCTTAACAATATAAGGACAATGCCACATTGGTTCGAATTTACCAGCATGTAGTTTGTCATGAGCTGGATCGTATACTAGAACTAGGTCACCTTTCGAATATATAAAATGTTTAACACTTTGATTTTACTAAGCCTTAACACGTTTTTTATGAGCTTTGGTAGCTAATGCAGCAGTGCGACGATTCTCATCTAATGGTGCTAGGTATAGGAAGTGTTTCTCCTCTTCAGAGGTAGCTGGTAACAATTGAATGGCTAACTTGAGTGACAGGATTTCACATTCAATGGGTAACATAGCTTCCGAATTGTAAACGAGTTTAAAAGGAGTGACCCTATGGATGTTTTTACAGAGGTACGATATGTCCACAATGCTGAAAAAAACATGGTATACCAATTTTTTTTATGAGCTCCGAAAATCCATTTAATCATGTTGGCTAAAACCTTGTTGACAACCTCAACATGACCATTAGCTTTCAGGTAATATGGTGTAGAATTATCGTGGCATAGGCTAAGTTGAGCAGATATTTAAGTCATCATAATGTTTCAAAAGTGGCTCCCATGGTCTGTAACGATAGCTAGAGGGACACCAAACCTAGAAATCACGTGATTGAATATGAAAATTGTTGTATTTTTTCCATCAGACGCAAATTTAGGCATCCCCTTGGCCCATTTCATAAAGTAATCTATGACAAGAATAATATTCCCATGCCCCCCGAATGAGTGAGGGTTACAAGTGACGAAAATGATGCCCCATTTGGTGAAAGGACCAACAACAATGATTGGGTGAAGAGGAGCTAGAGGTGAACGCATTTGTTGATAAAAAAATTGTCAATTGTGGAATTTTCTAACCACGAGTATACAATTTTTGAATAGTGATGGCCAGAAATAGCCAGCGCACAATATATCTTGGGATGTGGAAAACCTAGACATATGACCGCCACACACTCCATGAAATAAATAAGTGCCAGTGCATAGTTCTATATACGATAAATAAATAAAGGGTGAATGAAGAGAAAGGCTTCCTAACGAGGGAGGTGAAGCAAGCATCTCCGTCAGGGTATTGTCCAAGATTTGTGGGAAAAAAGAAACTTTTTTGTTCCTGAAGTGACTTCATTGGGGTACTTTCCAGGCCTATTAGTAGCATAGAAACCAAAGATGAAAATGTATACTTCGAATATCTAAAACTCACATGCTACACTACCCTTGCCTTATCTCGAAACATTTTGATACTTTTGGTGTTATGTTTGCATTCAACAGAGAACGAGTGAAGGGGGCTATGTCTATGCACAAGGTAAGTGGTAAATTCAGTGTAATATGAATGATGAATCAATACTTCCTAAAAAACTAGACCCTGCACAAAGATTTTACCAAGGAAGAGAAATTGGAGTTCTACCAGTGTGTCGCCAAGTGTTGTCGCTATGACAAACACCATCCAAAATTTTACCTACACTTGAATTTTGGATCCTACTGAGGATCTTGAATCAATCATTCATTATTCACTTCTTGGTTGGCTAATGCCTTGATCTCCCTCGTGGATTATAAGTGTCAAAGTCACATGATTTCACATGCTCAGTATGCAACAGGCGCATGAGTGCATTATTTTACTTAAGCTTCTACGTGGATAAGACAATCTATCAAGACAGTGCATGTGCAATGATCAATCCATGTGGAGAGTCATTGTGTACTTTCATTGACAATCTCTCACTTTTGGCTATGATTGTAATTTTGTTTCGGTGAGTTTTCCACTCTATCGTGTTTGCGCATGTTCACTTTCGCGAGTGTCGCTTTCATGTTTTCAAATATTACCTTTAGGGTGAAAACGTGAAGTTGGGTTACATTTTTTTCCCTTCTTTGAGAAAAAATATAATTTTTAGAAGTTATTCAACATTCTGCAAGACAAAACAATTTTTCTATTTAGAATTTCATTTTACAAAAAAAATAAAAATTGTGAGAAATTTTATTAGCTTTCTATTACTTATTTTTTGGAAATATTTTATTCACATTTTGTATGTCAACTTAGAAATTATTTAACTGTGTGTTCTTTAACAACCAAGACATTCATAAAAATTCATGTTGTTCAACACTAGTGTATTCTTTGTTAGCTTGGTGTTTTTGAGAAAGAAAATGTTTTGGAACAATCTAGACAGACTCTACTTCGGTTTTGCTATATTTATGAAACAAGCTGGTCCGTATCATAATTACTAGTATTTTTTGAACTGAACCAATATGAAAAAAATGAAGATTTTGAATATGTTTCATTCAACGTGAACTTTATTAACATATTAGTTATAAACTAAAAATCTTAAAAATACCAATTACAAATAAAAGACCGATGTAATACATCATAAAATTTTTAAATTTTTATAGTGTATGTTGGAAGATACCAAATTTTCATTTCACTAAATCTCATTGACCTTCACAAACTTTTTGCACCCATTTTATTTAAAAAATAATTATGTTGAGATTCACCAAGATGATGATCCTTGTGAAAATTAAGCACCTACACTAGGTGGGGCCCACAGGCTATTTTTAAGCGTATGTCTATTTTTAGAATGTTGAGCATATTCTATTTATAGCAGGAGTCTATTTAAAGATGGTTCAACAAATTCTATTTATAGATGAGATTATATTTTTAGTTGCATGGGCGAAGTCTATTTCTATATTGCATGTCTAAAAATAGATCACATGTCGATTATTATGAGCCCTTAATAATAATTAGACAATAAATAATAATCTATTCTCTTGAAGCACTTGATTTCAGTTAACTGATGTGGCAAAGTAGTTGACTGACGGAATTTTGAGTTCTAAGGTTGGTTGGTGGGACATGCAGAGTGGCTGAGTTATAACTGAGTGATTCAAAGTTGTAATAGAGTTGGATGAGTAGTTATGTGAGTTGTTATTTAGTTTAACTCATCTAAGTGAGTTAAACTTAGTTTTGCTAGTTGTAACTAGTTGTAACTAAATATGCACTAGTGAGAGATCATTGAATTAATTATTTAACTAATTCACAAGTAGTCTCACATGCAATTGAAGAAATACTACTGTTAACTACATCCATTTCAGATCTAGTGGAGACCCAGTGGAGAGATAGGTGAAAGGGATAGTTTGACTATCTATTGTGACTATAGTGGTGAATTAAATGCAACTACACACACATTGGAGATGCCAATGAGGATTGCTCAGTCAAGGAAAAGCAAGATTGAATTAATTCAGGGTTCTTCATCAGCAGGGATTGCGCAGTGGAGGCGGGCTCTCAGGAGGCAGTAAATTGGTGCATGTTTATGCCAATTTTTGTATGACAGTGTGAGACGATTATGTATTGTACTGAGAGCTCTTGGAGTAAAGTTTTGTATGATATTGTTTCATGATCCATGATATATACATAACATATGATAGTGGGATTTTTAGCTTATGATTTCCCAGTAAAAACATCTATGTTATGTGTGATTGGTTTTTCTTCATGTGTTTGCAATTGGCGATTAAATTTCCGCAAAGATTTAAGTAGAAGGATTATGTATTTAATAGTGGCATATAACTGTTAGATCAGGAGAATTCGGAAATACATAATTGTATTAAAATTTCTACATGGTATTGGAGAAAATAAGATTGCAATATTGAAGTAGTAGCTGAGTTTGTTGGTGGAAACAATTTCTTGGTGCAACAATTGAGTAAACATCAAAATGGATTTCAATGGTTTGCGGTTAGAGTATGCACTCAAGGGCAGCTCGAACTACATTGCATGGAAGGATAGGATGGAGGTGGCTCTTGAAGATAATGGCTTGAAGGAATTCATCGACAGTGATGTTCCTAAGCCCACTTCAACGGATGCTGCATTACTTGACGCCTGGCAAAAGAAAGTAGCGAAGACGAGAAGGATTATGTTGGAAGGTGTGAGAGATCATATTTTCTGAAACATTCATGAGAAAGACAATCCATTTGCAATGTGTAAGGCTTTGAAAGATATTTTCCAAAGCAACAGTGACCATAGGAAATTGGCGATGAAGGATAAACTCAGAAAGATCAAAATGGAGAAGGGCGACAATATTCCTATGTATCTCACAAAGTTTGTCCAATGTCAGGATGAACTGGGTAGTGTGGGAATCACAGTTGCTGATGATGATTTGGTGATTTTGGCTCTCTTAGGACTTCCTAAGAGTTGGCACATTTATCAAGACTCTATCAACGGACAGGAAAAACTGCCAGATTGGGAACAACTGTGGTTGGATCTAGTGCAGGAGGAGTTCAATGCGAAACACCAGGGATGGATCTTCATCAAAGCATGATGATGAAGAGGATTGTGCTTTGGTTGCCAAATCAAGGAAGGGGAAGGGGAAGAAATTCCACTCAAAATCTGAGGCTAGAGGCAAGAAGTTGGATTTGTCCAAGGTGAAGTGTTTTCACTGTCACGAACATGGGCATCTCGCCACTAATTGCCCACAAAAAAAGAAGAAAAAGAAGGTTGCTAGAGCTGCGGCTAGTGAGGCCCTTGCCTCACAATTTCAACTTGATTTCTCTTTGATCGCATTCATGGTTTAAAGCGCAATGGTATCAACGTGGTATCTTGATAGTGGTGCTTCCTTCCACATGACGAGAGATAAGGAGCTTTTCACCGACTTGGAGGAGAAATATCTCTAGATGCATATAGAGATGGGCGACGATAGATGATATAGTGCAACCAGAATTGGTACCATTACCTTTGAGAGGGATTCAGGTAAACCATTTCTGTTGAAATATGTTATGCATGTTCCAGGTCTGAAGAAAAACTTGGTCTCAATTATGATGTTGGAGGACATAGGTTATGACGTTGTTTTCAGCAATGGAAAAGCTTTCCTGCGACATAAAACAATGGGTCAAACCAAGATGATATAGATTCGAGTCAAGAATATCTACATCAGGAGGTAGATGGTTGTGCTGCAATGGTGGGAAAAGAAGAAGAAGTGGTGAGCCGGGATGAGGGTAAATTATGGCACAGGTGATTGGGCCATCTTCACCATGGTGCCCTGAAAATTTTGCAGAAAATTTCTACTGGACTTCCAAGTGCAGTTAGATCAGTACAAGGTATGTACTATGGGTGATTATTTGAATACCACCTTTCATGAAAAGGAGAACCATGCTTCGGTGATCCTAGAGAGAGTTCACACAGATGTGTGTGGGTCATTCTCAGTTGCTTCAACAACAAAACACAAGTATTATGTTATTTTTGTTGATGACTATTCTCGTATATGATGGATATTATTCATGCAGAAGAAATATTAAACATTCTCAAAGTTATATGAGTTTAAAGCATTGGTGGAGAAAGAGTCGGGGAAGTAAGTGAAGGCTCTGTGTAGCAATAATGGTGGTGAATATATCTCAAATGAATTCAAATACTTCTGTAGAAAATAAGGAATCCAAAGAGAACTCATAGCGCCTCATAACCCACAGTAGAGTGGGGTCGCAAAGAGGAAGAATAGAACGATCGTGGGTGCTGCACGAGCTATGTTGCATGATTAGGGCATACCAATGCACTTATGGGTGGAAGCATGAAATACTGTGATTTATGTACAAAACCATTGTCCTCATGGAGTACTTAGCATGAGTACACCTGAAAAATATTTTACTGGTAACAAACCAGATGTTTCTCACTTTAAGATTTTTGGCTCATCTATTTATGTGCATGTGACCAAGAACGCCAGGAAGAAGTTGGAGCCGAATGGTGAAGTTGGGATATTTTTGGGGTACACAAAAACACCCCATAATTATCATGTGTATTTTCCAAACAATCTAATGACTGTGGTGTGACGAGATATAAAATTAAATGAGGAGAAAGCCATGAAGTTTTTTCTTGAGAGGGAGCTAGACTTGCATGCAGAGGTGGAACTACTTGTTCCCGAGGATGAGCCTATAGATGTGGATCAACCATAAGAGGAGGTTCATGGAGTGGAGGAGTCCACTCACGTAGAGCCAAACATCAAAATTGGCAGAAGGCATACCACAAAAGCTAAGAGTTTGAAGCTTGATGCGGCACATAATGTAGGAGTCCCTACTTCACAGAGCAGACAGAGACAATCTCCTGACTGATTCACTGGATACATGGATCTCATGAGAAAATGTATTGTGACTGAGCCATCTTCCTTTCAGGAAGCAGTGCAGGAGCCCACATGGGTAGATGCAATGGTGGAGGAGTATAACTCCATTGTCAGAAACAGTGTTTGGGAAATTCTTCCAAGGCTGGTTGATAAATCAGTTGTAGGTTCAAGATGGATCTACAAGGTAAAGCAAAATGCTAACGGGAGTGTTGAGAAGTATAAGGCAATATTTGTGGCCCGGGGCTTCTCACAAATCGAGGGTATTGATTATGAAGAAACCTTTGAACCTGTTGCACGATATTCTTCCATAAGGACCATCATTTCTCTCTCAACGCGGATGGGTTGGCACATTCATAAGATGGATGGGAAGACTGTGTTCCTTAATGGGATCATTTAGGAATAAGTGTACATTGAGTAGCCTAAATGATTTTAGATCTTCAGCAGTGAGTCACAGGTGTTCAAACTCAAAATAGCGATTTATGGGCTGAAGCAAGCACCGCGTGCTTGGTACACTTGGCCAACAACTATTTCAATGGACTTGGCTTCACCAAGAGTGAGGCGGATGCAAACCTATACCATATTGTGGTGGAGGGTAATATTTAATCATTTTTATTTATGTGATGATTTAATACTGACTGGTGATGAGCAGCTAATACACTCATGCAAGGAGGACCTTGAAAAGGAGTTCGAGATGAAGGATATGGGCCTCCTTCACTATGTCCTTGTATTAGAAATATGGCAGTAAGAAGGTGAATTTTTTGTGTCTCAAGGAAAGGAAGATATTTGGTAAGTTTAACATGGAGGGCTGGAAACCCATGGATACTCCTCTTCCAGGAAAATGGAGGAAAGAGGATGCTACATCTGGAGAGGTAGTGAATGCTATTGTCTACCGACAATTGGTGGGTTCGCTCGTGTATTTAGTTAATACAAGACCAGACATATGCTATGCGGTGAACCAGCTTAGTCAAGCGATGCTTAAGCCTACCAAGCTCTTTTGGAAGGCGAGCAAGCATGTCATGAGATATCTCAGGCGAACATCTGAGTATGTCTTATGGTACAGATAGATGGATGAAGTGAAGTTCCATGGCTTCACGGATGCAGATTGGGCAGGTAGCCCAACGGATAGAAAGAGCACATCAGGAGGGGTTTTCAGTATAATATCTACAGTTTTTTATTGGTGTAGCAACAAATAGATATCTATGGCACTCAGTTCAGTAGAAACAGAATACATAGCAGCAAGTCAAGATGCATGTGAGGCTATCTGGATGAGGAAGATTCTGGTCAGTTTGTTCGGTTCTCATTTAGATCCTATAGTGATTCATTATGATAATCAAAGTTGCATTAAACTCTCGATTATTCCTATGTTTCATGATATATCTAAGCATATAGATATCTGGTATCATCATATCAGAGATTGTGTGCAGTGGAAGATCATGTTTCTTCAGTACATTCCTATGGAAGATCGAGATGCAGATATTCTGACGAAGGCACTCACCGAGAAAATTCAAATACCATAGAGATAGGATCGGGGTGAAGGATAATCCCTTTCTTGTTGAGAGGGAGTGTTGATATTCACCAAGATAATGATCCTAGTGAAAATTAAGCACCTATACTAGGTGGGGCCCACACGCTATTTTTAGGTGTATATATATTTTTAGAATGTTGAGCATATTCTATTTATAGCGGGAGTCTATTTATAGATGGTTGAGAAAATTCTATTTATAGATGAGATTCTATTTTTAGATGCATGGGTGAAGTCTATTTATAGATCACATGTCGATTATTATTAGCCCTTAATAATAATTTGACAATAAATAATAATCTATTCTCTTGAAGCACTTGATTTTAGTTAACTGAAGTGGAAAACAAGTCGACTGAAGGAATTTCGAGTTGTAATGTTGGTTGGTGGGACATGCAGAGTGACTGAGTTATAACTGAGTGATTCAAAGTTGTAAGAGAGTTGGATGAGTAGTTATGTGAGTTGTTACTTAGTTTAACTCAGTTAAGTGAGATAATCTCAGTTGTTCTAGTTGTAACTTGTTGTACCTAAAGATAAACTAGTGAGAGGTCAGTGAATTAATTATTCAATTAATTCACAAGTAGTGGTCTCACATGCAACTGAAGAAATACTACTCTTAACTACATGCATGTCAGATCTAGTGGAGACCCAGTGGAGAGATAGGTGAAAGGAACAATTTGACTATCTGGTGTGACTATTGTGGTGCATTCAATGCAACCACACACACATTGGATATGCAAATGAGGTTTGCGTAGTCAAGGCAAGGGAATATTGAATTCATTCAGGGTTCTTCGTCAGTAGGGATTGCGCAGTGGAGGCGGGTTGTCAACAAGTAGTAAATTGGTGCATGTTTATGCCAATTTTTTTATGACAGTGTGAGACAATTGTATATTGTACTGAGAGCTCTTGGAGTATATTTTTTTATGATATTGTTTCATGATCCACGATATATACATAATATATGATAGTGGGGTTTTTAGATTTATGCTTTCCTGGTAGAAGCATCTGTGCTATGTGTGATTGATTTTTCTTCATGTGTTTCCAATTGGCAATTACATTTCCACAATGATTTAGGTAGAAGGATTCTGTATTTAACAGTGGCATATAATTGTTAGATCAGGAGAATCCGGAAATACATAATTGTATTAAAATTTCTACAAATTAAAATGAGTAAATATATATGGATTTCATAAAATTTATATCTGCTGAAAGTGGATTCAATTCTGCAAGTTCTAGTGTTGGTTCTGAAAGTTAATTCATCAAATTTCATGGAGTTTAGCTATTCCAAAGTAGAAGATATGTATTCGGAGCCAAATTGAAACATAGTTATAGATGATTTAGTTCAACCGAAATTTTGTAGGACTTTGGAAAAACTTTTCTCGGTTCCCCGTCCTGTTAATTATAACAACAAAAAGTTCGTCCAAACTTTTAAAACAAATTTCGAATGAACTTTTGGTTAAACATTCCATCTGTCATAAAAAAATCAATGAAGCCCCTCAATTTTTTTTTTCTCAACTCTATAAATAGATGAAAACCGAAATATTGTTTTCATACTTTACCTCCTTTCATATTAATTAATCGCTTTTTAATGTTATCTTAACTCTCGCATGTGTTTTTTTCACCGTCGTTATCATATTACCAGCGTCATTCACACTTTTCTCTTTATATAGACAATGTCATCTTTTGCCATGGGAAGCGTCGCTTATCATGAAAACTGGAGATTTGGCTTGTTTTTTTGAGATTCAACAAGATGATGAGCTTAGTGAAAAGAGTCGCCTTCACTAAGTGGGCCCGCAGGCTGTTTTTGGTGCAAAGTATATTTTTAGACTATGTCTATTTTTAGACATGTCAATCATATTCTATTAGTTGCAGGATGCTATTTGTGGATGGTTGGTCAAGTTGGAAATATAGATGGACTTATATTTTTAGACATATTGGGTGGAATCTATTTTTAGATTGCCATTCTAAAAATAGATATGTCGAATATTATTAGCTCTTAATAATATTTGGACTCTAAAAATTATCTTATTCTCTTGAAGCACTTCAGTTAAGTGCACAGATGTGGCACAACAGTTGACAAAAGGAATTACACTGTTCCTGAGGGTTTAGTGGAGCTAATTCATCGAGGAATTTAGTTATAACTCATGTGATAGAGTTTGGCGAAGTTGTAGAAGTAGTTGGTCGAGTTGTGTTCAGTTTAACTCAGTTAGACACAGTTGAGCTAGTTGTATCTAGTCTAACTGATTGATATACTAGTGAGAGTGGTGTGAATTAATTATTAATTAATTCACTAAATATTAACTCATTAATCAACTGATGAATACATCAGTTAACTACAGTGCATGGATAGTTTCAGTGGAGACTAGTGGAGAGATAGGTGAAAGGGCAAGATGACTATCAGTTGTGACTATAGTGATGCATTGATTGCATCCAACACTCAGTAGAGATACGAATGAGGATTATGCAGTGAAATCCATGTGAATTTGAGCTCATTTAGAGCCATTCTTCAGCAGGGATTGCACAGTATAGGCAGGCTAGTAGGTGGCAGAGATCAGTGCATGGATTTGCTAGATCAGACCTGATTAATGTGTAGCGATTGTATTGTACTGAGAGATTGACATGTTCAGATTTTTATGAGGATTGTTACATGATCTCTATGACATATATTATATACAGATAGTTGGGGTTTTTAGCTTTAGGCTCCCCCGTTAAATCACTGTGTTAATGTGTGTGAATTTTTATGGTTTCATGTGTCCATTGCAATTGTGTTAATTTCTGCATGTGATGATCAATGGTGGAATAGATTCTATATTGTGCATGAAGTCAAATAGTGTATTTCAGAAGAATATTAGACATATAACGTATTAGTTATATAATTTCTACATGGTATCAGAGTAGTTTATCATTGGAGCAGATTGCAATTATTGAAGCGGTTGAGTTTTGTGTTGGTGGAATTCGAATTTGCTGCAGTGTTTTCTTGGTGTCGAAGTTGAGATGTCTTTCAACGGATTGCGATTGGAGTATGCCCTTGAGGGAAACTCAAATTATATTGCATGGAAGGACAGGATGGAGGCAGTGCTGGAGGATAATGGGTTGAAGGAGTTCATAGATGCAAAAATTCCAAAACCTGCTTCTAGCGATGCAGCCGCACTTGATGCATGCAAAAGAAAACAAAAAAATCTCGAAGGATTCTATTGGAAGGTGTGAAGGATCACATAGTGTCCAGAATTCATGGTAAAGCTTCTCTATTGTTGATGTGGAAGCTTTGACAGACTTTTTCCAAAGCAAAAGCGACCAGAGGAAGTTGGTGCTTAAAGACAAGCTCAGAAAAATAAAAATGGAGAAGGGCGAAAGTATACCCAAGTACCTCATGAAGTTTTTCCAGTGCAGAGATGAGCTAGGAAGTGTGGGGCTTACTGTAGATGAAGAGGACTTGGTGAGCTTGGCTCTCCTTGGGATTCCAAAGAGTTTGAATTCCTACGAGAACTCTGTCAATGGTCGGGAGAAATTGCCAGGATGGGAGCGACTTTGGCCAGATCTTGTGCAGGAGGAGATAAGGAAGAGTACCAGGGATGGATCTTCATCGAAGAATGAAGATGAATAAAATTGCGCTTTGGATGCCAAATCAAGGAAAGGGAAGGGAAAGAAAAATCCTTCTCAATCCGGTGCGAAAGGCAAGAAGCAGGACATATCCAAGGTGAAGTGCTTTCACTGTCACCAACACAGACATTACGCCACTAATTTTCCACATAAGAAGAAAAATAAGCAGGCTGCTGGATCTCCAGCTGGAGAGGCCTTAGCCTCGCAGTTTGAGTTGGAATTTTCGCTGATCGCATGCTTGGTTTCAAGTGTGATGGGATCAGTGTGGTTTCTTGACAGTGGTGCGTCTTTCCATATGACTGGAAACAAAGGTTTGTTTACTGATCTCAATGAGAAGGATCTTGGAATGCACATCGAGATGGGCGATGACGGTAGATACAGTGCAACTGGTATCGAGACCAGTTCCTTTGAGAGGGATTCTTATAAACCTTTCATATTAAAGGATGCCATGCATGTTCCAGGATTGAAGAAGAATCTGATCTCTATGGCGATGTTGGAAGACAAGGGATATGATGTTTTCTTTATCGACGGAAAGGCTTTCCTGTGTAGTAAGGCAACTGGTGAAACCCGGAGGATAGGGGTTTGAGTTAAGGACCTTTATCAATTGTAGGTAGATGGATATACAGAAATGGCAGGCAAAGTAGAAGGAGTGGTGAGCTGGGATGAGGGAAAATTGTGGCACAGGAGATTGGGTCATCTTCACCATGGTGCTTTGAAAATTTTGCAGCAAATTTCTACTGGGCTTCCCAAGGGTAAACTTGCATAGTCAGATCAGTGCAAGGGATGTACTTTGGGAAAATTTGTGAAAGAAACCTTTCATGAGAAGGACAGTTGCCCCACGACGATCCTTGAGAGCATTCACACAAACGTGTGTGGACCTTTCTCAGTAGCTTCGTCAGCAAAGTACAGGTATTATGTGATATTTTTTGATGAAATTTCTTGTAAGTGCTGGATCTTCTTCATGTAGAAGAAGAGCAATACATACTCAAAGTTCTATGAGTTCAAGGCATTGGTTGAGAAAGAGTCAGGGAAGCAGGTGAAGGCTCTAAGGAGTGATAATGGTGGTGAATTCATCTCTGGAAAATTCAACGACTTTTGCAGTGCAGAAGGAATTCGAAGAGAGCTCATAGCGCCTCATAACCCACAGCAGAATGGGGTCGCAGAGCGAAAGAACAGAATGATCATGGGTGCTGCATGGGTGATGTTGAATGATCAGGGCCTTCCCATACACTTATGGGATGAAGCATGAAACAGTGTGATTTATGTGCAAAACCGTTGTCCTCATGGAGTACTTGGCATGAGTACACCCAAAGAGGCGTTTTGTGGTAAGAAGCCTGATATTTCTCATTTGAAGATTTTTGGCTCACCTGTTTACATTCATGTGATGAAGGATGCCAGGAAGAAGCTAGAGCTGACTGCAGAGGTTGGGATATTTTTTGGGTACGCAGAAACAGTCCACAACTATCATGTGTATTTTCCAGACAGTCGGAAGACTTTTGTGCGACGGGATATCAAATTTCATGAGGATAAAGCCATGAAGTTGTCTCTTGAGAGGGAGCTACACTTGCATGCAGATGAGGAGCTATTAGTTCCTAAGGATGAGCCTCAGGATGTGGATCAGCCACAAGAGGAGGTTCATGGAGTGGAAGAAACCACTCATGCAGCGCCAAACATCAGAGGGTGGAAGTGCACTACAGAAGCTGAGAGACTGAATCAAGATGCAGCGTAAAATGTAGTAGCACCTACATCAGAGTGCAGACAGAGGCAGTCACCTGACTAATTTAATCGATACATGGCTCAGAAGAGCAAGTGTTTCGTGACGGAGCCATCCTCTTTCGAGGGAGCTATGGAGGACCTTGCATGGGTAGATGCCATGGTGGAAGAGTATGATGCGATTGTCAGAAACAGTGTATGGGAGATTGTCCCAAGGCCGAAAGGGAAATCAGTGGTAGGTTCGAGATGGATCTACAAAGTGAAGCAAGCTGCTGACAGGAGCGTTGAGAAGTACAAGGAAAGATTTGTTACCCAGGGCTTCTCATAGATTGAGGGGATCGACTATGAAGAACCCTTTGCACCTGTCGCAAGGTATTCTTCCATACGGAGCATCCTTTCTCTCTCAGCGCAGATGGGTTGGCACATTCATCAGATGGATGTGAAGACTGCGTTCCTCAACGGAGTCATTGAGGAGGAGGTGTACATAGAGCAGCCTGAAGGATTCAAAATCTTCAGCAACGAGTCGCATGTGTGTAGGCTCAAAAGATCATTGTATGGGCTGAAACAAGCACCTCTTGCCTGGTACACACGGATAGACAATTATTTCACCAGACTTGGATTCACCAAGAGTGAGGCGGATCCGAACCTATACCAGATTGTGGTGGAGGGTAAGTTGCTGATCATTGTACTTTATGTAGATGATTTGATATTGACAGATGATGAACAATTGATAATCTCATGCAAGGCTAATCTCGCAAAGGAGTTTGAGATGAAGGACTTGGGATTCCTTCATTATTTCCTGGGATTGGAAATTTGGCAGCGGAAGGATGGACTATTTGTGTCTCAAGGCAAGTATGCCTGGGAGATACTAGAGAAGTTCAACATGTAAGGCTGCAAACCTATCGACACTCCTCTTCCTGGTGGTTGGAGGAAAGAGGATGCTACATTGGCAGAGGTAGTGGATGCCACTGTTTATCGACAGTTGGTTGGTTTGCTCATGTATCTAGTCAATACACGACCAGAAATATGCTATGTTGTTAACCAGCTTTCACAAGCTATGGTTAAGCCTATCAAGCTCTTTTGGAAGGTAGGCAAGCATGTTCTAAGGTATCTCAGAGGCACATCGGGATATCGACTATGGTACAGATAGTCAGATGAGGTGAAGCTGCATGGCTTCATGGATGCAGATTGGGCAGGGAGCCCAACGGACAGAAAGAGCACATCTAGAGGGATTTTTAGTATCGGGTCTACAACAGTTTCTTGGTACAGTAGGAAACAGAAATCCGTGGCACTCAGTTCCACGGAGGCTGAGTATATGGCAGCAAGTTTGGCTACATGTGAGGCTATATGGATGAGGAAGATCCTGGTTGGGTTGTTCAGTTCACACTTAGATCCTACTGTGATATATTGTGATAATCATAGTTGCATTAAACTCTCGGTTAATCCAGTATTTCATGATAGATCTAAACATATTGACATCTATTACCATCATATTAGAGATTGTGTGCAGTGGAAGATCATTTTTCTTTCTTACATTCCTATGGAGGATCACGATGCAGATATTCTGACGAAGGCGCTCACCAGGAGCAAATTCGAATACCATAGAAACAGAATCAGGGTGGCAGATAATCCATATCTTGTTGAGAGGGAGTGTTGAGATTCAACAAGATGATGAGCTTAGTGAAAAGAGTCGCCTTCACTAAGTGGGCCAACAGACTATTTTTAGTGAAAAGTCTATTTTTAGACTATGTCTATTTTTAGACATGTCGATCATATTCTATGAGTTGCAGGATGCTATTTGAGGATGGTTGGTCAAGTTGGAAAAATAGATGGACTTCTATTTTTAGACATATTGGGCAGAATCTATTTTTATATTGCCAATATAAAAACAAATATGTCGAATATTATTAGCTCTTAATAATATTTGGACTCTAAACATTATCTTATTCTCTTGGAGCACTTCAGTTAAGTGCAAAGATGTGGCACAGTAGCTAACAGAAGGAATTACGCTATTCCTAAGGGTTTAGTGGAGCTAATGCATGGAGGAATTCAGTTAGAACTCATGTGATAGAGTTTGGTGAAGTTGTAGAAGTAGTTGGTGGAGTTGTGTTCAGTTTAACTCAGTTAGACACAGTTGAGCTAGTTGTATCTAGTCTAACTCATTGATACACTAGTGAGAGTGGCGTGAATTAATTATTAATTAGTTCACTAAATATTAACTCATTAATCAACTAAATAATACATCAGTTAACTACAGTGCATGGAGAGATAGGTGAAAGGGCAAGATGACTATCAGACCTGACTATAGTGATGCATTGATTGCATCCAACACTCAGTAGAGATGCCAATGAGGATTGCGCAGTGCAATCCAGGTGGATTCAAGTTCATTTAGAGCCATTCTTCAGTAGGGATTTTGCAGTAGAGCCAAGCTAGCAGGTGGCAGAGATCAGTGCATGGATTTGCTAGATTGGACCTGATTAGTGTGTAGCGATTGTATTGTACTAAGAGCTTGACATGTTCAACTTTGTATGAGGATTGTTACATGATATCTATGAAATATATTATATACAGATAGTTGGGGTTTTTAGCTTCAAGCTTTCTGGTTAAATCACTGTGTTAATGTGTGTGAATTTTTATGGTTTCGTGTGTGCATTGCAATTGTGTTAATTTCCGCATGTGATGATCAATGGTGGAATAGATTCTGTATTGTGCATGAAGTCAAATAGTGTATGATCAGGAGAATCTTAGACATATAATGCATTAGTTATATAATTTCTAAATGTTTAAAGTGGTAACGTTGGTGTTGACGAGTCCTACTGTTGTAGACATGTTTTACACTCATTCCTAAATTTTCATGCATTTTCACTTAAGTGTCATCAGTTTCTTCGCACAGTGTATATTTTGTGTCACACTTGGAGAGGTATGTTTCTTTGTTGTTTCATTTAGAGCATGATGTTGTACTTAATTTTTTTTTTTAGTGATCAATTTTGTGTCATCAAATTTTCCATGTGTGTAATCATGATCTAGTTTTATCTCTACTCACTTTAGCCTCAATGATCCCACACTTAGCCTTATCCCTAAAATTTCGTTCCCGGGAAACTTCACTTCACTTAACCTTCCTAAACTATGAATTACGAAATCTCACCCCTGAAGACTTGAACTTTCCTCCTGGAACTATGTACTATGCAGAATCAATGCCTAGTCCTAGTCCTTGAGCTCAAGAATTGCGCAATATTTACCTCGAGCCATCCTTCTCTGTGCATTGTGCAGTCTCAGGCATTAAGCCTCAACCTTGAGCTCTTGAACTGTGAAATAAATTGGCCTCTCCCTTTCCAAAATTTCACATTGGGAAACTTCACTTTTCAGGCCTCAAGCTTGAGGTCTTGAACCCCTGAACTACAAAACCTCCCAATCTGTTCTCCTGTCTGAACTATGCATTGAGAAACTTCAAGGCTCAAGCTTGAACTCTTGAGTTACTCAAATGCATTAGGGGAATTTTGAGGTCTAAATAGGCCTCCTAAGAAAAGTGTACAACAAAAATAAGCTTTATAAGAACCAATAGGATTTAAGATGATTATGTCAACCATGGGGGATGATTCACCATTTTATAAGTAAAAGGGTAAAAATATTAAAAAATAATAAAATAATAAAACTAGTTTTTCAACTTGTATTTTCAACTTATCTCCCGAAGTTTTTACACAATTTTCAAACAGGAGTACTCATTGGATGCAAAATTGAATTCCTCATCCAAGGAGTACCCATGTTGCATACTTTCGATGGACCATGCACACGAAAAATGAAAAATACATGAAAAAACGTTATTGCAATCACTTTTTTCATGTATTTCTCATTTTTCCTGTAGCAGGACCCATCAAAAGTATGTAACATGGGTACTCCTTGGATGAGGAATTAAAATTTTCATCCAACGAGTACTCCCGCTCAAAATTTGAGTAAACAATCTGGGAGATAAGTTGAAAATATCAGTTGAAAAATTAGTTTTTTCTTTTTCCCTCTAAAATTTGATGATGTAATCAAATATTATTTTATTATTTACACTATTATTTTATTATTTCCTTAGGACGTCCATTTTACACCTCAAAATTCCCCTAATGGCATAGCCACTTAGTCGAGGCCTTCAAAACTTTACACTATGAAATCTCAACACTTAAGCCTCCATCTTGAGCCCTTGATTCCCTCAGCTATAATTGTGCATTATGTAGTCAAAAGGCTCAAGCATCCATCCTGAGTCCTTGATCACTCAACTACACAATCCTTTTACCATGGCCATCCTAAGCTATGAATTGTGCAGTCTCAGGCCTCAGTCCCAAACCTTGGCCTCTAGAACTATGCAATCCCTGAGTTAGCCACCCAGCTAGTCACTAGCTTTATACCTAACAAGTGATTTCATGAAGCATATTAGCCTAGCGGTTTATCAGACTGATGTCATCTTGTCATGACTTTATTTCAGTCACAGTTACTCTATTATATCATGACAATATGACAATGAAGGATATGGAGAAGGATACCATTCTAGAAGACACCTAATTAGCTGAAGAGATAAGATGATCATAAATAAAGAAAACGAAGTAACACTGGATTACAACAGAAACCAAAGATCAGGACCTCATGAAGACTTAATCTGATTCACAACCCTTTGAAGGGAAGATATGAAAAAAAGCGTATATCTCATGAAGGAAAAATATTGGATACATATTTTAATTAATAAAAAGAAATAAGAAGGGCAGCTTGGCACTGCTATATCATCATGAAATCCATTCCAACAGTGTGATGTCATGTCTGATCACGAGTCATCATTTTCCACATAATTTTTGGATTATGTAAATTTAGTATTGAAGAAATGTTATGTAAAGTGGAAGTCCAAGTGTCATACAATCACATATGATGTTGAAAGGTCATTGAGAAGTCAAACAATCATGAGGGTAGTCCAAGAGTCACAAGGGAGGTGAATGGTCACCCCATTTTTTATATATACACCCTCATTTCTCAAGTAAGGATTTTTCACCTTGGCTCATCCTACTAGGAATTGGAGAGGAAGATAGTTATTTTGGAGTGATTAGCTGCTCTAATGCTCCACTACTGGCGCTAGTGGTGTTCATTGTCTTGATGTATCTTGGAACTTTTACTTAATTAAAAAGGTTAATGAGCCAACATGCTTTCATGAAGATGTCGTGAGTATGTAATATTCCAAATTTTTCCTTCAATAAATTGGAATATTAAATTCTATTAATTTCACTTATAAGTTGAATAATTGGGTGAGGAGGCCCAAACAAAATAAAAACATGGATGAAATCCCTCTTGGTATGAAAGGGGATCAGCAATGGGACTAGAATTCACACCCTCATGTGTGAAAGGAGACATTTGCAAAGAGACTAGGTCAAGTTTGACCAAGTCAAGCAGCGCAGAGGCATGAGGTGGAAAGCATCTTGTGGGACATCTCAGAGAAATAGGAGGGAATATTCCTTGAAGGAGGAAACCCTAAAGAGTGGGACCCATGGAGAGGGAGCTCTCATGTGTTTAAAAGGAGGGCAAGGAAGCCATTGTTTCTCATGCATATGATTAGAGATTTCCTATACGTTTAGACTATTGGCATTCTCCAGCTATTCAGCTGAGTTGCTATGCTGCTTAGCACAACGATTTCCAATTTAGGAATCCTTCTCCTTTCTTGAGAAGCCTCTTGAATGAGTTTTATTGATTTTCCTCAAATCCAGGCTTGAGGCCAAGAATCCTCCTCCAGGATAGTCTTATTTCTATAGCAGAATAATGTTGTGTTGCAGGCTGTTTTAGTGAGGGATTACAACACCTCTTCCATCACTTGTTTTTAAGAGGAGGAGTATTTATTACCTTTGGGAGATCATTTTGGAAGCCATTGGAGCTTATTTCAGATCTCAGCATTGGGCGAACTCATTCCTTTGCCCCTACAACACAATTTACTTCAATAACTGCATTATTTTCATAGAGCACTTGCTGTGAGGTTTTTCATTGTTGATTGGAGGGTGAGATTTCCAGTGATAGGATCAGCCTTCACTTGGAGAATCCATTCGAGGAGGTCTACTTCAGATTATTCATCATATTCATCCTTCTCTATTTAATTTCTAGTTTTGAGCTGCAGCTGCTACCTAGAAACTCTCGCATTTTTTCCATTTTGTATTTTTCAGCCAATCCTTCCAAATATTGTTGTATTATTGTTTCCAGGGGTTGAGATCTTGCTCCCCCTTATTTATTGAGCCATAAATTTTCATATATTTCAGTTATTAAGTAATATGGAGCAATGCCTCTTATAAACTGCATCCTCTTAGCCTGCAGAAATACATGTGTAGCAGTGTTCTTCTAATTTCATGTACATGTCCCTTTTGAGGCTGCATTGCTTTACTTGAGTGACTCTTTCCTAAAGGATTTCTATATAATTTCTGATATAATACATATTTGTTGGCTATCTATATCTTCATATGCCTAGGCTTAATAAAATAACATTTTTATTCTAGCTCTTGCTCATTCATTGTTGCAGCCCCTTCACCTGGCATTTTCTGAAGACAACTAGGTGTGGGAGATATGTTTAATCCACCTAGAAGGATTTATTTGGAGCCTCCTCTTGGATTTAGGACTTAGATAAATTGATCTAAGTGATCCAGGTCCAGGTTTCAAATCCTGCAGCAGCCAGTGCTGAAACATGCGTTTTCCAGCCATGCCTTGCTAGCTGTTCTAGATTTTGAATATTACAGTGGTATCAGAGAAAATTTCTTGGCTCAACCTATGAGTCTCACCCCAAGAAGATCAAAATGATGAATAATATGAGATTATTCTCATCAATGTTTAGATCTAGAGAGGACCTCTCCAAGGAGGTCAAGAAGATTGAAGAAATAGAAGAGGAAGGAGCATGCACTTCCTATTCTCATCAAGAAAAAGACAATGAACATGGAAGATACTTGGATCATCTGATTCTATGTAAGTACCCTATTGAGTACAAATTTCAACCTGGAGCCTTCAAGGAGACTCTAGCTTTTCCACATTTCATCTAGTTGAAGGAAGAGAAGAGAGCCTGTAGCTGAAGAGAAATCAAAGACAATAGATTTCTGTTGTCTACCTTTGATGGGTCATCTACAACAAAAGCTTGGGTGAGAAAGTTGGAGGCATTTTTCCTACTACATCCTGTAGCAGGGGAAGAATCTGTTGAAATCTCAGTGCTCCATGTTAGCCACCTATAAAATTTGTTATAGTAAAAGGTGGCTAAGACTTTTTAAGCCTTCAAGGAACAAATTTTATTGCTAAAAACTGCTGGCTCTTGAAGACTCTTGAAGGCCTCATGCCTCTGTCTAGAATCTTCACTACTGTTCCCATTTAATACTCAGAAATTCTGTTGATTTCATGAAAAATACTCCTGTAAAATCATCATTTCTCCCTCCTCCCACTTCAAAAATAACCTTCATTTTTCTCCCCTTTTTTGTCGATAAAAACCCTCTATTTTCATGATTCCTCTTCTTCCATTCATGAAAAATCATTGTTACGAGGTTAAGAACTCACTTTTTAGCCTTACCGAAACCCCCAAATCCATTGAAAACTCTGAAAAAATTCATAAAAAACCAAGTTTTTATTACTAAGGACTTAAGTCCCCTTGGGAAAAGCCTTTAAACCATTTCCCCCACATACCCACACCCTGGAACCAGGTGCTAAGCCCACAAGGCACTTAATCGCATCACAAAGATCCAAGTGCGCAAGTCTTTTGCCATGTTTCGAAAGTTTCGATGAGATCAGACCATGATTATAAACCTCGATCCTATTATTTGTTCATATAACCCGTGGCCCACCTCCGGCGCTTAAAAGCATTGAAAAATCCATGCCCGATCCATTTTTTCCTTTGAAAATACAAAAAAGCCTGTTTTCCAAAGTTTTGATCTAATGTGCCAAAGTCAGGTGTTAAATGAAAATGGTTAGATTAAAAAGACCTGATCGCGCAATCGCATTGGAGAAATTCACAATGGGTTGATTGAAAGACCCGCATCAAACTTTCTGATGCGATTGGGTCATATATATATAAAATCTGCCCCCCGCCTTTCTACTCTATATAACTTTCACCCGGGACCAAGTGTTAAAGATCCCAAGGCGCTTAATCGCATCACAAAGTTCTAATGGGTAGATTGAAAAGCCTGAGCCCGAGGCTCCGATTGCGATTAGCCCTTTGATGTATATGCCCCGGGCCCATCATGTTCCATATAACTAAAGGCCCCGCAGTCAGGCGCCTATCCACTTCATATATCTATCCCACCCATATCAAAACCTTTTATTAAAATTTTGGATTTTCATAAGACTATAAAGGGTTTTCCGCCAGTTCGCTTTGAAACCAATCCCCGTCGTTGGTCGTGAGCCGATCCAATGGCCTGCGCAACATCGCATCGCAAGTTTTCATCAGGTGCGTTTGTTCCCCCTCCCGATTAAATGCCCCCGACCGATCCCCAGCCGTTGATTTTCTCCCCGCTTTCCTCGGATCCAATGGCCCTCATTTTCTTGGATTGTGATCCTTCGATTAGATTTGGACCATCCACGTGTCCAGATCGAACGGTCTCAAATCATTCCTGTCTTAATTATCCCTCCGGTCTCCTTTTTTAACCTCTTCTACGCAGATCTCTATCGTTGGATGCTACCATCCAACGGTTAGGCTCCTCCCCACACCCTCTGCAGCAGTAAAACCCAAAAACGCAGGATTTCTTAAAAATTGTTTGTATTTTGTAGATTTCAAATGTTTTCCCATTATAAACAAAGAAAAATGAAAGCTGAGGGTGACGATCCTCTGGACTTTTGTTTATCAAAGGGAAAGAGATATAAACGGTATGGAAACACGTTTCATCAATGCTTCATGGGAATTGATGCCAGATTGACCATGTGCGGTCTTGCACATCGACAAGACACTGTGTTATTAAATCACCATTAAAAGAGTATCAGTGTTGAAGACAGAACGCGACAGAATAGAAGATTGAAGACAAATTTTGGGATTACGGCTAAGATTGATTATCAAAAGCCTGATCCTCCAAAGTAAATCAGAATTAAAGGAAATCATAATAATCTACAAATAGAAAGGCCTCCACTGCCACATCTGAGGAAAATTGATTCCTCTCAGCTACCACAAGTGCCACCTGTAGCCACAAGCATTCAAACAGAGGCCAAAGTTATTGTGCAAAATCAGATATTTTCCTCAGCGTAGCCAAAGAGTTGCTTCTGCAAGGAACTTAATGAAAAAAATATGTGCAGAGTTACTCCAACATAAAACAAACCCTCAAAGGTCAACAAAAGCTCCCACTGAGCTTAGTTCATAAATGTAAATCAACTAATACAGTAACACACCTCTAAACTTCTTCATCGAGCCCCTCAAAGGCCGAGAAGTCATTAAGACTGTATTAATTATCTTGAGAGATCTTTTATTAAGATCTCACCTCCTCATTCTTATATAAATACCTCTGTAGAAGATGAGAAACTGTTGGTTGCAGAAATTTGAAATATACTTGAGTTGAAACTTCTGAGTGTAAATAGTGTTCACTGGCCCTTGGAGCTCTTCTTGTGATTAGATTAGTTAAGATGAAAAGTGAAGATGATTGCTGAACTAAAACATTGGACCTGAAGATTGTAACTGGTTTGACCTCAATAACAAGTTGTTTCTTGGGATCCTGGTCTATATCACTGGTGAAGTGCCCCTTTCTTTTTCATTGTTTTTCCTTCTACGTATGTCATATTGTCTACTTTTCTCTGATAAAGAACAACATTTATAGAGTTAGGATTTACTATTTACCAATACCCTTCTCTGACTGGTAAGCTTTATCTCAATGTTTTCCTCCAATTTGTTTATTTAATAATGATTTAGTACAGTCTAAACAGTTAGGAATGCTGGCGTTCCCTCGTCCTACTGTTTTATTTAAACATTGTTCTTGAAAGTTATTTTCCTTATTTGCTTATTAAAGTTAGATTAGAAAAGTGATGGTTTGCCTTGTTTCTAGCTTCTATTCTCCAAAGGAAGATTCTGAAGGTTTCCCTTGGTGTTGGATGAAAGTAGACTAGGTTTAAAAGTACCTTATCTGATATTAGGTTACATTTTGTTTCTCTTATATGTTTTCATACTTTCTGAAGGTAATTATGATGATTACTGGATTGTTTGTCGATTAAGCTGCTTTAATACGAACTTGCCCAAGAAGTCTATGGTTAGCCCTGTTCTTGGTTGGTTTTAAAAAGTTACTTGAGAGGCTTTCCTTGTTCGAACTGACCATAAATCCTTGTTGAAATTATTATCAGTTTCCACCCCTCCAACACTTTATTGTTTCCATTCCATCATTTTAATCTCAATAATCTTGTGATATAGATGACGTAGCCCTTGGATCACTCTTGATGTAGTTGCTCAATTAAATCCCTGATATGACTCCATAGCCCAATGGACTAAAAACCAACATTATATCTATCTTTTAGCCAAATCTGTTCTACTTGCTTGCAACTTCTCACCTTTGAAACTTTTTGCACTTAGAACTTTCTCCTCAAAAAATAATCATGCTCAACCATCCAAAAAACAAAACAAACCCTTGGCCTTCATAGCTAGCCTAATATCATTACCTAAACTTCAAAGACAAATCCATCTTTACATTTATTGGAAAGATCCCTCTCCGGATTCAGGAGGGCTAGATCCTAGAATCCCAAAGTGGTTGAAACGATGTTGTTTCTGTGATCGGACTTTGCCAATCTTGTTGATTACAGATTCCTAAAATTTCCGGTGACTCCGTTGGGCATTGAACCCATAATCATTTTCATTTGGAGGTAACCATAGGATATCAGAAATTGGTTTCAAAGAAAAATTGCTATATCAACCAGCTGAGCCACCAGCACCTAACATTTCTGGTGACTCCGCTGGGGACACTTCCCTTAAAATCAATAAAACTTTGAGAGTAAAAGGAAACCTTTTCAAGCACTACCAAACAATGGTAATCATGATAAAACTTGTTGAATTAGTGAAAAACTAGGCAAACCCTAGGATTCTCATAAAAATTTATCTAAACTTGAAAAATCAGTTGGCTTCGCCATAAGAGTAGACAGTTTTTGTCTCATGACCATAGCTAAGTTTTGAAACAGAGTTAGGATATTCTTAGAAACCAAACAATTGAAAAATAACTCAGAAAACCTAAAAATATTTCAGATTGGTATCTAATAAACATGGTGGTGGACCATAAAACCTTTTACCTCCTTAGGAGCTAAAAAATTCCACTTGGTGACTCCACAATCCTTAACAGACCTTAAGACTCCACTGGGAAGAACCTTTGTCATTGTAATATCATCCAAACTCAGTTAGAGGACTATAGGATTAAATTTTGTCTAAACAGATGAGTTAACCTCTTAAATATTGTCATACCTAGTTGAAATTCCTCTGTTTATTTGGCTCTAAAAAAAACAACATAGTGTCTTCTAGAAAGATTCATACTAGAGCCTACCTAGACCCTGACCTACCTGAAATAGTCGGTAACCCAGAAAGTATCCTTAGGAAGTCTCCTAGGATTAAATTATCAATTGTTTTCAGATCACCCTTCAGAGCTAATTTAGTTCATGAAAATCTTACAGCTCTACAACAATCACAGGATGACTTAGTAAATCCATTTAGAACTAGGTCATTTGAGGATATAATCCATATAGACTTTGATTCTTCACTTCAATCCCTAGAGACAAGTGGACATCTTGGTAGTAGAGAAACAACACCTCCTGATTTGCATTTCCTTCACAATTTAGGTGTCTCTCATCCAAGATCAGCTCAACCATCTACTGTTGTTCCATCTGCATTGCTTCATCCTTCATCCACTGTTAAAACCACTCCACTTCAGCCCACTTTCCCTTTTGTTAATCCACCCCTTGTGAATCCACCTACACCACATATCAAGGCAGCATGGTATGCTCTGTTAGTCCTTCCTGTACCATTAGTCAATCTTCCACAAGACTATCAGTCCAAAATTCCGTTATATGATCCTAGTAATGCTACAACTACATCAAAACATGTGGATAAGATGAATGACTACTTCGACAGAAATGAAATTGATGATGATTCTGTCAAGCTTAGACTATTTTCTCAAAGTCTGGGGGGAGAAGTAAGAAAATGGTTTAAAGGCTTAACCCCCCATAGTATCAATGATCTCCAAGCCTTCCATAAAAATTTCTTAAATAAATGGGAAGTGAAGAAAAATCCTCTCCAAGTCCTTTCGGATTACAAGAACTTCCATAGAAACACTGGGGAAAGTGTGCAAGCTTACTACACCAGATTTAACAGTGTGTACAATGCACTTTCCCCAGATTTAAAACCTCCACAAGGCTCAGCATTAAACAAGTTTCCTGAGGGGCTTGACCCCAAGATGGCCTATCAGCTGAGAGAGAGAGATCCTGTAACTCTGGAAGAAATGCAAAAATATGCTCTTGCTGTGGAAGTCAATTTGATGGAGAAAAGAGCAAGAATGAAAAATGAGAGGAGAGTATATTTTAGAGAGGAATCCACACCTTCTACTTCCAACTCAAAAATGGAGAGAATGATGGAGGAGATGATGAAAGAGATGAGCATAATTAAGAGAGCACAAGCCAGCCAAAACCAAAATGCTCTTCAAAATAGAAATTAGAACCAGAATCAGAATTTGAGAAGGAACCAACCTCCAAACAGACCAAGGGAAGATGATCAGCAGATCACTCCTCCCTTTCATCAAAAATATGTGAGTGAGGTTGAAGAAATAGATGAGCAAGCAGAGGATGAGGATATCAACATGTTGGGGGTAGATAATGATGACTTTGAGATTCATTATGATAGAAAACAAGGTCTATACACACCTTATGATGACAGAAGAGATGATGATGAAAATTATTATCAAGACATGGAAAATGTCATCATAGAATCTCAAAAAGAATATGAACTTAGAAGCAAAACCAGTCAAAAAACCCCCAACAATAAAACCTCTGAAAAATATTCACAAAACAGCACTATGACCAAGCCTAAAATTGTCAAACAAAAGGACAAAATAGTGGCTGTAAATTCTGGTAATGATAGAGAGAAAGGCACTCAAAACAATGAAAAACAGAGTGCAGAAATTAGTAGTACTAACATCTCAGCTAGTACTCATGTTAAAACCATTTTGTCAAATGTAAATAGGACAAATCAACAAGCTAATATTGCTGATAAAGTGACAGCTAATAAGGCTGAGACTAGCACTTTAAAAGGTCAAATCCCTTTCAGCCTGGAGCAGGAAATTTCTAAAATCAAAATCTCTGTTCCCTTGAATGAGTTAGTGGCCTAGCACATATATAAGACCCAAATTTTGAAGGCTTTAAGAATATAAGAAAATGAGGACACAGTCAATCTTAATGATGACCAACCAGAGCTGATTTTTGGTCCTAAGATTGAAGGTAGATATCAAGAAGGACCTGTTCCTCCTTTTTATGTAAGTTTAAACGTTCATGAAAAAAATTTGCACAACGCTATGCATGATTCCGGGGCTTCTCATAATTTAATGCCTAAAGTTGTGATGGAAAGCCTTTGTCTAGAAATCACCAGACCTTATAAAGATCTGTACTCCTTTGACTCAAGCAGAGTAAAATGTTTAGGATTAATCAAGGACCTCTGTGTTAACTTAGCCCAAATTCTAGCCAAATGCTTAGTAATGGATATCTTTGTGGCTGATGTTCCCCCCAAATATGGAATGTTGTTATCAAGATCGTGGGGGGCTATGTTACAAGGGACTATGCAGATGGACATGACCTATGTGACTATCCTTGTTTTCAATCAGACTAGAAGACGTTACAGGGAGTCCCATATGAAATACATAGTTACAAGTCAAGACCGACCACAAAACTCTCCTCTGTATTTTGTAAATACAGGCCTTGATTCCTTTATTATGTTTAATGATGAAACACTTATTGAACAAGTCACTTTAACAGAATTAATGGCCAATAGGGAGGAGGAGAATTACAACGCAGAAGTGTCAAAACAGTTTGCTGCATTTGAAGACATTAGCAAACTAAACAAAGGTCTTGAGTTACACGTTAGGTGTCCTTTGCTTTTAAACATTGAGAGTCAAGAAAGAAGTCCTCAACCCAATAATATATCTGAGGAAATGAAACAAATCCAGCTGAGTGCTGATACTCAAGAACAATCAGAAAGCACAGTAGTTGAAGAGGACATTCACCAAACAGATGAAATTAAAACTACTCCTCTATGGAGTATGCACTTCGATGGGTCTTGCACTAAGACCAACACTGGTGTAGGTTTCTAAATTTGTAACACTGAAAACAACCACATAGAAATCATTTCCTGCAAATTAAACTTTTAGTGTTCAAACAACATAGCTGAATACAAATCCCTGCTTTTGGGCTTACATTTGTTGAAAAAGTTAGGAGCCAGGAGAATTAAAGTTCACGGGGATTCAGAGTTAGTCGTTAAGCAAGTCAATGGGGAGTACAACGCAAATCATCCCAGACTTAGGGCCTACCGAAATGATGTTATGGATATTTTGAAAACTTTCAAGGAGTCCAAACTGATTTTTGTCCCAAGAACGAGAAATATTTCCACCCACAATTTAGCCTTTGTAGCTAGAACATGCTTAACATCATATGAAACCAAAGACTTCACAACTCAAATTAAATTAAGACCAGCCATTCCTGATAATGAGAAGTATTGGCAGGTGTTTGACAAAGACAAACAAATAGAAGACTTCATGCAATTCAGAAATGAATTCGAACTACACAGTTCGGACTCAGATTATGAGACAGACTGCAGTGAAGAAAATTTCCTTGGTGAAGAAGAGTCATCTCCTGAACTTTTCAACGGTAGTCTCCTTACTAGCAAACTTGAAAAATAAACAGAAAAGAATGCAGAGTTTGAAACAGAGGAGTTAGAAACTCTGCACTCTAAAGATGAAAGTTTGCCTAAGGGTCTGGCCCCTTTAGAAGAGTTGTTCGATTTTAACG
Source organism: Pinus albicaulis (assembly GCA_034641835.2). NCBI lineage: Eukaryota > Viridiplantae > Streptophyta > Pinopsida > Pinales > Pinaceae > Pinus > Pinus albicaulis. Next base: position 962,714,511 of record CM076584.1, read on the forward strand.
ATGTGGTCAAGAAACCAAAACTAGAACCTATAGAGACTGAAGTGGAAGAGTGCAATATAGGCAGTGAGGAAAAACCGAAAATGATTAAACTGTCTAAATATTTACCAGCTAACATTAAACTCAAATACATAGAGCTGTTTAAAGAGTTTTCTAATGTTTTTGCATGGAGTTAGGAAGATCTTAAATCCTATGAAACTGAAATAATACAGCACAAAATCCCTCTTAAAAAAAACCAAAAACAATTCAAATAGAAACCACGCAGAATAAACCCTATTCAGTTACCATTGGTTCAGAAGGAAATAATGAAAATGTATGATGCTGGTATTATTGTCCCTATTAGATATTCTGAATGGGTATCTAATCTAGTGTCTGTTAGGAAGAAAAGTGGAGAGGTCAGGCCTTGTATAGACTTTAGAAACTTAAACAAAGCTTCATTAAAAGACAACTACCCTCTACCTAAGATGGATCATATTTTACAAAGAGTGGTAGGGTCTAGAAGAATTTCTTTGCTTGATGGCTACTCAGGGTACAATCAGATCTTAGTTCACCCTACTGATCAATTAAAGACAACCTTTACTACACCATGGGGCACTTTCATGTATGTGAAAATGCCTTTTGGTCTAATGAATGCTGGAGCAACCTTTCAGAGAGCCATGGACATAGCATTCTCAGAAGAACTTGGCTACTTCATCATTATATACCTTGATGATGTCACTATGTTTTCAAAAACGGATGAAGAGCACTTGGAACAAATTTTTTTTTTTTCGAGAAATGCAGAAATTTTGGAATATCTTTAAACCCTAAGAAGACACTGTTCGGCCTCCAATAAGGTAAGCTTCTTGGACACATTATTTCGAAAGAGGGAATTAAGATAGATCCAAAAAGGATTGAGGCCATATTGCAAATCTCTCCTCCTCGAAACATCAAGGAGTTGCAATATTTCATTGGAAAGATTAAATTTTTGAAAAGGTTCATCCCCAACTTGGCTGAGCTCCTTATAAATATCACAAACATGTTGAAGAAGGAGCAAGGGGTAAAATGGACTTTGGAAGCAAAGAAGTCCTTTGAGATGGTTAAAAAAGCGTTAACCAAAACACTGGTTTTAATAAGTCCTAATTTTTCAAAATATTTTTATATTTTTTCATTTGCATCAGAACATACCATAGCTACTATCCTTTTATAGAAAAACCCGCAAGGACAAGAGAAACCTATTGCATTCTTTAGTAAGGCATTGAGGGATGCTCCTCTGAAGTATAACATTATGGAGAAGCAGGCTTTTGCTTTGGTTAAAGCTTCGAAAGACTTCAATGTGTACATCCTTCACTCACACACCATTGCCTTTGTCCCAAATTCAGTTGTTAAAGACATTCTAACACAGGGCCTAGATGGCAAGAGAGGTAAGTGGATTGTTTTAATTCTTGAATATGATTTAGAGATAAAACCCACTAAACTCATCAAAGGCCAAGGTCTAGCTAGATTAATGGCTGAATCCAATTTTGAAGTTCTTGATATTAATATGATTGATGCTTTGGATGACCAAGAAGGATTCTCAACTCCTATTGTTGAAGACCGTTTTATGAATTCTCCTTGGTATGCTGATATTATTTATGTTTTGCTTAATTTAAATAGACCTCTTGGTTTGACAAAGACCAAGGAAAGATTCCTAAAGTTAAAAGATGTAAACTATTGCATTATAGATAAATGTCTTTATTGGAAAAATTCAAGTAGTCTATTGCTTAAATGTTTGCCTGAGTTGGATGTAGAGAAGGTCAAGCATGAGTTCCATGAAGGAGAGTGTGGAGGTCATTTATACTGGAAGACAACAACCAACAAAATTTTGAGGGTTGGTTTCTATTGGCCTACTCTCTTTCTTGATATACACAAAATGATCATTGCCTGTCATAAATGTCAAATTTTTGAAGGCAAGAGAAAAATTTTACCCCTACCTCTGCATCCAATCACTGTTGAAGCCCATTTTCAACAGTGGGGACTTGACTTCATAGGAGAAATCCATCCACCATATTTTTCCTAGCATAGATGGATTCTTACTGCCACAGACTACTTCACTAAATGGATAGAAGCCATTCCTTGTAGGAAAGCCAATGACTCTGTTATTATAAAATTCATTGAGACTAAAATTTTCTCCAGATTTGGCTGTCCTACCAAGATCATCACTATTAATGCAGTAGCATTTGGATCAAAGAAGATGGTTGAGTTTTGTCACAGATATCAGATAACATTTGGGCATTCCACGGCCTATTACCCTCAAGGTAATGGACTTGTAGAATCCCCAAACAAGAGTTTAGTGAACATAATCAAAAAACTGTTGGAGGACAACAAAAATTATTGGCACACAAAGCTGGTCCATGCACTTTGGGCTGACAGATTGACTTTGAAGAAATATATTGGCATGTCACCTTTTCAGCTTGTGTATGGTACTGATGCAATTTTTCCAAATAGCCTTGGTGTACCAGTGATGAAGTTGATTCAAGAGTTGAAAAGTTAAGACAATGACATGTTCAGAAGAATAAATTAGACCATTCATCTTCAGAAAACCAGAGAGGAGGTTTATAACAAAACATTGCAGAAGTAGATCAACATCAAAAAGCTTTTTGAAAGAAGAACAAAGGCCAGCAATTTCAAAGTTGGGGACAAAGTTTTAAAGTGGGACTCAAGGAGGGAAGATAAGGGCAAGCATGGAAAATTTGACAACTTATGGCTTGGCCCTTACTCGATTCATTCAACTGTTGGTAACAATGCCTATTTCTTACAAGAGTTGAATGGAGCAGAATTGTTTGGAGGTCTTGTCAATGGCAAGATGCTTAAACATTACTTCTCTTTATTCATGACATGTTCTAAAAGTATTTTTATATTTTTTCTCATTATAAATATATCATCCACCATTGCATTCAAAGTTAGAAAAATCAAAATACAAAAACAATAGAAAATAAAAAGAGGGTAGATTGTGAAAACAAGAAAGGTACAGCCCCATACCAAAAAGGGAAACAAATATGAAAGTGTGCAAGCTTAAATGCCACTTGCAAAACACACTTCTAGTTAGTAAAACAACTTAAATCTTGACTAATTGGCTTTAAATTTTCTGCTGATAGAATAGTGAATTCGATTTGCCAAACTGTTTAATCTTGGCTTGTCAGTAGATAGTTTAGGATAGAAATTAAAGGTTCAAACATGCTCAAAATCTGAACCTAAATTTCCAAGCAAAGGAATGACTCAAATCTGTTTTAAATCCTAAGTCACAAAATATGTAAAACTGGTTCTAATTAGCTCAAAATCTAAACCAGTTGATAGAAGAAAAATAGCTCAAACAAATTCAAAACAGAGCTATAAAAAGGCAAAGGAAGTGCTTGAAACTCTCAGATCTTAAAGCCTTCAGTTTTTTGATTTAAATTTCCTGCAAAATAAATTTCTATGAGCATCTTGTTTTTATGCTATAGACCAGCATCAAGTTAGACTGTTCAATCCTAACTTGAAATGATTTTCAATTTCTGTTGTAGAATTTAGAGAATAAAGTCTGTTGGATAGTTTGATCCCAACAGATAATAGATTAGGTAGAGAATCATATGGGCTCAACTGTTTAATATGAGTCCATGGAGAAATAAGGAGTAGAAATAGATTAGATTTCCTGCTTTCAAAAGAATAAAATTTTGTAAGAGAGTTTGCCAATCCAAGTGCACTCTCATGAAGAAAAAATGTTAGATCAGTAGGATTGGGTAGGTATAAAATTTGTATTGATGAAGATCCATTGTTTCTATGAATGCTAATATGTTTCAAAGCAAGATCATCTCAGCAAAGGAAAGCAGCCCAATGGATGAGGCACAGGTCAGCCTCCCAGAGAATACAAGTCTGACGTTCTTGATGCCTTCAAGAAGGCACCATCCCCAAGTGGAGCTACTGTTAGCCATCTATAAAATTTGTTATAGAAAAAGGTGGCTAAGTATTTTTGAGCCTTCAAGGAACAAATTTTATTGCTAAAAAGTGTTGTCTCTTCAAGACTCTTGAAGGCCTCATGCCTCTGTCCAGAATGTTCACTATTGTTCCCATTTTATACTCGGAAATTCTGTTGATTTCATGAAAAAGACTCTTGTAAAATCATCATTTCTCCCTCCTCCCACTTCAAAACTAACCTTAATTTTTCTCCCCTTTTTTTCTCCATAAAACCCCTCTATTTTCATGATTCCTCTTCTTCCATTCATGAAAAATCATTGTTACGAGGTTAAGAACTCACTTTTTAGCCTTTCCGAAACCCCCAAATCCATTGAAAACTCTGAAAAAAGTTCATAAAAAACCAAGTTTTTATTACTAAGGACTTAAGCCCCCTTGGGATAAGTCTTTAAACCATTTCCCCCACATACCCACACCCTGGAACCAGGCACTAAGCCCACAAGGCGCTTAATCACATCGCAAAGATCCAAGTGCACAATTCTTTTTCCATGTTTCGAAAGTTTCGATGCGATCAGCCCGTGATTATAAACCCCGATCCTATTATTTTTTCATATAACCCATGGGCTCGCCTTCGGCACTTAAAAACATTGAAAAAGCCATGCGCAATCCATTTTTTCCTTTGAAAATGCAAAAAACCCTGTTTTCCAAAGTTTTGATCTAATGTGCCAAAGTCACGTGTTAAATGAAAATGGTTAGATTAAAAAGACCCAATCGCGCAATCACATCTGAGAAATTCACAATGGGTTGATTGAAAGACTCACATCAAAATTTCCGATGTGATTAGGTCATATCTATATAAACTCCGCCCCCCCCCGCCTTTCTACTCCATATAACTTTCACCCGGGACTAAGTGTTAAAGATCCCAAGGCGCTTAATCACATCGCAAAATTCCAATGGGTAGATTGAAAAGCCCGAGCCTGAGGCTCCGATTTTGATTAGCCCTTTGATATATATGCCTCGAGCCCATCATGTTCCATATAACTAAAGGCCTTGTAGTCGGGCGCCTATCCACTTCATATATCTATCCCGCCCATATCGAAACCTTTGTTTTATTAAAATTTTGGATTTTCATAAGATTATAAAGGGTTTTCCACCGGTTCGCTTTAAAACCAATCCCCGTCGTTGGTTGTGATCCGATCCAACGGCCCGCGCAACATTGCATCGCAAGTTTTCAACGGGTGTGTTTGTTGCCCCTCCCGATTAAATGCCCCCTACCGATCCTCAGCCGTTGATTTTCTCCTCACTTTCCTCGAATCCGACGACCCTCATTTGCTCCAATTGCGATCCTCTGATTAGATCTGGACTGTCCACGTGTCTAGATCGGATGGTCCCAAATCATTCCCGTCTTAATTATCCCTCTGCTCTCCTTTTCTAACCTCTTCTACGTAGATCTCTACCATTGGACGCTGCCATCCAATGGTTACGCTCCTCCCCACACTCTCTGTAGTAGTAAAACCCAAAAACACAGAATTTCTTAAAAATTTTGGTAATTTGCAGGTTTCAAATGTTTTCCCATTATAAACAAAGAAAAATGAAAGCCGAGGGTGACGATCCTCTGGACTTTTGTTTATCAAAGGGAAAGAGATATAAAGGGTCTGGAAACACGTTTCATCAATGCTTCATGGGAATTTATGCCATATCGGCCATGTGCGGTCCTGCACATTGACAAGACACTATGTTATTAAATCACCAGTAAAAGAGTATCAGTGTTGAAGACATAACGCGACAGAACAGAATATTGAAGAAAAATTTGGGGATTACTGCTAATATTGATTATCAAAAGCCTAATCCTCCAAAGTAAATCATAATTAAACGAGATCATAATAATCTACAGACAGAGAGGCCTCCACCGCCACATCTGAGGCAAATTGATTCCTCTTAGCTACCACAAGTGCCACCTGTAGCCACAAGCATTCAAACAGAGGCCGAAGTTATTGAGAAAAATCAGATATTCACCCTAGCACAACCAGAGAGTTCCTTCTACAAGGAACTTAATGGAACAAATATCTGCAGAGTTACTCCAACATAAAACAGAGCCTCAAAGGTCAACAAAAGATCCCACCGAGCTTAATTCATAAATGTAAATCATTTAATACAGTAACACACATGTAAAATTCTTCATCAAGCCCCTCAAAGGTCGAGAAGTCATTAAGACTATATTAATTATCTTGGGAGATCTTTTATTAAGATCTCACCTCCTCATTCTTCTATAAATACCTCTGTAGAAGATGAGAAACTGTAGGTTGCAGAACTTTGAAATATACTTGAGTTGAAACTTCTGAGTGTAAATAATGTTCACTGGCCCTTGGAGCTCTGCTTGTGAATAGATTAGTTAAGCTGAAAAGTGAAGATGATTGCTGAACTGAAACATTGGACCTGAAGATTGTAACTAGTTTGACCTCAATAACAAGTTGTTTCTTGGGATCCTGGTGTATATCACTGGTGAAGTTCCCCTTTCTTTGTTATTGTTTTTCCTTCTACGTATGTCATATTGCCCACTTTTCTCTGATAAAGAACAACATTTATAGAGTTAGTATTTACTATTTAACAGTACCCTTCTTTGACTGGCAAGCTTTATCTCAAATTTTTCCTCCAATTTTTTTATTTAAGAATGATTCAATACAATCTAAATAGTTAGGAATGCTGGCGTTCCCTCGTCCTACTATTTTCTTTAAACATTATTCTTGAAAGTTATTTTCCTTATTTGCTTATTAAAGTTAGACTATAAAAGTGATGGTTTGCCCTGTTTCTAGCTTCTATTCTCCAAAGGCAGATTCTGAAGGTTTCCCTTGGTGTTGGCTGAAAGTAGACTAGGTTTAAAAGTACCTTATCTGATCTTAGGTTACATTTTGTTTCTCTTATATGTTTTCATACTTTTTGAAGGTAATTATGAGGATTACTGGATTGTTTGTCGATTAAGCTGCTTTAATACGAACTTTCCCAAGAAGTATATGGTTAGCCCCGTTCTTGGTTGGTTTTAAACAGTTACTTGAGAGGCTTTCCTTTTTCGGACTGACTATAAATCCTTGTTGAACTTATTATCAGTTTCCACTTCTCCAACACTTTATTGTTTCCATTCCATCATTTTAATCTCAATAATCTTGTAATATAGATGACTTGCCCCTTGGATCACTCTTGATGTGGTTTCTCAATTAAATCCTTGATATGGCTCCATAGCCCAATGGACTGAAAACCAGCATTATATCTATCTTCTAGCCAAAGTTGTTCTACTTGCTTGCAACTTCTCACCTTTGAAACTTTTTTCACTTAGAACTTTCTCCTCAAAAAATAATCATGCTCAACCATCCCAAAAAAAAAACAAACCCTTGGCCTTCATAACTATCCTAATATCATTACCTAAACTTCAAAGACAAATCCATCTTTGCACTTATTGGAGAGATCCCTCTCCGGATTTAGGAGGGCTAGATCCTAGAATCCAAAAGTGGTTGAAACGATGTTGTTTCTGTGATCGAACTTTTCCAATATTGCTGATTACAGATTCCTAACACTCCACTTGGAGGGTGGAGCTTATGTTTGGTGGTTTAGCCACTTAAGCAATGCAAGGGTGAAATTTTTTGCAAATTTCACTCAAAGTTTGATCATAACTTTTGATGGAGAAATAACAAAGGAAGAAGAGCTCACACCACCACTTGAGGAACCTTGTAATAATGTTGTTACACTCTTGGAGGAGTAGCCACAGGCATCAACAGTTGGAACAACTAACACTTTGGAGGAAAGAACTCTTGCAGCCCTACAAGAGGTTCCAAAATCACATCAAGATATGAAAAGATTTCCACAATCTATCGCTGCAACAAATTATTTGAATAATTGAGGAGATTTTCTTTTACATGACCAAGGTTCAAATCACATTGCTATTATAGAGTAGCTTGGTTTCACTGCATTGTGCAACATGGAAACATCCCAGGAAAGAATAAACCATCATCCTCATGAGCCATTGTTGGATTGTACATCACACTTGAGGTTGGGGTTCGAAGACTTGATGGAGGATAGTAGAAATCTTGAAGTGAGAAACCCTTTCTCCTTTCTAGATGACCCTTTCTCAATGAGCTCCTCTCAACTCAAAGAGGAACTTCTACTTTTAGCAGATCCAAGACCTCATTGGTTTTGGAGGACTATTATTGAGAGGGAGGTCTCATGGAGAGATCTCATTAGAGGTTCACTTCAAGACACCATGGAGTGCAAATATTTTCTTCCTTTCTCACAGGAGCAGATAGAAGATGGAGGACATCTTAGGATGGATAACATCTCTCATGCTTGTGTTGGAAATTCTTTTAGCCTTACACATCATGATGGGAGGTTTTTTCCTACCACCTATTTAGGTCCTTATGGGGTCACATTGATCTTTGAGAAGCTTGCATTTCAAAATATCATGAAGTGCAAAGACAGGAATATAATTTGGGAGGATGGTAGCTCTCATGGGATGAGTACCAAGATGAAGAGAAGGAGAAGACATCCACAAGTGATTAAGTGGATGTGGTTTATAAGCAAGGAGCTAGGAGACTACTTGCAAATATATGACACCGGGCAACAGGAGCCTTGGCTGCACTGGCTCCTCTTGAAGGAGTTTGGCCATCACTTGGCATGTCCTTTTCCTAAGAGGATGTGGATGGAGAAGAGGTGGCAGGATGATTGCATCATTGGGCAGCATGGATTATGGGTGCATAATTTTTATGTGAAATTCATATCATTCATTGTTTCTTCATCACAGGAGTTGTATGATGGGAGCATAAGGAGGCAGCAAGAACTTTGGTTGCTTGAGTTGCACTTGAGAGAGCAAGGGAAAAATTCCTTTCATATGTTGTGTGATGTTGTAGGAGTAGAAGAGGGCACTCTCATGGTGCAAAGGGGCTACTCCTTGGCCTTGGATGATTTGGAAGCACTTCCATCTTGGGAGGTATTCCATATTTGCAGCAGCATTACTAGAGGAGTCTTTGACAAGGAGCATGTGAAAGAACAGAGCTTTGTATTGACAAGAGCTTATTTGCATGAGATCACAATGCTGTCACTTTGTAGCATAGACTTATGGATGGAGTGTCCATAGGATAACTTCACATTGGATGCACTTGGTGAACAAGGAGGAGGTTATGAAGATAGAGTAGTGGATAGAGACATCTATCACTATGACATATTCTTCTTGACTTGGATTTCCAAGCATGAGGAGGATTATCTTCTTGCACCATATGGACCATTATTCTTCATAGCATGCAAAAAAAATATGGAGGACTCAATCATGGATCCATGTACCATCTTGCTTCTGGCATATGGTAAGAAGTCTATTTATACATTCATTGATTTGCATACTCTTACCATTCCTATGCAGTGCATTGCTTAACAAGAGGGAAAGCTTGTCACATTGCTCCATGATCATTGTTGGGCCAATCTATATGATGGGGGAATCCATCTTTTATGTGGACTTGGGAAAATGTTTTATCATCACATGTATGTTCAGTTGTTGCACCCAAAAATTTATCATATAATGACATACATGGTTAACTATGTAGCAAGAAACATTTTGCGTTGTACTTTTCTGAAGCAACAGTTTGGGAAACTGCGTTGTCATTATTGGGAAAGTTGTTGGTACCTTCTTGCACTACATGAAACCTTCAACATTTTCCTCATTTTTTTGCTGATCATGATTTCATTTGCTGATATGGATCTGATTTTTAGTGAGAGCATGATTTGGAGGTTGACACATGAGTTGAATGTGTCCTTGAAGGGAGAGGATTTCCCTATTTTCTGCACTACATGTTCTAATGGGAGCATGAGAGGAGGTATGGCCACCACAGCCACATATGTGTTCTCCTTTAGGGTGGGCCATGAATTTTCTAACCATCCATTGTATAATCATGCGAAAGTACTTGATCATGTATTTTTGACACATTGATCCATTTACTATTCTTTAGTAGATGTGATGGAATTTGTATATTACTTGCCATATTATTTTCTAAGATTACGGTGGATGAGATTGCGTTGTGTCCTTTTGAGACATTGTTTGTATCATGTATCATCATGTAAAACCTTCAGAAAACTTCTAATTAGGATGTTCTATGATGATCATGTCCTATTCATCATGGATGAGACATTTTGGGCCAGCTTGTTCTTCAATGTTGGAGGAGAAATCTTTGGAGGATTGTTCTTCACTTTTCCATTTGAGGGCAATAATTTTGCAACCTAGGATCAGCACACATGCTACACTTATCATAAGTGGATAGAAGGACATCATGGGGTAGGCTATGATGCTTAACATGTTTAGATTTTCAGCCCACCTCCATTTTTGGAGCTTGAGGTGGAAGGAGATCTTCAGGAGTTGCCATGTTGGGAGGTCACTCATTTTGTTTGGATGATTGCTTAGGGATGGAGGATCCATTTCTGGAAGATGATTTCCCAAAAATTTTTAGTATCCATGCCTTTGGGGCAACTTATCAGTTCTATCCTTGCAGTTTCTTGAGGACAAGCAACATTTGGGAGGGCGAGACTGTAATATTCCAAATTTTTCCTTCAATAAATTATAATATTCAATTTTGTTAATTTCAATTATAAGTTGAATAATTGGGTGAGGAGGCACAAACAAAATAGAAAAATGGATGATATTCCTCTTGGTATGAAAGGGGATCAGTAATGGGACTAGATTTCACACCCTCATGTGTGAAAGGAGACATCTACAAAGAGATTAGGTCAATTTTGACCAAGTCAAATAGTGCAGAGGCATGAGGTGGAAAGCATCTTTTGGGACAACGCAGAGAAAGAGGAAGGAATATTCCTTGAAGGAGGAAACACTAAAGAGTGGGACCCATGGAGAGGGAGCTCTCATGTGTTTAAAAGGAGTGCAAGGCAACCATTGTTTCTCATGCATATGATTATAGATTTCTTGTCTGTTTAGACTATTAGCATTCTCCAATTATTCAGCTGAGTTGTTGTGATTCTTAGAACAAGGATTTCCTATTTAGGAATCCTTATATTTTCTTGAGAAGCCTCTTGAAGGATTTGTACTGATTTTCCTCACATCCAATCTTGAGGCCAAGCATCCTCCTCTAGGACAGCATTATTTATGCAGCAGAATAATGTTGTGTTACATGGTGTTGCAGTGAGGGATTACAACACCTCTTCCAACACTTGTTTTTCATAGGAGGAGTCATTCTTCCCTTTGAGAGATCAGTTTGGAAGCCATTGGAGCTTATTGCAGATATTTGCATTGGGCCAACTCATTCCTTTTCCCCTACAGTGTAGTTTACTTCAGTAACTACGTTATTTTTATAGAGCACTTGCTGTGGGGTTTTTCATTGTTTATTGGAGGGTGAGATTTCTAGCGATAGGATCAACCTTCACTTGGAGAATAACTTGGAGTAGGTATACTTCATATTTTTCATCATATTCATCATTCTCTATTTCATCTCCAATTTTGAGTTGCAACAGGTACCCAACAACTTCAACATTTTTTCCATTTTGTATATTTCAGCCAATCCTTCCAAGGATTGTTGTATTATTGTTTCCAGGTGTTGAGAGCTTGCTCCCCCTTATTTCTTGAGCCATACATTGTCATATATTTATTTTTTTAATTAATATGGAGAAGTGCCTCTTATAAACTGCGTCCTCTTAGCCTGCATAAATACACGTGTAGTAGTGTTCTTCTACTTTCATGTACATGTCCCTTTTGAGGCTGCATTGCTTTACTTGAGTGACTCTTTCCTCAAGGATTTGTATATCATTGCTGCTATAATAAATATTTTTTGGCTATCTGTATCTTCATATGCCTAGGCTTAATAATGTAACTTTGTTATTCCAGCTCTTGCTCATTCATTGTTGCAACCCCTTCAGAGGGAATTTTCTGAAGACAACTAGGTGTGGGAGATATGTTTAATCCACCTAGAAGGATTTATTTGGAGCCTCCTCTTGGATTTAGGACTTAGATACATTTATGTAAGGGATCTAGGTCCAGGTTTCAAATCCTGTAGCATCCATTGATGGAAAATGCGTTTTCTAGCCAGGCCTTGCTAGCTGTTCCAGATTTGGAATATTACAAAGTATTTTAAGAATATTCTTTGCATGTTGGCGATGTATGTTTTTTCATATGTACTAAGGAAATTTAACTATTTCGGTGGCTTTTTTACTTATCTTTTTGAAGGTGTGTTTTATTTTCTTTAACAATCTTTGCCTCCTTGTGAACCATTTCACTGGTTGGTCAACAATTCATTCTTATGTATATGCTCATGTTCCTTTTGAAGATTAGTAATATTACTTGTCTTTAAAGGACACACATTTCTCTTTTATTTCGGTAAAAGGACCTTGATAGTTTCTGAAGCTAAAAATATCACAAGGCATGCTCACATGCTAATCCAAAATACTTGTTTATTAATCTCTTGTGTTGAAATTTGTAGCCACTAAAAATCTACAAGGATACATGGTAGTGAGGTTGATACTCTGGATGGGGATCCTACTACAAATGGTGTGAGGTATAATTGGTACATCGAATCAGGGAGACCCCCTTTGTTGATGGATTTCCAATGTCATCAACAAAGAGCTATTGAATATTTTTTTGTAAAGTTGAAATTCCAATTTTTGGACACTCTGATTGTATTTCAAAAAGTTATGAAGATATATTGTTGAACTTACCTTTCCAACTGTTAGTTGATTGAAGAATTGGTGTCCCGTGTGAACACCCATCCGTATGCATATATTTTATAGAAAACAACTTAAGTAAATATGTGATTGATTTGCTTCATACACATTGGGTTTTCGCTAAGCACCCTTCAAGATATTTGCATTGGATGATTAATTTTTGGTCTGAAATATTCTTTCTATGATATATGAATGCATGGATGTACTGATGTTATTTGGGATCGTAATTGATGATATAAGCACATATAGGTGTTTATTTAGTACGATATCTTGAATGATGAGAAGTCCATATATTTAAGCATGACCGAGGTTGAGTATGGTGTTTCTAGCATGGCTAGTTCTGAGGCAGGTTGAATAAACACTTTGGAAATTTATTTCGAATAGGTTATGGATATGATAGTGATAGATTGCGATAATAAAGAGAGGAATATGATTGGAATAGAATCCCATATACAACTGGGACTTTAATATCTCCATATATTAAGAAATGTTTTTCATACAAGTCAGGCTTAGGCTTGTAGTTGCTGCCTCCATGAGAGGGATGATGAATAAGGTATCTATTTTTGAGTTGTTTAAAATGGTACCAGATGTGAGCACATGATATGTTTCTTATCTATAGATAGAAATAATTATCAAGGACATTGAGCCGGATCTTCCCCCCTACCTGAGCTCTCGTGGTAAGGAATTGAGATGGAGGGATTCTGGGGTTGAGGGATCTATGGAAAATAAGTTATTACCCCTATATATTAACCATAGGTTCTTTGATGTTTCTCCCCTATCTTGGTCTATGCAGAGGATACCTCAATTGGAATCATACCCGCAATCTAGGATTGTTCGAATTATCGCTCCCTGCCTGGAAAACGGGTTGAGAGAGTCCATGGAGGTGTGTTACCCAAGCTAATTTTGATGCATGTGTTCTACCACATGTATCCTCATAGTCATTTTTGGGAATATCAACAAGAAATAGGATGTTTTTGATAGTTACCTCATATAGCAAGTGGTATCTTGCCCATTGATTGCATAATGGGATGGTTTTGATCCTTGTTTGGTAAGTTGTATCTCACTTATTGCTCGATGAGATGACTTGTGGGGAGTGTCCCATAGGAACTTCCCCACTGTCATATATATGAGGTAAGAGAGTCCCATAGTTCCTTCATCATTGTCATTATATTCTAGGTTGAGATATGCTCCTTGGTAAGTAGGGATAAGCAGAGATGAGTTGAGATGAACCAAGATAAACAATGAAGAAATTTGATGACAAGATACTTGAGATAGGACAATATTTGATGAAATCATTCTTTCAATGATTACATTATGTTGTTTGAATTTATCCCTAGCTAAGAGGGAGTTTTAATTTTGTAGCTTAGTGACAAATTCCAGTCAAGGGATTATATTCCTCTTTTCGAGAGGACCAATTTTGACTATTGAGGTGCTCAATTTGGAAGAGGGAAGGTGTATTTTTTAATTAAATCCCACAAGTTCTCAAAGGGACATGTCAACCCAAAAAATAAATTGGACACCCAAGGATGGCTATAAATACGAGTAAAGTGACCCTCATTTGGACATTATTATTACTATCATTCTTATTTCTTTGGTTTGGCTCACATAGGTCTGATATGCTTCACGAATGTCCACTCGCATGGGTTTCAGATTGTAGGGTCCAAAGCTTGCACATGTGTTTAGGGTTTTTGTTTCTAGCCGCATGCATGCTTCAGGAAAATTTTGGTCACAAATGCAAGCACGTAGGCTCAATTGGATGGTTTTAGCCATAAAGATATCACTCTCTGTGTGTGGTTTTGATCTAGGTATTGAGCTTTATAATTGACCATATATTTATTCCATTGAATGAAAATTTCGATAGTTGATTGTAGATATTGATAGTTGATCATAGGCTTTTGAAGTATGGTTTCAATTATTAGCATTGTTGGGTTCATCTCATGGATTTTGTTTAGCTGATTTTGCTGGACAATATTATGGATGAAGATATGGATAATTGTAATCTATTTTATGGAATCATTTGATTGAAATCTAATACAAATAATAATTTACAATTTTTTCCCCCGTTGTGCGTTTTTCCTATGTGTCCAAAAAATCTGGTATCTCTATGTGTGAATTCTTTTCTTATATTTTTCCTTTATGTTCCACTACATTGATGATGATTTTTTTCTTTCTATATAATTTAATATGTTGCTAAATAATGTTGTAAAAATGAATAATGATATGATGTTGTAGGAAAAATTTAATATGAAAATGAATAAATGAAATTATCTAAAGCAAAGAGAAATATTGTCCCAAGAAACATTAACATATTGGTTTGTGGGTGTTGGTACCTTGGAATATTTTTTGAATGGTATTATTGTTGATATTTTTTAATCTTGTTCCTTGTTGACCCATCAATTATGCATATTTAGTTTACTTCCCTTTTGCAAATTCATGTTATCTACTAGTTTGGGATATTGAGTGTTCGCTAATTTCAATTTTATTTTGTCATGTCTGCTTTCTTACGACTTTATGGGGTTACCTCCTCCATTTGATATCTTCTTCGGTCATTTTTCTAGGGCAGTTTTAGCCTAGGGTTTGTAAGCGTCTACTATTGGAATTGTTTTCCTATTTGGGTTATAACGGTTGCATCTATTTCATTGTTCATTGTAGCCACTAGTTACCTTCACACGTTTTCATGCCTTAAATTACTTCTGGGTGTTTTGGGGTTCATTTGGTATTATTTGGTGTTGTTAGTCCCATTACTGTGTCTAATCCTAGTGTCTTTTTTTTTGGTGTGACTCGTTTTCTCGGTGTTCATTTATTCAATGCTACCATGCCCCCTCACCAAATATACTCCAATCATAGGGGTGGTTCTGACATGTATCATTTACAACCTCAAAAAATTTTCACTTGGGATTCGGTGGCTTCATACTTTGACTTTATGCCTTGATAATTTTAGAAGGAAAATTTTCATATAGAATTTCAGGATTTGGTGAATGACCCTATTTTTTGGATTATGAATTTGGAAATCAAGTCCTTCAATGGCTGCAAGTTTTAGGAAGGTATACGAAACATAGGTTATATTTTATTTTCTCCTTGACAGTCCACCATCAATTGGGAACCCTATTCCAAATTTTATTAATATATAAACATGTGGATAACTATAAAATTTTCAATGCCCAGGAGGAGATCAAATGAATTCTCTGTAATCTTTGGTATTGCTTGGATGAGATAAATTCTCGAATCATTAGGGTGGAAGTTTATGTGGTCTATAATTCTGCATCAGAATACTTGACCGACCCCCTTGGTGGTACCATGGTTCCTTCAATTTAAAATCCTAATAAACTTACGGTTATATCTTTTGACTAACTTTGTAACATGTCACTGGAAATTTTTTCTTACTCCGATGGTTCATATTGTTACTGGTCTTTGTGCTTTTGGTCATGGATCCATGTTTCTATAAAGTGACATACTCTTTTGGAAATGGTTGTAAGGTTATCTCTTCATCTATTCTCGCATCCGAACTCGCATTCATGGTTCAAAGCGGTTTTTACTTATGCTTATGTCTGGAAGGTGAGAACTTCATAAATTCTATTTTGTTTCTTCGTGGTTGGCTTATGAGGATTTTGTATTTTTCTATGCTTTATATGTTGGTATAATTTTGGTCCATGTTGTCAATGTATTACTGGGTCAATGGTTTTGAAAGCTTTGAGGTGGATTATGGTTCCTATGTTTACATCTACACAAGGGTGTGTTCAATGTATTACTCGGTCAATGGTTTTGAAAGCCTTGAAGGGGTTATGGTGCCTATGTTATGTGTCTAACCTAAAAGTACAGAATATGTATATGTAATTTTTTTTTTATATTAGTTGAAATCCTTTGTATTAGTTTATAAAAAAATAACATATCAACCTTGTATTCTATTCCACGTCCCCTTCCCTAACTTTGGGGGTATGCTAGTTATTATTTAAAAAAAATACAAAACATTCTAAATCTTTTATATATGTGTGTGTTTGTGTGTGGGAAAAAGGTATAAGAATGGCAGGAACTCTTGCTCATTAAGTACATTTTTCATAAACAAGTTTCTCTTTAAAAATTCCCTTCATGTGATGTTTTATATTTATTTTTTCCCTTCATTTCAATATTATATGTTAGATGCATTTTTATTTATTTTTTTTTCATTTGTATTGATGTGTGTCATTGTTGTTTGGAAGCGTTACAAAATGGGTCTGTCGTAACCATTCAAAATAACACTAATACATCTTTACTAAAGCTAGAATATTAAAAAAATGTGGATTGCCAAAATTTAATGGAAAAATTGGAATTCCTTCACAAGATTGCATCCTATTACTAACCATTATCCAGTAACACCTCTCTTGCTATCCTGAAAATTACGCTATGTTGGAGACTTGTCCCATTGCATTTTTTGTTTATAATTGGTATCTTATAGTTAAAGAACTATGAGAAATACACTTAGAGGATTTAGGAATTTTATAAATGGACTTCCACTTTGGATTTAAGATAGATAATTAATTAAAGTTATGATAATTGTTATTATGAATTGTATTTTGAAATTAGACAATATTTACTATTTTAATTTAATTCAATATTTTGTATGTTAGTGATTACAGTGGTAAAAATAAAAGAGTGGAAAAGAGTACGCTAACAACCAACAGACATATGAGTAAAAAGAAAGACTCAATGTTACAAATATGCATATATAATTATCACATAATTTCTTGTTGACCAAAATTACAGTAGAATTGATCAATGCAAGTTATACGTTTAACATTGAAAAAAAAAATTTATTTTTCAACATTATTGAAAAATTAATTCTTATATGTGCATGTGAAAATATTTTAAACCTAAGATCCTCCTCTCTTATCCTTTAGCTACAAATTTCTCATTGAACAACTTCGTAAATCCATAGTCACGAAAAACCTCCAAACAAAAAATATAATTCATTAATATCTATTTGAATCAAAATAGATGAATGCTTAGAAAAACAAAATTGCATTAAAGAAAATCTAAACTAACTAAAAAGATTAAAACTTACATATTTAGCATCAAGTTGGTTGTTTTTTTTTACTAGATTGATATATAGAAACATATTACACTTCAATTTAATTTTCATAGAGGATTTATAAGTTTCCATAAAGTTTGAATGCATAATTAGCTATGGAAAAAATCAAATTATCTTTTATTAGTCCATGCCAAGGAAAAACTCTAGCAATCAAATTTTGTGTTGACCACTATTATATTAGCATTGACTAATGCATGTTATAATGTTTAAATATGAAAAAAAAAGTATTTATATTTCAAAATTATTCAAAAATTTATTTCTCAAATGTTTAATTGGACCATAACTTTGAAGGTCTTATTGTATCCTTTGTGGCATGCATAATTTAATCAAGTATTTTCATAAAAATGAATAGGAAGAAGATGAAAATAAATATACCTACCATTATTTATTTAGGAGTAAAAGTGTAAATGTGAAAACTTAGTAGTGGTTACTACACACCAAATATTTATGCAAGTCATAATAGACAATTAAAGGATGAAAGACTTTCAATTTTGAGCATAAACAGTTTTTTTTATTTTATATAATGTAATTAAGGATATAAAATATAATTATATTTTTTTCATATATTTAAAACAACATGGAAAACAAACAAAGCTTCCCCCAAAAAAATAAATTCAGCATGTATACTACATGGCTAGGTTAGCCACTTACATCCAACAACCATCACCTTTTAATTTTAGAATCTAAATGGTTTCCATAAATACTTGGATGACGATTTTTCTTTTGGTTTTGTGCTTTTGTTTCCAACTATTAGATTGCATTTAATGACGTGATCACTATAAAACATTGGATTCTTGATTGATAGTAAGTATTGATTTGAGTATTCCATTATGGGGTTTTGAGTTTTCTTCTGAAAAAGTTTTATAAAAATATTGGGTTATTTCATACATTGTAAAATATATGTATAAAGTGTTTTATAGCATTTCTTGTGTTGTTTTAAATTGTCTTTATTCTATATCACAACAAGTTTTCAAATTTTATATTCCTTCATATATGGTTTAGGATTATTTTGATTTTGTAATTTGTTTGACATTTTCAGCAAGAAACAAAAAATTACCATATCTAGTGAGCTTGACAAGACTTTGATGAAAGAAACCAAAAATTACCAGGGAGGGTATTCAATCTCTCATAATCCAAAATATAATCCATGTCCTTAGATGCTTCTAATTTTCTTGAATTGCTGTTAACTATTATTAATGTAGGTGGAGAGAGGTGAAGGTGAGGTGGCTATTGTCATATAGTGTTACTGGAAGGACCATCCCAAATTGTGAGATGAAGATTCTCTTAAGCATGTTTATAGTCTCACAAACAACACCCTTGCATATTTTAAGCGTGCAAAAGACATTCTAAACAAATGCAAGAAACTGATTTGATTTTTGGAAATGAAATTTCGATGCTTCTATTTTACAAGTAGGGAGACGCTTTTGCACTTGCACATAATATGGAAATTAGAGAGCATGTCAAAGAGATCATATTCAAACTAGTCGCATAGAATAAAGTATTCAAATAAATAAAGTGCCCGCATATGGTGTTGTGTTAATGGTGTAGTAATACACCTTGTTGTGCAGTGTTATACTGTGTTTATTTTATTTTATTTTGAATTAGCACCGACATATCAAATTTCAAAGTCGACATGTGATGTCTATTTTTAAGTAAAGGGTACTAAATATATCTTAGTTTTTAAATGAAAAATAGTTTCCCAATTATGCAAGGGTATTAAATAAATTTCATTTTAAATAAAAAATATTTTCTCAACTATATATGTGGGATAGAGTAGATTTTATTTTTAAATAAAAAAATTACATATATATCAGTTTATATAAATTATTTAACTTTTTATTTAAAAATAATACAAATTAAATTTTATAGATGGTTTTATTTTTTATTTCAAAAAGTCAAAATTTTATATTATAATAATAATAATAATAACAATAATTTAATTTTAATTTTATCATCAAATTTATCAAGATTTAAATTATGTAAATTTATTAAAATTTTGAATATTTTTGCAAAAATAATTCATATATTAAACATTAATAAAATTTGCCAATCTTTTTAATATTTAAAGTTAATTTTTGTGATTTAAATGTTCTATAATTATAATCACATATATGTTTAATGTCTTTGACATCTTATACCTAATATCATGTTCTTCTTTCCTACATAAATTGAAAGTATAATTCTTAAACAGTTACATACATAACAACCTAGTTACTTATTTGATTGCATTTACTTATTCATTTTTATTTATAAGATCACCTCTACTTATTAATTTTCTTCTCAGTATATTTTTAATCAGAAAGACTCAAAATTTATGAGTATTATTGGTACATATAAGTTAGCTACATGTTTCATATCTAAGGGTGTTTTGCCACGATTCTTGAAGAATTTTCATACTAAAGCAACAAGTGCATTTCTCAATGCTTAGTAATAAGGTTAGGGTAAATAATTGAAGGATTCAATTACTTGCCTAAACTTGTTAAATGTTTTTTCAATGGTAAGTAATAAGGTTAGCGATGATAATTGAATGATTTTGTTACTTGCCTAAACTTATTATATGTTCATTTGTTTATTCCTATAATTTATACATGCATACATATCCTGAATGGAAGAGAGTGCACTACCCTCAACACTTGATAATGATGGGAAAAAATGACTTTTTATTTTATAGAAAAATAAAAAATCCTTGTTATCTTATGGAAACGTCAAATTTTTATGTCATTTTGCATGGCTAAAAAAAATTGATGCTCATTTTTCGATATCTGCTTAAAATTGGGGGAAACATTTTTTTGACACAACAATTTTTTGAAAATGTTTTTAATTCTTATTTATTTCCACTTTATTTTCTACCTACCACTGAACATTACCCTATGAAGCTCAAGACTCACCACTCTCCAACTCAGCTCAGAGAAGAGAGCTAATTTGAGGTATATATTCACTCACTTTAAATTCTAGATAATGAACATGTAGTGCTATTAAATGTGTAGAGGGCGCTCCTTTACAGGAATTATGGAAAAATGATCATCACTCAATGACCTTCCACCCAAGGCAAATAGGTTGTGAATGTGCTGTGAATATAGGGTTTTAGGGCCCTCTCGAAAGTAGATACTCAGAGAGTCAAGACTGATCTGACCATCAATTTATTTTTCACTAGCAAACCACCATTTTTTCAATTTGCATTTACGAAATTATTCAAAACATTACTAATCTCTTACGAGTAGTAGAGGTTAGCTTCCCCCTTTAACTTTATTAATTGGATTCAAATATTTTTTTTCTTTCTAAATGAGACCTTGAAACACATTAATAAAACACAAATTATAAAATTTGTTGAAGATTTGATGTTGGTGGTGAGTTTCATATTTATTATTTTCTTTCGGGAGGAGAGTCATTTTTGCTCTTATTGAGTTAGTTTGAATTCTTTAAATTGATTTGAATTGTTACATGTTCTCCGCTTATTATCTCTTTTAAGATACCTACAATCTCCAGTGTAACATTACATTCATTAGATTTTTATTTTTTTTCAATGGTTGCACTTGTGGAGAAGTTTCGCGTTAGAATCATATTTGTCAAGCGATTTTAACGGTTATGGAGTTGGCGTTCTTGTAGTAATGAGCCTTATTTTACTATGTTGAGGATTGGTGGAGTACATTTTCCATTTTATTAAAAGACTTAATTTGGTGTTTGTTGTCATTTTATGTTTTTACAAATTCAAATTCCATTTGAAATTTAATAATAATTAATCATTAGAGGGAAAGAAAAACAAAATGCAGTGTAAGTACGACAATTCAAAACATATAGAGGTTTATATACCAGCTAGAAGTGTGGATACTCAAATAGTGTAAACAAAAAAATTATGTGAGCTAAATAAAAGTTGGATTTTTCTAACCAACACAATTCCTAAGCATGAATTCTCAAAATATTAAGATAACAGGAAAGGAACTTTGGTGTGTATGTGTGTGTTGGTGTCTTTGCACAAACTCAGAAAGACCCACAATTGCCTTTTTGTGTTCTTGATATTCTCTTTGCTTTTATATATTGCAAATAAGATTTAAAATTAGTACATGTTTTAAAAAAATATGAAGAGACAAACATTCCCTAATATATGGAGGAAAACATGTGGAAAATTGGGCAACTTGTAAAAGATTTTCAAGGGATTTTCTCACTATAAAGTATGAACACTAAATAGAAAGGGTCACATACTAGTTAACAAGAATAAACCTAAGCACACTAAGAAATATTAGATTTAATTAGAGCGTGTCTTGTCATTTTATGGTTTACAAATTCCATTTGAAATTTAATAATATAATTTTTTATTCATATTTTCAATTTTTTATTATTAAAATTGTATTTTTTAATATGAAATCAATTTAATGTTTTGTATTTTTTTTGGAGAATTTGAATTTTATAAATTTATCAATTATTTTTGTAATTGCTGTAAATTTTAACTATATTTTGGAAAAAATTAATTACAAAATACGCCTAGAAAAAATGGCATAACATATAACATTTATATTATGTTTATTAAATCTAATCTATTATGACATTTACATTTATTTTTTGAATTACTATCATAGTTTTATAAGGTAGTATCTTTGTTTCAAGTGAAAAGAAATATGGTTGAGCAATACTACTGTAAATATGATGATGCCACACAGAAAAAAAGAACATTGGTCATTTTGTCTTTTCCCTTATGATAAATATGTGCAAATTTTTAACATAATTATGTTATTGAAAGGTAATTTTTTAATCAAGTATTTATTGGTGAATTGTTAATTTATAATGATAACATCACTCTTGAAGGGATAAATTTTAAACATAACTTTTCTGGGGTGATAACGACCCAAAAAGTCAAATTTTATTATGAGGGGTAAAGAGAAATCCAAATTCAAACTCTGGTTGGGTGTGATTTCTGGTTGCTTAAACTTTAGACTATTTTGTTCAGTGTGGTTTCTTGTTTCTTAAAATAAACTTTCGAATGCATAATAGATTCATCAACTTGAAAAAATAGCACTTGATTTCTGCATATTAAACAACTTAAAATCATGAAATATATACATGATTTTTAAACAAAATTGACTTGTTCCTCGTGGATTCCTAGGTAGTCCAAACATGCTACAAGCACCGAGTCTGAACATAGTGAAAATGTGAAGAAACATGATAATTTGATGGGAGTGAATGAATGAAAAATGTTTGGAAGTAGGAGGCGTTTAATTTAATGGAATTCAATCACTAAATAATTTTTGGCCAAGTTGAAAGCGAGAGCCATATACGATGAAAATCAAACATTAGTGATAATTTGATGGAGTTAATGAATAAATAAGCTAGAGTCTAAAAAACCCCACAATAATCTAGATTCCTTGGCGGCAGGCACAATAGACCCAACCTATGGCTTTTCTTACCTAGGCCAACACCTTAGTCCTTCCTCCCTACAATTTTGCTTCAAAATCACCCAGATGTGATACGTGATCAAATCTGTGATCTCGACGCTTTGCGCGAGATCCTACCGACGTACCTGTGCAAGCGAAGACATAAAATAGATGAAACCAAATAATGGACACAAATCCTAAATCACTTGAAATTTTTTTCAAATGAGCTTAAGCTTGCCTCTATTTATAACTTTGTGAGGGATCGGGGCTTTGACCGGATCTACGTGTGGTTAGGTAGAGCCACAAAATAATAAAATAATTCATAACTTAATTCCTTCTTAACCGATTGGGGCAATCTATAGGTCGATTTTGATCATCTCAAAAAGATGAATCTAATTAAATTATTATATTAATCATATGAGTTGTCCATAGTGGAATTTGATCCTAATTACAAAAATTAACAATCCTTCTCAACTAGGAAGAATTCCACGTTGCAATCTCTTCTTGTATTTCTCTACATCATGGTGTCATCGCAAATCAACTCAATCTGTCAATATTTTTTCATCGATCAATGTGCCATTATGACATTTATGCATCATCACGTGTCGTCACTGAACATCTATGTCATGTAGTTGTCATGATGTGAACCTTTCTTATTATAAATCATCAATGTAGTCTTCATGATTATTTTTGCTTATCTCTTTATTATTTTTTCTCGTATGCTAAACATTTTCGGATATAGAAGAATAATTTTTCAAGAGAGGGGAGCTTAGGATACCACCCTTCATCCATCAGGCTATCATCATGCAATCTCTTCCATCGGGATACTACTCAGACTATCATCAATGGAGAGCATATCAACACAGAGTACATCTCAACCTGTAACTACATCAGGGAGTGCATCTCGACCCGAAATCTCATGGGGGAGCTATTGTTGGTTCTGAAAGAGGTGAATTTTTATTGACAACTCTAGTTATTTCTCATTTAATTATCAACCCGGGGTATGTATTTTTATTCCAAGAGTGTCGGCACAAGAGTCAGTTTGCCTACAGATGCTCCTTTTCAATTATGACGGAGAATTTACTAACTTCCTGAACTTGCTTATCTTATGAGGGATGACTTGGATGGGTTTATAGCCAAGGATTCAACAACAACAATTTGTGTTTCTCTAATGGAATGAAAAAATAGCTTAACTAAACCAAACAACAATCTAGATAAACCAAGCAGACATTGAACTGAACAACGATGGAATTGAATGGAACAACAATCTAACTAAGCTAATGAGTAATGGAATCGAATTGAATCAAAAGTATAGCTAACTAAGCAATAATGGAACAGTAGTATAACTAGCTATGCAGTAATGGAACAAAAAGATAACTATGCTGGACAGTAATGAAACAATAGTATGACTGAAGAAAATTAAATAACTCATATAGGAAGTAATTAAGTAATTTTAAAATGGAGTTCTCATTATGACTTAATTAATCAACATTGATCGATGGTTGAATTCTTCATTATGCTAGAAAGAGAACGCAATTCATAAAGACAAATAATGCTAAAATCAACTTATTCTACGATCTGTAATTCAAATGCATTGATATCAAAGGAACTGGAACTATCTATTGATAAAAAAACATTGCCGTAAGTCAGAAAATATGATTGCATTTGTCCTACTTTAAGAATGTAGTCTTTAACAATCCTGAAGAAAGAGAATTGTGTTTTTATTAAATGGAAATATACGTTACAATTGCATCAGATTCATAAGAATTGGTTCTGTAACTACACATAGTATGAAAACGTGAGTGGAGCTTCCAAAGGTTGGGCCCAGACCACCAAAAGCCTTAGCACTGTAAAAATTTCAAAAGATTACTGTTCAAAGCTCTATATTACATCCAGTGATGTTACAAAAACACAATTATACATACTGTTTCTGATTTGTCTATTACAGAATCAATCTCCTATCTTGTTTTCCGACTCCTCTTCTCCTCTATCCTTTGCCCTTTTAAAGGTGATTCCCAAAAATTTCGAATTTTTTTCTCAAATGATAGCCCGCTACGCGTGGTTGTCGTTTGAGTTCTTGGAGTCGGGTTCATTTGTTTGCCTTCTATCGGCTGCTAGAATTTCTAGAATTTCATATGCTCACATCTGTTGGTTGGCTTCCATTCCCTGTTGGTCTAGGCATTCTAATTTCCTGCATGTGTAGATAAGAGAAGTCAATTTCCTATTGTAAAAATATATTTTTCATCACTAGTTCGATTGTTCCCGTTTTTATGATCTTTTATTCCTTATTTTTAATGTGAAGAGGGATTCCCTCGAAATTATAACATAGTTTGAAGTATTTACAGGGTGAGAATCATACCTTAATTTGGGCCCAACGTACTCCTCTGCTTACCTAGTTGCATGTTATCATGCAAACAGATGATTGAGATGTACCTGTGTTAAGGAGTAGGCAGGGTAGGCCTTTTCGTTGTATGTTATGAAGCCTTGTTTTATTTTTATGAGTGCAAAGGTAGTGCTTGTGGCTCCCTTTGGTAATTCGTAACTGTGATTATAATCCTGGGGAGGATGTCAGAGAGAGGGTTTCTATATCTACACCCCAACTAGGCAGGCCCCATGCTGTAGACTAGGTTACTGTATGAAAGGAACCTAGAGGCAGCAACCTTGAAATTCCTGTAATTGAATGGCTCCCTATTCTTCACATTGTTTGTGGAAGCCATCCACCTTTGCTTGGCTACTACTAAGGCTGCTTCACGAATGTCCTCAAAGTATTTTGGTGCATTTTCTATGATATATTTATGGATGGGTCCCAGCCTAAACCTCACACTTGGCCTTCTCATGAAATTTTTATGTTCGATGATCAATTGCAAGGATTTGGTAAGCTCCCCCATGACCCCTAAGTCTAGACTATGCTCTCTTTTCTAGAAGATGTCGTAGGCTTTGGCCCACCTGATCTAGTTTTTAGAAAATGAAAGGAAGGCTTGCAGCTGTACATTCCCTATGAAGGGGCTAGGGTTGTTGTCTGTGTCTTCTTCTAAGAATAAGTTATGCATGTAAAGCTCACAGAAGAGGCATTGGACCTGCTCATCCTGATTGTTACAATAGTGGACAAATTCCTCTATGGTCCTGAAGGTAGTGGGTTTCCCTACTCTAGCAGCTTTAACTTTCAAGAGTAGATACCTTCCTATTAGGAACAAGGCATAGTTGGTTCTTAGAGCTCTGCATGATAGAGCATAATTATATAGAGAGAAAATTGTAGAGATTTTCTTCTTAGCTTTCTCTACCTGCTCTTGTACCACTTTAACCTTTCTGTGCTCTCATCTAAGCTAGGCGAATGTCTCATATTCTGTGACAAAGAGGTCGGTGAACTTATTTTGCAGTGCCTGATATTGTTGTAATGGCACCCCCTCCTTTCTGCACTGTGTCAGTTCATGCCGCACTTGCACTAGATCATTTTGTAATCTCTAGTATACATCTATCTCTACTAAATGGGCATAGGCAGGGGCTTCCTCTGTTCGGGTCCCATTTTCTTCTATAACCTTCTTCTTAGTTTCGGTAGAGGTTTTGATGATGTTTTCCAATTCTGTCTACACTTCAGCCTCGATGGTGTCTACCAGGCTGGTCTATACTTCAATTTCAGTAGTGGTTATCAAATTGGTTTGTGTTCTAGTTTCCATGGTGTCAGCTAAGTTAGTTTGCATTTCACTTTCGACAATATTTACTAGTTCTGTTTGAGTTTTTTCAATAGAGGTTTTTGTCCTCAGCTTCCTGACCCTTCTTTCTTTTTTTCAGTTTCTACCTCAAGTAGTTCACCAATTTTTCCAATCCCTTGCAGGCCCTTCTTATTTTCTCACTTCTCCTCTCTTCTGAACCTTCACCTGTTCTCATTTCAGCAGGTGATAGGGGAGAGGAATTTTCTTTTTCAGGGATAGCATCTAGAATGGTGTTTCTGATTACATCTTCAGAATTGACCTGAATGTGAGGGTCTTGACTAGGAGGAGCAATGCTACCTCCTGGTGATAAATAGGTTGTCTTTGTGTGTGTTCTCTGCTCCACAAGGACAGTGTCACCTGAATAATCCTATGATTCCAATATGTCCTTTGCCTTTCCATCACTATACACTTCGTAATTATCAATAAGGGACAAAGCCTCATCATCTTGTGGTTCCTCTTCGTCAGGTAGGACATTAGTGTGACCATAGCTATTGGGGGTGGTGGTTTTATCAGCAAGTTCCTCTTGCTCCCCTACTTCTAATGAGTTTCTCAATTCATAATTTTTCCTTATTTTCCCTAGGACTCAGACCATTTCCTCCTCAAATTATTGCAAGGTTGCATGGGATGGTTCTGCTTCCTCCATGGGGTTCGAACTTCCTTGGGGTGTTCTACGCCATTTTTTCTTGTTTGGCTCTGATGTTAAGGTTCTATTTCTTTTTATTCTTGGAGGATTTACCCTAGGGGGCTCAATTTCGATTCCCTCAGGGTTTACTTCTGGTTCCTGTGCCTCTGGGTTGACGAAATTATCCCATGCTATCTGCTACCTATCTAGCTCATGAATGATGATTAATTTTATTAAGCCCTAGTGACTAAAAACTTCTTGGGGATTCTTGGCCTTCCTCAATTGAACAGCAGTATCATGCAATACGAAATTCAAAAAGGCAGGCAGATTAATTGAAACTTTTTGTCTGAGTGTAGCTAAAAGTTTGAGATGTCGAGGTTTTACCACATCCCGACGTCCTTCGCATGTAATAAAATTCTGGATGAATGCCACCAGCTCTTACCATGGCTGGTGTAAAGAGGTAGGGTTAATCCCTCTATTTTTACATTCTAATGGTTCATCTGGGTCCTGGTATACTGCTATTGCTTCTCTCAGGAGGAGATGCTTTTCTGCCCATCTTTCCCCTTGCGTTGGTATTCCAGAAACTTCTGCTATAATTTCCTTTGTAACTGGTATAGTTCGGCCATTAACTCTGGTTTTCCCTTCCTACAAATTTTGCAGAAATTTGATTGCAATTCTCATGTTGGATCCTTGTAGTTTTTGTACATATGCCAGCCATCCATCTCACTGGAGGATGGCACTCGCCACCTCTGAAATCAGAAATTTTGTAGGCTCACTTCGAAGGGTATTTCCTCCCATAACTGATATGCTCTTTTCCTCTGATTATTTTTCTTCTTGGCTCTATTGTTTCCACTGGGTGTTGTCTGCAAGCGAAAGAGAGACTGCGGCTCTGCGTAAATAATCTTCATGCCATAATTGTAGTGTTTATCGATGTGTCTAATGATATTTGTGCAGAGATTTCACATGCTTGCAGAATTAAGGCTAATTACACCCCCTCTCTTGAAGAAAGGGCGCCCACGCCCTCAAGTACAGGAGAGGTTTGGCCAATTATGAATGCGGACATGGGAATGTCAGAATTTTGTAAATCTGTGTGTGAATGATCGACAGTTGAGTAATTACTACATATGCACCAAAAAGGTCAAATTTAGAAGTTTTCATAATTGTATCTTGTGTGGAAGTGACTAGAAAGCGAGAGAAAATAGTATTGCCATTATTGCGATATGATGTCTTTGCACGACTAAAAAGTTATGAAAAAAGCAAGATTGATTGAAGTAATGATTGGAATTGTCATTCCAAGGTTCAAAATACGTAAACAGATCTTTGTTAATTATTCTTATGGTAAGTCATGATTGTTAATAATTCGAGTAATAGCTTTGTGGTTGAGAAAGAAAAAATGGAAGACAAGGTGTATATAACAACATTTGGTTATTAAAGGAGCATTCATTCATAACACAAGAGAAGCCACTGCTGCCAGCAAGCGCTCATAGCCTCGACAGGGTTACTATTTAACCCAAAAAATGAGCCATGATCCCTATGTAAGAATAGTTATTTTTCCAGTTTGATGGAGAGATCAGCATGCTAGTTTGGTGGCCAGGTAAACATGGTGCCATTCACTAGAGTTGTATCAGAGTGATCAAGCTGGCTCGTGATGAGACCTCCTGTCCTTTGAGTTACTAAGAAGGTCATTACCCTGGTGTGGTTGCCACAATGGGCATGTTAATTTCTACACTCTTATGAACATGGTAGGCTTGCTCGTGATGAGACCCCCTATCCTCTCTTAATATTTGCATGTAAATGTAGTAATTTCTTTTGGATTGTAGAATTTTTATCTATAAGGAGGTCACTGTGCTGGTTTGGTAGCTAGATAGTCACAATGCCATTCACTAGAATTGTAACTGAGTGATCAGGTCGGCTCGCGATGAGACCTCATGTTCTTCTAATAGACGAGAAGGTCATTACCCTGGTATGGTAGCCATAATGGGCATGTCACTTGTTAAATCCTTATGATCATGGTAGGCTGGCTCATAATGAGATCCTCTTAAATATTTTCATGAACACACAATGATTGTTAAGGGAGGCTCATTGACTCCTTAAGAGTGAGGGATGGTGAAAGAAGAAGAAAAAATAATACCATTAATACCCCTTGTTCCATTTCTTCATGTTGTAGGGACATATTACTCAAATAGTGAAAAGAGACATATCATCATAAGGTCTTGAATTGTTTGATATCATATTTGAATTGTGGGTGACTTAGTCTTTTATCTCATGTGTGCTTAATGGCTGCTTCCTGTTTAAGAATTATAGTGCCAAAGGACATCATATTTGTAATTCTACCATTTTCTCTTTCTCTTCAACTGCCATTCCCTAAGAAAAGTTACTCATTTATAAAAATAATGGTTGTTTAAGTTCATCAGACAATAGCTGTTAAGACATTAAGTAGCATCTATTTAAAGATTGTTCGACATTAAAAAATGCTGAAAATGGTTGTTGAATTTGAATGAACAGTAGCCGTTCAAAGATGGAACAGCGGTTGTTCCTGAATTGAACAAAAAAAATAAAGACATAGCATTGCACAACTATTCAGTTCATCCGAATGACATCCATCCAAGAAATGAACAATAGTTGTTCAGGAATTGAACAATAGCTTTAACAACGTGAATGGCTGTTCAATTGTGGTTGAATCGACAGTCGTTCAAAAACTGAACAACAACTCTCAACGAATTGAACAGAAAAATTAAAAACACAGCAAAAATTTGTTCAATTCAGTTGAACCGTGGTCATTCAAAAACTGAACAGTAGTTGTTCTCGAATTGAACAACAAAATTAAAAAACTCAGCCAAAAATGTGTTCAATTTGGTTGAACAACGACCGTTCAAATATTGAACAGCAACTGTTCTCGAATTGAACAAAAAAAATAAAAAAATACAGCAAAAAGATGTTCAATTTAGTTGAATTGCGGCCGTTCAAAAATTGAATAGCAACCGTTCTCGAATTGAACAAAAAAATTAAAAAACTCGGCCAAAAATATGTTTAATTCGGTTGAACCGTGGCTATTCAAAAATTGAACAACAACCATTCTCGAATTGAACAATAGCCGTTCTCGAATTGAACAACAAAAATAAAATAAAAAACATAGTGAAAAGTTGTTCAATTCGGTTGAATTG
This sequence comes from Pinus albicaulis, assembly GCA_034641835.2. Lineage (NCBI taxonomy): Eukaryota > Viridiplantae > Streptophyta > Pinopsida > Pinales > Pinaceae > Pinus > Pinus albicaulis. The sequence continues at coordinate 962,745,038 of CM076584.1, forward strand.
CGGCCGTTCAAAAATTGAACAACATCCATTCTCGAATTGAACAACAAAATTAAAAAACTTGGCCAAAAAGATGTTCAATTCGGTTGAACCATGGCTGATAAAAAATTGAACAACAACCATTCTCGAATTGAACAAAAAAAATAAAAAAACACAACAAACAACTTTTTAGCTCAGCTGAACAATAGCCATTCAAAAACTGAACAACAACTATTCATAAATTGAACAGCAAAGTAAGAACACTGGAGATGGTTGTTTAATTTAATCGAACAACAATCATTCAAATATTGAACAGTAGTTGTTCGTGAATTGGAGAACAAAAAGGAAAAAGACAGAGTAATAAAAAAAACAAAATCTTACAATGAAAATGGATTACAAATGGGAAGAATGTACAATAAGAAAAACAATTATGTACATTATTTACAAGTGATGTTGTCAAACCTCTCATGTAGTTGAGTTTGTGGGGTTGTGACCCCCTTGCACCACAACTTGGATGGTGGGATCATTTCGTGCCTGTTGACAGAAAGATTTTTTTGTGAGAGGTTTGTGAAAGAGTCGTACTATGTGCTCGTTAACTCGAAATGTTGAGCCAGACCCATCTGTATTGGTCAAGGTGAGGGTACCATTGCTATGTACTTCCTGAATCTCATATGGACCGAGCCACGTTGTTTGCAGTTTTCCTGGAAATTATTGGAATCTGGAATCATAGAGGAGTGCCCAATATCCTTTTTTAAATACCTTCCTCTTTATTAGGTTGTCTTGCCACTTGGCTTGTTGTTATTGAATGATCGTTGTGCGTTGCAGGGTAAGCAATCGAATTTCATCCAGTTCATTTATTTCCTGGAGTCTTTTAGCTTGAGTGTCTATTAAGTCCAATCCCACTTCCTGGGCTGTTCTCAGTGTTTTAATTTCGAACTCAATAGGGAAGATAGGTTCTCTCCCAAATACTAGCTAATATGGTAAATATTCAGTGATATTTCGCCAGGTTGTTCAATAAGCCCATAAGGCTTCTAGTAGTCTAGTGGCCCAGTCCCGGTGGTGTGTTGGTACTATCTTGGTAAGGATTGCCTCGAGGACTTTGTTAGTGCTTTCAAATTTTCCATTTGCATGCGGTTGGTAAGGAGACGAACTCTGTGAATGATATGGTGATTTCTTAAGGTAGATATGATCTTATTGCTTGTGAATTGTGCCCCCCCATCAGTTATCACTTCCCTTGGCAGGTCGTATCGTATGAATAGCTTAAAGAGAAACTTAATGATTGATTCTTCCATGGCTCTTGACAAGGCTACTGCTTCCGCCCATTTCATGACATAATCCGTGCCAACTAATATGTGGACTTTCTGGTTTGATGGTGGGTTGAATTTCCCAACGATGTCCAGTGCCCATCGTTCAAATGGTTCCACCACTAATTGTGGTTGCAGTGGAATTTCATCAGCTTGTCTTGGGCGGCCCATTCTTTGGCAACTATCGCAGGCCTGGGAATACTTCTTTGCGTCTTTGAAAATCGTAGGCCAGTAATAGCCTAATTGCAACATTTTATGCCCTGTCTATTGTTCTACAAAGTGGCCACCACAAGGTTCATCGTGGCAGGCCTGTAAGATGTCATAGATTTCATCTTCCCTTATACATATATGTATGTACATATCAGCCCCCATATGGAATAGGTATCCTCTAATCCAAGAGAATCTTGTGCTGCACTGTATAATCAATTTTCGTTCCCTCGCAGTTAAATGTCTGGGTAGTTTCCCCACTGCTAGATAATTTTCCATGTCTACATACCATGGTGTTTTGACTGCTATAGAAAATAGGTGTTCGTCAGGGAATTGATCGTCAACTGTTAGTGTGTCATCTGTCTTGAGAACTCTGGACAGGAAGTCTGTGACCATGTTTTCCCTCCCTGGATGGTCTTTTATTGTTATATCGAATTCCTTCAATAACAATAGCCAAAGAGTTATTCTTCCATTTGTGATTGGTTTATGAGCTACATATCTAATAGTAGAGTGGTCAGTGTATAGGAACACTTGATATCTAGTTATGTAGTGCCTGAATTTATTGATAGCATAAATTATAGCCAGGAATTCTTTCTCGGTCACTATATAATTTAATTCGGCAAGAGTAAGGTTTTTACTGATATAATAAATAGCATAAGGCTTTCGGTCTTCTTCTTGGCCAAGGAATACTCCTATTGTTGTATCAAATGTGTTAGAAGAGATATGAAAGGGCAGTCTCCTATTATGACCTCACAAGATTGGTGTTGTTGAGACTAGCTTCTTCAAGTCTATAAAAGCGATGTCACATTTTCTAGTCCAATGGAATTCAACATTTCCAGTCAAAGCATATAGAGGTACAGCTATCTGTGAATTTATTTGATAAATCTGCGATAATATCCTGCATATCCTAGGAAACTACGTACCTTTGTTTATGTACAAGGTGTGGCCAATAGAAGGATTACCTCTATTTTAGCCGGGTCTACCTGTATTCCAGCTGCCAAAATGTAGTGACCTAGGATTACCCTCTCAGTCATCATCATGTGGCATTTTTCGTTGCTTAGACATAGTCTAGTAGCAATACATATTTCTAACTGTTAGTTCCCTATATTACTAGTATAGTCCCTTATTGTTGTTAGTGTAACCCCATTATTTTTATTATTGTACCCTTGTAACCCCCATATTGTTATTATTATTCCCTTAAATTATTATTGTTAGGTCGGCTAGGATTACATTGTGGCCCACTAGGATTACATTATGGCCCCATGGACTCCTATATATAGAAAGGAGGTTTTGTAAATTGTATTATCCAAGAATTGTTCATTTATGTAATGTATTGGAGGTTGCCACCTCGAAATGGCTTATTTCTAAGGCATTTATATCTCTTTTCTTCTATTTTTGGAGCTGGTTACACAGCATTTGGTATCAGAGCTTTGGATTCTAGGGTTTCGCTAATCCAAATAGGTCATTGTGGAATTTTCTCTATAACGTTTTTTCTACGAAGTTTTAGAAGCTAAAATTTTTAGGGTGCTAAGCCAAAATCCTGAGGAATATTGTCTAAAAATTTCAGAGCTTGGTTCGCAATGCTTTTGGAGATATGATATGTGGAAGGTAGGTCTTTTTTCAGGCTCCTAAACAAGTCATCGTGGATTTGGCGCTATAAAAAATTTTATACAAAGTTTCAGAATCTGAAATTTTTAGGGTGTGAAGCTGAAATCCTACGCAAAATTGTCACAAAATTTCATATTTTGTTTCGCAATATTTTTGGAGATATGATCTGTGGAAGGTAGTGCTCTTTCAGGCTCCCGAATTTCATCTCAAAGAGGTGATCGTGGGAAAAGTTCAATAACTCTCTCTCTGAGCATCAGATTGGAGTGCTGTAAAAAGAGGTCGTAAGTACACGGACTGTAGTTTCTTGGCTGTCAATTTTAGTGGCGCAGGACAAAACAGTGACACGTGGAAATTCGTACAAGTTCGGTCTACTGAACCAGTCCATAATTAGGTCATTGTGGGAGATTGGACATAACTTTGTCTTGGAGAATCCAAATTAGGTCAGAGCCGTGGCATTCAAAATATAATTTAGAGGGCTAATTTAGTGCTAAATTTCAGATATTGAAGAGCTGCAATCACAGAGATAATCCAATTTCAATATTGAGCTCCTCAAAAGAAAGAAAAAGGTGTGTATTGATATCAGTATTGGCTTCTAAATAATGGCCGAAAAAAATAATTCAACACCATTAAGCCTTTAGAAGGCTCTACTATGACTCAAGAAGACGAAGAATGGCACCATGACATATCAAAATTACAAGAGCAAGTGCAAAAAATTTCGCTCTCACAAAGAACAACAAAAAATGAAATGGATGTTTTGAAGAAAGACGTGCAAGATAAGATGAATGGTTTGGAAGCTATGATGGATGGCATGGAAGTGGGCATGGAAGCTAAGATGGATAACATGGAAGCTAAGATCGATAAAAAAATGAAAGACAACATGGAAAACATGAAGAAGGATCTAAAAGTAGACATCGAAGGTTTGGCAAAGTTGATACAAGAAATGTTTCCTAATGGTGAAAAGATAGTAGAGGAAACTCATGATGAGAACAAAATAAATGTTAATCGTGATTTCATAAAATCTATTGATGGAGGGAAGAACCACCATATTCCAAAAATGGATATGAGGAAGTTTGATGGAAAGGATCCTGTAACATGGATACTACAGATGGAGCAATATTTTGATCTCCATAATGTGAAAAAAACACAAAAGGTACGCATTGCAACTTTACATTTAGAACCAAATACATTTGTATGGTATCGATGGCTTTTCTCCTGTAAAAAAAATTTCACTTGGTCAATTTTTACAGAGGAAATGATAGCACATTATGAGGATAGAAATAGCAATACCTTCTTTATCTAATTGATAAATCTCAAACAAAAGGGTTTAATGGGGGAGCACATTGAGGACTTCCAAAAATTAAATATAAGGGGGGGAGCACATTGAGGACTTCCAAAAATTAAATATAAGGGTAACTGATATTCCAGAGGAACACATGATTGATCTCTTCATAGGTAATTTAAAGGATAACATCCAACATGAATTTCGCGTTTTGGAACCTGATTCATTGGAGAAGGCATTCAGGTTGGCAAGAACAATTGAATGTAAAATTATGGCGACAAGGAAACCTACCACTCACTTCTATAAAGAGGGAAGTGTTGCTACTCCTAGATTTCCACAACCTACAAGGTTGACACCACAACAATTGGAAGAAAAAAGAGCAGAAGGGATTTGCTACAGTTGTGATAGGAAATACACTAAAGGTCATAAGTGTGCTGAGAAGAAATTATTTTCCATAGATTGTGAAGAGGAAGAAGAAAATGAAAAATAAGAGGAAATACACCAAGAACCAACCCAAGAAGCGGAAGAAATGAGTCCGACCATATCATGTAATGCATTGGCAGGAATTACCACTCCTCAAACTCTCAAGATAGAAGGACATATCAAGAATAAAAGGGTATTATTGTTGATTGATTCAGGTAGTACCCATAATTTTATTCATTGTAAGGTAGCTAAGGAATTGAATTGTTTCCTATACCTAGCACCAGAATGTCAAGTGATGGTTGCAAATGGAGGAACTATAAATTTCTCTGTAAAATGCCATAATATCAAGCTAACCATGGGGGAATATGTATTGACTAGTCCAATGCTTTCCATTCCTATGGGAGGTGCTGATGTTGTACTAGGAGTACAATGGTTACAATCTTTGGGGATGGTAGCTTTTAATTTTCAAGAACTTTTCTTTAACTTGTTTTCAGAAGGAAAGGAAGTTGAATTACAGGGTATTGCAGGGAAGCCGGGAAAGATAATAAGCTCTAATGTCATGAAAAAGCTTCTAAAGAAAGAACAACAAGGTGTAATTGCACAATTATGCTCACTAGAAGTTCCAACATCAAAATCATCTATTCCTGCAGATCTCCAACAAGTCTTGGACAATCATTCCAAGGTGTTTGAAACTCTGAAAGGACTCCCACCTATTCGTGATCATGATCATGCTATTCATTTGATTCCAGGAAGTGTTCCTCCAAACATCGGGCCTTATAGATATCCTTACGTCCAAAAGAGTGAAATTGAACGTATGATTGCAGAAATGTTAGAGGCAGGTATAATTCAACCTAGTCAAAGTTCTTTCTCTGCTCCTATAGTATTAGTACACAAGAAGGATGGATCATGGCGAATGTGTCCGGATTATAGGGAGCTCAATAAGCTCACCATTAAAGATAAATTTCCCATTCCTGTGATTGATGAATTATTGGATGAATTACATGGACCAATTTATTTTACCAAGTTGGATCTTCGTTCAGGATATCATCAAATTAGAATGAAGATTGAAGATATTTCGAAAAAAACATTTCGAACTCATGAGGGTCATTATGAATTTTTGGTCATGCATTTTGGCCTTACCAATGCACCTTCTACATTTCAAGGGTTGATGAATTCCATTTTCAAACCCTTCCTTAGAAAATTTGTGCTAGTATTTTTTGATGATATCCTAATCTACAGCAGGTCTTGGAAGGATCATGTTGAACATGTTGACAGGGTGCTCAAACTATTGCAGGAGAAACAATTATATGCAAAAACATCCAAATGTTTCTTTGGAGTACAAGAAGTGGAATATCTGGGCCATATTGTATCTCACGAGGGTGTTAAGGTAGACCCTAACAAAATTAAAGCCATTAAGGAATGGAAAGTCTCCACAACCATAAAGCAGTTGCGAGGATTTCTCGGGTTAACAGGGTATTATCGCAAGGTTGTAAAGAATTATGGGAGAATAGGAGCACCTCTAACAACATTATTTAATAAAGATGCATTTTCATGGACTCCTGAAGCAACTAGGGCCTTTGATCATCTTAAAGAGGCAATGTGTCAAGCACCAGTCTTAGCTACGCCAGACTTAACAAAAACCTTTATTGTGGAATGTGATGCATCAGGAAATGAAATTGGTGTTGTTTTAATTCAGGAAGGAAGACCCATTGCTTTTGAAAGTCGTCCAATCAAAGGAAAGTATTTACAGAAACCTATTTATGAGAAGGAAATGTTAGCAATACTGCATGCACTAAAGAAATGGCGAACATACCTAATGGGAAGACACTTCAAGGTAAAAACTGATCATGATATTCTTAAACACTTTTTGGAACAAAGACTATCTTCAGAAGAGCAGCAAAAATGGGTCACAAAGATGTTGGGTTATGACTTTGAAATAATCTACAAAAAAGGAAAGCTTAATGTTGTTTCAGATGCACTCTCAAGAAAGAATGAAGAGGTGGAAGCATTGCTTTGTGCCATTTCTATTATCCAACCAGATTGGATAACCGAAGCAAGAGATGAATGGAAGAAGGACAAAGATGTATGGACACTCATTCAAAAGTTGCGGCAAGATCCTAGTACATCTGATACATTTAGTTGGAAAAATGATTCCTTATGGTACAAAGATCGCTTATATCTTTGTAAGAATTCCCAACTAAAACAAAAGATTCTTTTGGAACTACACACTTCTCCTTTAGGAGGACACTCAGGATTTTTAAAAACTTACCACAGGGTGAAGAAAGAATTTTTTTGGGATGGCCTTAAATCTGATATTCAAAAGTTTGTGGCGGAATGTTTGGTTTGCCAGCAGAATAAAGTTGAGACAATTAAGACCCCGGGACTTCTACAACCTTTATCCATTCCAAGTCAACGTTGGAGGAGATTTCAATGGATTTTATCACAGGTTTACCTAAGTCCGAAGGAAAGAGTGTCATCATGGTGGTAGTTGATAGACTTACCAAGTATGCACACTTTTGTGCATTATCTCATCCATTTAAAGCAAGTACAGTTGCTACTACATTTATGGACAGAATTCAAAAGCTACATGGAAGCCCAGGGGTTATTGTGAGTGACAGAGATCCCATTTTTACTGGAAATTTTTGGACGGAGTTATTTTCTTGTTTGGGTACTCAATTAGCTCATAGCTCATTTTATCATCCTCAATCTGATGGTCAAACTGAGATAGTAAATAAATGTTTGGAAGGATATCTTCGTTGTTTTGTATCTGATAAACAAACACAATGGGTCAAGTGGTTACCTCTTGCTGAATGGTGGTATAACACTCCCTTCCATACTGCAGCAAAAATGACCCCATTTATGGCACTTTATGGATATCATCCACCATCCATCACATCATCTTTAAGGGAAAATTCGAAGGTTCAAGCGGTGGAAGATCACATCGAGCATCAGCAAGAAGTTCTCCAACTCTTAAAGGATAACCTGAATTTGGCACAAAATCGAATGAAACAACAGGCAGATCAACATCGCGGCGAGAGAAGTTTTGATGTAGGAGATTGGGTATTTTTACGGCTACAACCATATAAACAAATGTCCCTCAAGCAAGCTAAGAAGGATAATAAATTATCACCAAAGTACTATGGTCCTTACAAGGTGTTGCAAAAGATTGGTACTATGGCATACAAATTGGAGCTTCCTGCTTCTTCACGAGTGCATCCGATTTTCCATGTTTCATGCTTAAAGAAGGTTATAGGTGAAAATCTTCCAGTTCAAACAATATTGCCAGAACTTGATGAGGAAGGAAAAATCATATTGGAACTTGAAGCGGTCACGAAAACAAGAACTCGACAACTACGGAATCGATCAATTTCAGAGTATCTCATCAAGTGGAAGAACTTACCCACTGAAGATTCTACATGGGAGGATGAGAATTTTATACAGAAGCACCCAGAGCTACTCAAGCATTGAGGACAACACTTTTTTGAAGAAGAGGGGCATGTTAGGTCCCTATATTACTAGTATAGTCCCTTATTGTTGTTAGTGTAACCCCCTAATTGTTATTATTGTACCCTTGTAACCCCCATATTGTTATTATTGTGCCCTTAAATTATTATTGTTAGGTTGGCTAGGATTACATTGTGGCCCACTAGGATTACATTATGGCCCCATGGACTCCTATATATAGAAAAGAGGTTTTCTAAATTGTATCATCCAAGAATTGTTCATTTATTTAATTTATTTGAGGTTGCTCCCTCGAAGTGGCTTATTTCTAAGGCGTTGATATCTCTTTTCTTCTATTTTTGGAGCTGGTTACACAACCATAACACTTTTTCTAATGTTTCTAGTGCTTGATCAAAGTCTTCCCCATAGGATGTAAAATTATCCATATAAATTTCAAGTCCTTCATTTATTAAGTCAGAAAAAATGCTAATTATGGCTCTTTGAAATGTTTCTAGGGAATTACATAATCCAAATGGTAAAACTATGTAAGCGAAAGTGCCCCATGGGTAGGTAAAGGTTGTCTTATCTTGGTCTTCATGAGCTAATTGGATTTGATTGTATCTACTGAATCCGTCAAGGAAAGAGAAGAATCGTTTTCCAGCTAATGTGTTAGTGACTTGGTCAATGAAGAGAAGGGGGAAATTATCTTTCTAAGTTTCTTTATTTAATTCTCTGTAATATACACAGATTCTCCACTTCCCATCCTTTTTAGGGAAAAACACCAAAGGGGAGACCCATTTGTTGTCTGAGATGGGATAAATGAAATTTACATCTAGTAGTTTTTGCAGTTCTTCTTTTACAATTTCTTTTAAATGCACGTTTAGTCTTCATTGGGGTTGTCTAACGGGGTGTGTTTCCCTATCAGTATAGATGTGGTGCATGCACAATTGTGGGTCGAAGCCCCTCATGTCTTGGTAATCCCACGCAAATGCACCTTGGTGCTTCTGAAGGAATTTTATGAGTTTCTACTTTTGGTTGTCATCGAAGATGATGTTAATATTCAGAACCTTTCCTGGTTCGATCTCAATAGGTATACTGTTACGAACAATGTTTTTGGAGTTATGTTGAGTCTCAAAATACACCACTGAGTCCTTTTTACCTTCATGTTCGAGGACTGTTTTCATCATTTCGCACTTCAAATTTTCAGGTTTGGGTGGCTGATTCATAACATTATTAATCACATCATCCGCAATTTGATCCTTGAATTCGAGGGCTTCTGCTAGTGTCAAAGGTGGACGGATGTTTTACTCCCGATATGTATCTAGGTGTTTGTGAATTTTTATCATGGGTAGACTTGGTTTGGCAGGCGGATAAATAATGATATTTTTTATAGAGATGCCTCTAGTGATAGTCATGCTACCTGCTCGATAGCCTATGTAAGCATCTGTTGTGGCCAGCCAAGGCCGCCAAAGAATCAATGGGTGCCCTTCGATCCTGTTTTTTGGATTAATGACTAAAAAATCAGCTGGGTATTCCCATGAGTCCAGATAGACCATGATGTCTTGCACTATACCTTCTGGTTTGATAACATATCTATCAGTTAATTCTAGAAGTGTGGTTGTAGGTTCTAAGACTGATATGCCCAGTTTTTCACAAGCTCCCATCGTTAGGATGTTAATGGCTTCCCCTAGGTCAACCAATGTGTTTGGAAATGAGTCTCCAAAAAATTTCACGGTTACAATGGGGTTTCCTGGGCCTTCATATTTTACAGGTGATTCCCTACCTAACAGCAAGTCAAATAGAATTCCTACCACATGAATGGTAGGTGTAGCCATTGTTTTCTTAATTTGTTTTTTTCCACATAATTCCTTGATTGTGTTTGCTTAGATGGGAATGTCTTGGATCGCCTAGAGAAGAGGAATTTTAATACAAAGGTTTCTTAATTTCTCCATGATGTCAAAATCTAGGGTGATTATAGGTATGGGTAGGTTGAATCTCTCAGGGAATGGAGTCAGAGTCACTCTAAGTTCTCCAGGTCTTTTTTGGTCAATTGTTTCCTTATCTTTACATGTTTCTATTATATTCATTGAGCTAGGCCCTATGGATGTTTCAACTTGGGACTGAGGTGGAGTTGTGGACTATATAGGTAATATTGTACGTCCTGATCTTAACCTCAATTCGTTGCACTGTTTATGTTCGGCATTGGGCTTTGGACCCTCTATTATCTGAATTAGTGGAATCGGTCTATTATTGGGGTTAGGATTGGGTTGGGCTGGTAATTGAGAGCATATGGCAGGCTGATGGTTACGTTGAATTGGGTAGGGAGCTGGTAATTGTTGGGTTCCTGATCATATTAGTACATTTCCCATCCACGTAGGTCGTTTCCAGTTCCAATTCATGTTTTGAGTAGGAGGGTTTGGCAATTGGTTTTGATACGGGATATTCTGCCAATAAGGGGGAGAACTAGTGAAGTTTTTCCAATTACTCCCTGATGGAGGCTGCATAGGCCAAGGTGGCGTAGGAAATGCTTGGTTTGGCCAAGTTGGGAAGGGGTTTTGAGTCTTCCAAGTTGTTGCAGAGTTTTTCTGGATGAATTGTGGCAGTGGGAAGTATTGAGGCAGGTCTTGCGGTATGCCAGGTCATGCTTTCCCTTGCCGACGCCGATTCATTAAATAGACTGGTTCTGTTTCTTCTTATGCTTCCTTGTAGATGGCTTTCAGCCCAGGAAGTGAATGACAGTAGTCCATAATATGATCCTTAGTGCAGATAGCACAAGTCTAGACCATTTCTAAAGGACACTCCCTTTGGCTGTGATTCTTCCGACATCTTGGGAAAAAATGGCTAGGTTTTGTTCAGCTATATCTTGTTTTTTCTTGGCTTGTAAAACATCAAGTTGCATTGTCAAAGCACCCAGGATGTCAGTTTTGAAATTTTCTAATAGATTTCCAAATTCTGCTCTAGTTACATTGCCATTGGTTTGCTTAAGATCCTTTTTCATAGAATCACGTCCAACAGGTCAATTGTGTGAGCTGCCCTGAGAGCATCTAATACATAAGGAGATAATCTCGTCATATTCTTCCTGATAAATATCTCACTTCCCCATTATGTTAAGCATTTCAACCCAGTCTTCGTTCATCCATTTAAGCATTGTGGCTTTAAAAATGTCCTTGGATAACGCGGTATATGGGGATCTTTGTAAATTGTATTGAAATATTTCTACGTATTCCTCTAATTTTTCATTGTCTTTTGCAAACATGCTAAATATTTCATCTTTTAGATCTAAGGTTCGACAATAATCTTGGTATTTGGTAAGAAAATTATTCTTCATTTGGTCCCAGATGTTTATAGTTCCCCCTCCTAATCCCATGAACCAGCGGAGTGCAGTCCCTTTTAAGGTAAAGGGAAATAATTTTGTTTTCTGGGGATTAGTGGTGTAGTAATATCCTCTGCATAAGACATCAAAATCAAATAGGAATGCATTAGGATCTTCTGTGGTTAACCCATGAAAGGTGGGGATGTTGTGCAAGGGAATGGATTTCATAGGGTCATTGGCAGCATGATCAACAATAGGGTACACTAATGTTGATGTCTGCCTCTGATTCTGATTTTGATTATTTTCCATCTGGTCAAAGAGGTGCCAAAAATCTTGGAGAACTTCTTGATCTGGAGGGGAGATTTTAATAGGCTTGGGAGGTGAATACGGTGGGGGTTTTACAACTCTTCCTTGTTCTATGATTCTAAGAACTTATGTTTCAATCACTTCTTTAGGGGACTTAGGTTCTGATATCTCTATGCGAATTCCTCCACTATTTTCTCCCCCTCCTTCTTGCAAGTTGCAAGAGCCTCCCTCTTCTAAAGGGTCAGTGTCTCTATGAATGAAAGTCTGTAGGATTTTCTCAAACGCCTTTGTCTCACATTGAATCTCAGCATAGGCTACGGATGGTGAGGCTGGTGTCTGAGGGAGTGCATTAGGACTTTGAATCGGAACAATTCTGGGTCCTATAGATGCCTAAGATTCAGCCATCCTAATGATTTCATCTATATATGTTTTTATCTCAAGGGTCACCAGTCCTTTGGGTTGTGAGGATAGTTGTGAATGATTTCAGATTGTTTCTATCTTCTTTTTCCTAGCCATAAAACAAGAGCACCTATCCTACGGTTCTTTGTACAACTTGCTGGTGAGTGGGCTAAAGGGCAAGCATGTTTCTTTCCAGTATGTAGGTTCTTACCTCTCGTTTTCAATTCCAAATTCTTCATAGCAATGGAGAAAAGATAAAATAAGGGAGATGACTCTTAACACTCTCCCCGGCAATGGCGCCAAAATGTTGGTTCTGAAAGAAGTGACTTTTTATTGACAACTCTAGTGTCTTCCTCATTTAATTATCAACTCGGGGTAAGTCTTTTTATTCCAAGAGTGTCGGAACAATATATGCGAGTCAGTTTTCCTACATATGATCCTTGTTAATTATGAGGGAGAATTTACTAACTTCCTGAATTTTCTTATCCTATGAGGGATGACTTGGATGGGTTTCTAACCTAGGATTGAGCAACAGGAATTTATGTTTCTCTAATGGAATGAAACAAAAACTTAACTGAACTGAACAACAATCTAGATAAACCAAGCAAACATTGAACTGGACAACGATGAAATTGAATGGAAGAGCAATGTAACTAAGCTAATCAGTAATGGAATCGAATTGAATCAACAGTCTAGTTAAGTAAGAAATAATGGAACAACAGTATAACTAGCTGTGTAGTAATGGAACAACAAGATAACTAAGCTAGACAGTAATGAAATAGTAGTATTATTGAAGTGAATTAAATAACTCGTACAACAAGTAATTAAGTAATTTTGCAATGGAGTTCTCTTTATGACTTAATTAATCAACATTGATCAATGGTTGAATGCTTCGTTATGCTAGAAAGAGAACACAATTCATAAAGAAATATAATGCCAAAATCAACTTATTCTACGATCTGTAATTCAAATGCATTGATATCAAAGGAACTAGAACTATCTATTGATAACAAAACATTACCGTAAGTCAGAAAATATGATTGCATTTGTCCTATTTTAAGAATGCGGTTTCTAAAAATCTTGAAGAAAGAGAATTGTATTTGTATTAAATGGAAATATGTGTTACAACTGCATCAGATTCATGCGTGGAGCTTCCAGAGGTTGGGCCTAGACCACCAGAAGCCTTAGCACTATAAAAACTTCAAAATATGATTGTTTGAAGATCTATATTACATCAAGTGATGTTACAAAAACGAAATTAGACATACTGTTTCTGATTTGTCTATTACAGAATGAATTTCCTGTCTTTTTTTTCGACTCCCCTTCTCCTCCTTCCTTTTCCCTTTTGAAGGAAATTTCCAAAAATTTCGAAAGTGTTTCTCAAACGACAGCCCGCTACGTGTGGCTATCGTTTGAGTTCTTGGACTCGGGTTTATTTTTTTTCCTTCTACCGGCCGCTGGAATTGCTAGAATTTCATATGATCACGTCCATTGGTTGGCTTCCATTCCCTATTGGTCCTGGAATTCTTATTTCCTGCATGTGGAGATAAGAGAAGTAAATTTCCTATTATAAAAACATCCTTTTCATCATTGGTGTGATTTTTCCCATTTTCACGATATTTTATTCCTTATTGTTAATGTGAATAGGGTTTCCCTTGAAATTATAACATAATTTGAAGTATTTACGGGGTGAGAATCATACCTTAATTTCGGCCCAACAACTATACCACTACAACCCCATTTCTAGCAATAGGATACCCATCCACATAGGGGAGATCATCGCGACTCTGGTATCACATTGGGGAGCTTACTCTAAACCCAAAACTGCATAGGGCTATCTCAACCCATCCTATTTCCTACTGATATTCCCATCGATGACACTGAATATTCATGTGGTAGAACATCTGCATCATAATCCACTTGGGTTGTACACCCCAAGTACACTCTCAACTTGTTGGCCAAAGGAGGAGTAGTATTCCCGACCAGCCCTGCTTGTGTGTATGATACCAACTCGGTATACTCTGCATAGAACAAATAAGGGAGCAACATTCTCCAAACCTATGAAGATAGGGGAGTAGCATTCTCAACCCTAGGTAATAGATAGGCCAATGCCATATTGTCCAGAGATCCCTTAACCCCAGTAGCCCTCTATCCCAATTCCTCATTCTGAGTGCTCGAACAAAGATGAGGAGTTGGATGAGTTTCCTCGATCAATTCTTCTCTCATCTGGTATCTTTTGTTTCTTGTTCCTATAGGACATCAAATCAAGTGTTATGTTACAAAATACATAATCGTGTAAATTATAAAAATGTACCACTCGAAACAAGATACCATAACCATCCTCCCTTTCATGAAGGTGCCAATCACACATGGATACTATAATCATCGTCCCTCTCAAGGAGGTGTGAATCACAAGCATAAGATTGTCTCAAAAAACTGCAATTTCTCAAATAAATGGAGGAATCATTATCCCAAATATACATATTTTTATTCTTTGTCATCATTGTGTATCCATGTGTTATCCAGATCATGCTCGGTCAACTCTCTAAGTATCTTTTGCATCATGCCTCACAACTAGCCTTACTAGTAACATTGTACCTAACCTTGATCATGCTATGGACCTCCCATCCAAGATATCGTGAAATATATCATACTAAGGTAGCATCCAAATGTGCTCATCAACACTAATCCCAAACATCATCATTTCATTCATGGAACTACATATCATGGGAGAAATATCTCAACCTTTAAAAGTAGAACAAAATAAAAGATATTTGGTGGAAATTCTGAGTGAAGGAGCTCAATCATGAATTCAATCAAGTTCCATACACATCATATACGGATGGATGTTCAAAACGGAATATCAATGCTTCAACTATCTAATAGATTCCATGTAATTTTTAATCAACATTTTAACTTTAAATAAGAGTGTCGAAGGATTTACATTGCACAAATAAATTTCAACAGGCTTTCAATATGGAATTTTTTCCCTAATTTCTATAAATCAATTCATCATGCCAGATACATGATTTCGATATTTAGAATTCATATCCCGCTTACTTAAATTTTTGAAAGGCTTATCACTTGTCAAGTATATACTATCAGTATGTATAATCAAAGCCATAATCAATATCAAGGCAATAACTTGGAACTCATTATCTTGACTTCACTAGATAACAATGAAACATAAAAAAATCTAAATTAAGGAGCTTGCATCACTCAACACACTCAACCCGCATAATGCCTTACCATGCCAACATAACCAGCCTTACACAAATCACGGTTGTTTCAATCAAATTTTAGAAGCCAGTGAAAACTATTATCAAATACATTGATTTGATAGAACCAATTTTTTCAACTAGAGACATGTAGAGCACATATCAAGTCTTAAATTCATTTCATGTCAACCTCTCAAGTCATTTAACATGTCATTATAGGCCATTTCCGTAACTAGATGCAAGTGTATACACATCAAGGTTAAGTCATGTATGTTCATACTAAGTCACAACAACCATTGTGCTATGAATAAGTAGGCCAATACACCACCACACGTCTATATAGTCACATACGACACTTAAGGTCACTATGCCCACATAACATTATCATCTAGGAAAATCAACTATCGCGATATCAAGTCATGTCAATTCCAAATGTGCAGTCACTCTAAGATCTATAATTATAGACATATCTCAATCATTAGGAATCATGTCAAAACTAGAAAACATAGTTTATCAATATTAATCATCCAAAAACATGATGCAAAATCCTTAAACATAATGAAATATCCATATGATTGTCTCGGTCACCTACACACACAAGTTCAGTTCAAACATATCAACTTTCCCTGCTTATATATCTTACACACAACTGCAATACATCTGCATAGCTAACATCTTCCAACTGACCATCTGATTTCATGCTCAATTACACCAATTCCAGAAATCAGTTTACAATGGAAAGACAAACCATAGATCCATGGATTCATAGTATAGAAAGAATTCAATGTACATAACTTCAATTTTGTGTCTATCAAAAATAGTCACATCTATGAGTATTTCTTTGATAGAATTAGCCTCAAACCTCTGTTGTAGATCAACAATTTCAAACACCCATAAATCAAATTTCAATAAAACATATACTAGCACATGAAAAAGAATTTATTTGGAGAGAGGTTCTCCCTCTGAATGAGAATCCACTTCATTCATGTCATCAACCTGTCTTGATAGGGATCATACAATAGTAGATTTATTAGATCATAAACACATATCTATCGTGATCATCAATCTTTCATTGATGGATAAACTTGAAAGATCATGGTAGCAAGCTTATGTGACAACACAACCTTAAGATCCCAATAACAATACATCAAGTTAGAGCATTTAATTTCACTGCATGCTATAACCGCAGATAGTAAAAATTCTGAAACATCAATCTCATAGACATGCCTTTATTACCATGATTTCCAATACCATGCATATCATAATCAATATGATCAAGTTAGGTTAATAGATAAACCAACAAGGTGAAATCACTCTATTTCTATGATCTTTCATCATGCTTATCACACACATTATCAACACCATACAAATGATTTAAACTTCTATAAGAGAGCCAAAATATATTATGTGTATCAAGAGTCAAGAGTACCATCCACTAGAGCCAGAGTCAGGATCTCAAAAACAATAGATGTTAGCCACACATCAGATATGCGATTATTTTCAAGATCAGCAATAAGTACTATTGGAGAGTCAAGCAGATCATCATGATCAAAAAATTCAATACCAGGTGCACCATTTCATTATAGGAAACATAAATCTCAATCATCCATATGCATGCATAAGCCATCTGAGAGGTATAAATTCTCAATATATTGTAGGGCTTACCTAGCCATCCAATGTTGTAGTTGAATCCTAACATTAAAATAATATACCGTGCATGTCTTAAGATATTACCTGTTCACCTTCACATACATATCTTGTAGTGCGCAAGTGCCTCTTTACCTTTTACAGATCTACTCATCTTTTCTATTCCAAATCTAGCTATATTTCCTTTTTGAGATCTAGCCATCTTTCCTACATTTCCAAAGAGACTCAAGAGGGATCCACTCATCACATTTCATCACATAGGTTAGAAATATCCAAGTGCTCAAATATACATGCAAGAAGTAATGACTAGAAAGAGGAATCATATACATAAGCATAAATAAGAGTAAGGGTTATAAGTCAAGGAGCACTTATCTTCAATGAGAGATGATCCTATCCCTCTCGAACCAACCTTCAAGAGACATCCATACGCCATAAAACAATGTCGTCTTCAATCAAAAACTTTATCAATAATCAAGTCTTCTCTTAAATTGATCCCAGGTGCTTGAGCATCTTCAGAAAAGGTCATGCAAGGGTTTCATATACCAAATCTAAAGACTTTACCATAAAATAGTCTTTCTCTCAAACCATTATCCACTAACTTCTTAGGGTCTTCTTCATACCCTAGAATTATTTTAAGTCTCTACCATCCTTTTCTTTCTTCCATAAAAGTATCTCCTTCTGGTGATATCCATGGGTTTTCTTCAACCAGCTCTGATACCATGTTAATTTTTCATAAAGAAATATTGTTCTTTACTTTTATATTTAAATTTCTTCGCTAACATTTTAAGTTCACCCCAAATAATTATACCATTTTACAGATCTACATTATTAATCACTGGAATATGAAACTATGTAGAAAGAATAATACCACCACCACCACCACCACCACCACCATCATCATCTAGGAAATGGAAAGTAAAATATCAAAGGAAGAGAAGCATGAACACATATAGAAACTAAGATTAGTCTAAGACCAGGGAAAAACCCACTATGGGGAGAACCCTTGGAAATTATTATTCTTAGATCATCATCAAATGATTCAGAAACAAGAGTACAATGATCCATAGGCACATATCTTTACGATAAAAAATAAAATCATACACACAATAAAACCATACCCATACTTCTACATGAAGGAAACTAAATCTGAGAATTGGAATGCACTAACACTCGCTGTAGCAAACTGATGAATATGACCGATACTTAATGAGGACTGTAGATACAACTTGTAGTAGAAAAAAACCAATATGAATCAAAAAATCAGCATATCTAGATAATACCAGAACATGGATATGATAGATCACCAAGTGATCTCAACTCTGAAGTCTTAGATTTGAATGCAAGAGACCGTCAATGAATGTTCTAATGCAATTGTGACTCAACGACTGATGTCTGGAAGCACTACGCAAGAAACTGATTGCCAATAAAATCTGATATTCCGAGTAATTCTCTATGCTGCTACCATAACACTTTGTGCCTGCGGCTCTGCATCAGATCAGCCTATTCTAATCTCAGAATCTGGGTCGCACCATTAACAAGCTAAGCCAATGGATATGGTGTCCTTATTCGCGAGGATAACACACCCAACCCACACCTCTTCTTACCTAGGCCGCTACCTCATATCTTCCTGCCCACAACTCTGCTTCATATCACCTAGATTTTATGTGTGATCACATCTGTGATCTTGACCCTTTGCGTGAGCTCCTCCTGACGCACTTGTGCGAGCCAAGACATAAAATGTACAAAATAAATTAATGGACGTAAATCATATATCACTTGAGAAATTTTTGTAATGAGCTTGAGGTTGCCTCTATTTATAACTTTATGAGGGACCACTTGGGGCTTTGATCGGATCAACATGTGGTTAGGCTGAACCATAAAATAGTAAATAATTCATAACTTAATTTCTGCTTAATATATTGGGGGGATATATAAATCAATTTTGATCCTCTCAAAAATAGGAGTCTAATTGAATTATTATCTTAATCATATGAGTTTTCCATAGTGAAATTCTGCCCTAGTTGAAAAAATTAACACACAGTTGTTGAAGGTGTTTTGTATTTGCTTTAAAAATCATTTCCTCCTTGTCAACTATTCCGTTGGTTGATCAAAAATTCATTCTTATGTATATGCTCATGTGCCTTTTCTATATTAGTACTATTACATGTCTTTAAAGGGACCTCTTTTCTTTTCCATTTTTGTAGAAGTACCTTGATACTTTCAGAGGTTGAACATTTCATAGGGCATACTCAGCTGCTGATGCAACAATACCTCTGTATTACTCTCTTGTGTTGAAATTTGTAGCCAAGGAAAATATACAAGGATACATGGCATTTGGTTTGATACTTTGGAGGGGGCTCCTACTCCAAACATTTTGAGGTCTAATTGGGACTTCACATCTAGGAGACCCCCTTGGTTGACAAATTTCCAGCACCATAAGAAAAATGGTAGTAGAATAAGGGCCAGATGAGAAGTTGTGCCCGGTGAGTGTGTTATGAACCTATGATCTTTAATGGCTCATTCTCAAATCATCTTCCTTGGGTTCTAATATGATTTATCCATTTTTCAATTTTTAATCCCTAATGAGCCTCTTTATCACTTGTCTGAATTGAAGTTTGATGGTGAGGATGAAACATCCATAACCGATCAAATTTTTTATTTTCTTAAATTTTGTGAATCTTACAAAATTGACGACGAAGATTTTTCTTCTGTGCTTTTCTTGCTCACCCTTTGAAGGTCATTCTAATCGATGGTGCCATACCTTACCATTTCCTCCCTTCCATTATTTTTATCATTCACTCTGGGAGATTTATCAAGCATAAATAGGTATGATTAAAAATATCGTGTTCTTAAAAGAATTAATTATTTGAGAATGAAGCCTAATCAATCACTTGAGTATTTCTATGATTAATTCCTTCACCTTTATTGTGAATTTCTTGAAGAAGATACATATTGGGATTTATTGACATAAAATTCTAAGCATTTGGTTCATATGTCTTTGCACAGTGAGCCTGAACCCCCTGATGTTTCTACTTCCCCAACTCTTATAAATCATGAGACACCTCTAATTTCAGAGGATGAATCTACTACTCCTTTTTTTTGTTTTCCTCCTCCTTTTTCTGTCCCGATTCAGGTTCATCCTTGAAATAATAATATAATTTGGAAACATGAAAATCAAATTCCTAATCCATTTTCTCATCATCCTTCCATTTGTCATGATTCAGATCCCATGGAGGAAATCATAGAATGGTTCATGAATCCTATGGTGAAGTCCAATTTATCCATTTCACAAGATGATATTGTTGCTCATAAATTAAGTCTTGAATATGATTCGGATACCTATCATACTTTACCTCGTATTTTTCACTACCCATTGTCCCTTGATTTTCCCAATTGATATCTTCCAAATGTAAGCAGTGATCAGGTGCAGGATAGTCACATTACGCAAGTAGAGGAGTATAAAGTTGAATATTATCTCAATATTTCTTCTCTTTTTCAAAATCCTTTGTGTGAAGATGGTGTTTCCTTATTCTTGGTTGATATTGAATATCATAATCTTGGTATCAAATCAAATTTGATTAGTTTTTTTAATCAATCTAAAGTCTTGGGAAACAATATTTCCAATGAGGACGAATTCGTTGATACATAGAATGATGAATTCCCAAGTGCATCAAATGATCTTTCATTTTCTCAAGAAGATTATGTTTCGAAGGAGTTAGATCTTAAATCTATTTCGGTAAAAGAATATTCTCTTATGAACACTTCTTCCTCTTCACCTCCCTATCCTTTTTGTTGTACTATTTATGATGCATCAACTTGCCATGGGGACTCTCAATTATCTTCAATTTTGTTA
The DNA here is from genome assembly GCA_034641835.2 of Pinus albicaulis. Classification (NCBI taxonomy): domain Eukaryota; kingdom Viridiplantae; phylum Streptophyta; class Pinopsida; order Pinales; family Pinaceae; genus Pinus; species Pinus albicaulis. The sequence goes on from CM076584.1 coordinate 962,766,012, forward strand.
TCTCATGATTTTAATATTTAAATGACAAAGGATAGTGATAATATCCATGATGAATAAGAAAGCGATGAAATTATAAAGCATCCATTACATCCTGTACCATCTCTTGTTTTGTACGTGGGAACTATTCGAATCAATGTGATCATGATATTTTTCTGATTCATACATCCTCAGACTTGTGATTAGAGGAATATTATGAATTGAGTAATCTATTTTTTGAAGTTGAAAAATATAAAAAAACGAATGATGTAGATAGTTTCCATCCAAATAATGGTGATCATGTTAACTTAATCAATAGCAATTATCCTCATGCAATTTTTGAACTGACTCAGTTTATAAAATTCTCTTATCTATCATTTAAAAGTTCTAGAATTTTTTAGCCAGTTGAGGAACTTCAACTATCATTTATGGTTATGTGAGGTTCTCACAATCCTGGTAAAATTATTGAACCATGTCATATCTATATTTCCTCACCGAATTCTTTCATTCTTATTGTTTCACTAGATGAAAACTAATTCTTGATGGATTTGGGATTTCTCGTTACAATTTTTGTATTTCTCGAGATCACATTTCTTATTATAATATTGTGGTGAATTCATCGACATGAAAATATCTTGTATATAATCTAAGTTTGGAGAGTATAAATTTTGTGAATGTGCAAAATTGCGAAGAAGACCGATTTGAATATTACCTTTGGCCAAAGAATTCATATCTATTAAGTGCTATGGTGGATAATCATGTCCTAGTCTCTCTTGTGAATATTTTGATAACATCTGAAATCCTCTTGAGTTTCAGAAAGTGCTTGAGTTATTTTTTGAATCAAGTTTCTCTTTCTCATACATTACACGCTAACTCATATCATATATTTTCTATACTAACATTCCTCTTCAATTCTTCCGATCATTATGATGCTTGTACAATTTGTCACTAGTTACGAGAAGATGATTTTTCAAATTGCTCATGAGATGAAGTTAGTTATATTTTTCATAACATTCATGGAACTGTTAAGGTTTATCTATCCTTGTTAATTACAAACTAGGAATCTGATGCTTTAATCAACCCCTCGTCATGGTTCTGGATCAAATGAATTTCATTCAGCTTACCATTTTCCCATCAACACATCCAATGATATTTATTTTACATCCTTTGATATTTATGGTTTATCATCTCAAAATCTAGATACTAGCCAAGTATTTGAGGCACTTTACCCTATGCTGATGGTTATGCTAGGTCCTCATTATCTTGACATGCCTACTGAATATGATCAAATCCATTTCCCATCGCAATATTATCATCCTGGCCCTATGATTCTAATTGAATGTTCATCTTTCCAAATATTTCAAGTTTCTCAAGAGGAATTTTTTGAATTATATGATCCAATCAATGAAAGGTTGAAGAAATCCTACTTGCAAAGCTCTTTCGTGAATAAGAAGTTTTATTCTTTTCCCATCATTGCTAAGAACGATGGAAAATATGAAGGCACATTCACATGAAACTTTAGAGTTTTTTTTTTTTGTAATTTTCATCGAAGAGGTATGATCGCAAACTTGTTAGAAGTTTTGACTATGACACATTTTTCTATTAACATGCAAGACCTTCAATTTTCTATGCAAGTTACTCAGGCTCTTATATTTTCCTTTCCACATTGTTTTTGTTTTAATTTATCGTATCTTTGTGGATGCAGGTCAAGAGAATATATGGCAGCTACATTGGAAATTTCATTATATGTAACCCTGAACTTCTTACTGGTTAGTTTAGGAGTAGATCTAGCTACATACTAGTTTACCTGCACATTCATCCTGCACTCGTTTTCTGTAGTTGGTTTTGTGTTTTCTGACGTTTGTCTCGCACTATGTTTCTGGTATAGCCTCCTTTTTATTTTCCCTTTGGGATTTGTTTTCTTGTTATGCCTTTTCTTTTATTTCCTATTTTTTTAAATAATACTTCACATGGAAGATGTTCCTTTTGGCTCAAAAGAAAATGTGGTAAATAGAAAATTTCTTTGTGACGTTATGATATTTGGCTAACTCTCAGATCGTCGAGTCTTTTTCTTGGTTATCCCTTTGTTCAATGATGTTTTGATAGAAAATATGATCCTTTCATGTGGAAAGCTCTATGCCGAACCATGATATTCATGTTTATTATGGAAACCTCATCCCTACACTTGGTTCTTTATGATTTGGTTTTCTCCATGCTGATGTGATTTAGTAGAGAAGGACAAGAGGAAAATATAAACGAGGAAACTAATATCATATGTATTATACATACTTCTATGAAGGGAGAACCTCTTCTACTATCAATAATTCAGGATCCATCCTCCTCCCATTAAATAAATAAGCTGCAATGCATAGTTATATATAAAATAAATAAACAAAGGGTGAACAAAGATAAAGCCTTCCTACGCAAGGAGGTGAAGCAAGCAACTCCGTCAGGTTATTGTTTAGCCTCGATCGTAGTGGAGAAATGTTTTTGTTCCTGAAGTGAGTCCATCAGGGTACTATCTAGGCCTGCTCATTGCGGAGAAACTAGATATGAAAATATATACTTTGAATATCTAAAACTCATGTGATACACTACCCTTGCCTTTTCTTGAAACATTTTGATATTGTTGGTGTTATATTTTTTCTCAATCGAGAAGTATTGAAGGTAACTATGTTTATGCACGAGGTAAGTGGGAAAGTCAGGGTAATACGAATAATGAATCAATACTTCTTGAAGAACTAGACCCAACAAAAAGAATTTACCAAGGGAGAGAAACAAGAGTTCTACCAGTGTGTCACTAAGTATTGTCGCTGTGACAAACACCCTCAAAAAAATTTCCTGTACTTGAATTTTGGAGCATACTAAGGGTCTTGCAATAAGTTGTTCTATAGAAAGTTTTTGGTCGGTTGATTCCTTGAGCTCCCTCTTCGATTATAATTGTTGAATTCACCTTATCACACATTCTCAATATGCAATAAGTTCATGAGCTCATTATTTTACGCAATATTTTACATTAATAGCATAATCCATCAAAAAAGTGCCTTTTCCATGATCAACCCATGTCGACAGTTAGTTCTCGCTTTTATTGAAGGTCTCTCACTTTTGGTTATGATTGTACTTTTGTTTCACTGAGTTTTCGAAAATTTCTCTTTTGCACGCCTTCAATTTCATGAGTGTCACATTCATGTTTTCGACTATCGATTTTTGTCGCTTTCATCTTAATTAGTGTTGTTTTCATGCTAGATTGGCTATAGCATGTGTTTTTTTCACTGTCGTACACATATCACAAATTTTGTTCCCATGTTTCTCTTTATATATAAGATATCATCTTCTGGCATGGGAAGCGTAACTTATCATGTAATGTGGAGTTTTCGCTTGTTTAAAGGGGTAAATTTGGTGTTGATGAGTCCTACTAGTCATGTTCAGATGTTTTATAATAATTCCCAAAGTTTCATGCACTGTCGCACAAGTGTCATTACTTTCATCACACAGTGTATATTTTGTGTCGTACTTGGAGAGGTATGTTGCATTGTTGTCACATTGAGGGAATAATTTTTTTTTTTAGTGATCAATTTTGTGTTGTCAATTGTTCCAAGTGTGTGATCGTGATCTAGTTTTATCTCCTCTCAATTAATGCTCATAGATTTTACACTTAACCTTATCCCGAAAATTTCGTTACCAAGAAACTTCACTTCATTCAACCTTCCTGAATTGCGCATTGCACAGACTTAACCCTCAACCCCTCACCTTTACTCTTGGAACTATGTACTACACAATATCGGTGCTTATTCCTAGTCCTTAATATCTACAACTGTGCAATCCTTACCTCCATCGAGGCTTCTCTGTGAATTTTGAAGTCTCAAGCATCAACCCTTAGCCTTGAGCTCTTGAACTGCACAATCACTTGGCCTCTCTCCATCCAAACTTATCATTGGGAAACTTCAAGCTTAATTCCTCAAGCTTGAGGCTTTCAACCCCTCAACTGTGAAATATCCCAACTTATTCTCATGTCTGAACTACACATTGGGAAACATCAAGCATCAATCTTGACGTCTTTAGTTCCTCAACTACGCATTCACTCAACCCAGGCCTTCATAATTACACACTATGAAATATCAAGCCTCAAGCCTCTAGGTTAAGCCCTTGAGTCCTTAAATTGTGCAGTCTCTCTGCCCAGGTCTTGAGAGTTTTGCATTGCGTAGTGTCAAGGTTCAAGCCTATAGCATGATTCCTTGAGTCCCTGAACTACACAATTCTTTGACCTTGGCCATCTTGAAATGAAAATCGCGTAGTCTCAAGCCTTAGTCCAAGACCTTGCTCTCTGGAATTTTGCAATCCATGATTTATCCACTCAACCATACACTAGTTCTATCCCTACCAACTAATTTCATGAAGCATCTTAGGCTAGTGATTTATCGAACTAATTTCATCTTATCCTGGATGAATTGTAGTCACAGGTATTCTATTATGTTATGATAGGATGATGATGAAGGATATGGAGAAGGAGACCATATTATAAGATGCATTATAAGGTGTTGAGGAGACAATATGATTATCAAGCAAGAAGATGAAGGAACACTAGATTACAACAAAATAACAAAGATCGAGATCGTATAAAGACTCCATATGATTCCCAACCATTTGGAGGGAAGAAATGATTAAAAAAACATATCTCTCATGAAGACAACGTATTGGATACATATTTTAATGAAGACACAAAAAAAATAAGGACAACTTGGAACTACTACATTCTCATGCAATCCATGTCATTGGTTTGATGTCATGTCTAGTAACAAGTCATCATTTGCCACATCAGTAATGGATTATGTAAATTCAATATTGGATAAATTTAGTGTAAAGTGGAATTCCAAGAGTCATACAATCATGTAGGAATTTGAAAGGCCATTGAGAAATCAAACAGTCATGACGGTAGTACAAGAGTCTCAAGGGAGGTGAATGGTCACCCCATTTATTATATATACACCCTCAATGCTCAAGTAAAGGAATTTTAACCTTGGATCCTGCTACCAAGAATTGGAGAGGAAGATAGTTGTTTTGGAGGAGCGAGTGACTGCTCTAATGCTCCACTATTAGGGCTAGTGGTGGTAATTGTCTTGATTTATCTTGGAATTTTTACTTAATTCAAAATAACTTTGAACGAACCCGCTTTCATGCACATGTCGTGAATATTGTAAGACTATTATTTGAATGTTTTTGATGTATGTTATTTCACTTGTACTAAAGAAATTGAACTATTTCGGTGGATTTTGTACTTATATTGTTGAAGGTGTGTTTTATTTTCCTTAACAATCGTTGTAAAAATTATACAATACGCATGTATATTACCAAATTCTCCTCATCCAACAATTTAATCGTTATCTTAAGCACATAATCATTCTACTTAATTCTTTACGGAAATTATATCACCAATTGAAAACACATGAAGAAAAATCAATCACACATAAGAAGATGTTTTACCAGGAAAGCTTAAAGCTAAAGACCCCAACTATCATCTATTATGTATATCAATGGATCATGAAACAATCTCATATATCTCATACAAATATTAGCTCATAGAGCTCTCAGTACAATATACAATCGTCTCACATTGTCTTGCAGAAATTGGAACCTCCATGCACCAATTTCTTGCCTCTCGATAGCCTGCCTCCACTGCGCAATCCCTATTGAAGAAGAACCCTGAATAAATTCGACCTTACCTTTCCTTTACTGAGAAATACTCATAGGCATCTCCAATGTGTGTGTGGATGCATTGAATGCTCCACTATAGTCACAACAAATAATCCATCTCACCCTTTCACCTATCTCTCCATTGGGTCTCCACTGGATCTGACATGCAAGTAGTTAACTGCTGTATTTTTTCCATTACAAGTAAGACGCTACTTGTGAATTAATTAAATAATTAATTCACTCATATTTCACTAGTGTATATTGAGTTACATCTAGCACAATTGAGTTTAAATCACTGAACTAAGTTAAACTAAATAACAACTCCAATAACTACTCTTCCAACTCTGTTACGACTTGTCACTGTCACTTATAACAAAGTCCTCCATGCATGACTCACCAACCACCGTAGGAATTGCATAATTCCTTTAGCCTATTGATGTGCCACATTTGTTCACTGAAATAAAGTGCTCCAAGAGAATAAGTTACTACTTATTGTCTGATTATTATTAAGGGCTAATAATAATCGACATGCATCTATTTTTAGATTAGCGATCTATAAATAGAATTCACCCATCTTCTAAAAATAGAAAATCATCTAAATATAGAATTTTCTCAACCATATAGAATCAGCCTCCTACTAATTTTAGAATATGCTCACCATTCTAAAAATAGACATACACCTAAAAATAGCCTATGTGGGCCCCACCTAGTGTAGGTGATGATTTTTTCACTAGGATCAAGGATGATGTTTCCAGATGCCACTTTCACTCTTTCTGGTTGCAAAATTCATCACTCCCTCTCAACAAGAAAGGTATGTCTTTGCATGTGCCCTGCAACTACATGCATCCGCCCTGCAATACTTACATGCAACACTTCCAAAACTGAATAGCCTCCAAAAATTCAATCAATCTAATGCATATGTCATCAAAGTCTTCTGACTTCTACTTAACTACTACACATGTCTTCATCAACCACTGCGTTTTTGAAATATGCACCCATGCACTATGCACTTGCTATCAACTCTAATCTGTACTCTAGTATCCGACACTATCCTTTGATCTGACTGCATCATTCCAACTGATCATGCTATTGCTGCTCTGTGGGCACCTCGTAGCGAGGTTCAATTCATGAGATCCACACCATCTCAATGAATCCTGCCCAAAAATCTCTTCTTAGGATTACTCATGCATGTCGCTTGACGTTTCACCTAGTGGTATGGATGCATGCACTCCCTCTACCCATCTGGCATGAAATTTCTCTGCATCAGTGGTTGCTCCCACTCCCTGATCCTCATCTTGTGGCTGCTCCACATCCCAAGGTTCACTCTTACTTGCATGCATATCCTTCTCCCTCTAGGGCTTCAATTGAATGTCTTTCTCGCACTTCCCAATAGTAGGAAGCTCCATAGAAATCCCATATACTTCAAGTTTTTAGACATTCTTAACTCAAATCCCAACCTTCTTGGCTTTGCCTATTGCTTTGTGTCGCAGGAACACTTTTCCTTCACTAAATACAACATCATAGCCTCTATCCTCTAACATTGCGACTGAGATTAAATTCCTCTTTACACCTGGAACATGCAAAACATCTTTTATATGAAATAGTTGACCTAACACCCTTTGAAAGGTAATGGTGCCAATGTCGGCCGCACTGTATTGCCCATCTTCGCCCAAAAAAACATGCATCTGGAGATCTTTTTCCACCAAGTCACTGAACAATTTCTCATCTCTCATCATGTGAAAGGAAGAACCACTATCAAAGTACCACCCTGATCCCAATGCACTAGACACCATGCATCCGATCAATGAGAAGTCAAGCTCCAATTGCAAGGAAAGAGCCTCACTAGCTACAGCTCCAACAACCATCTTGTTCTTGTTCTTATGTGGACAATTTATGGCAATATGTCCAAACTCATGACAGTGAAAACACTTCCCTTTGGACATGTTGTGCTCCTTTCCATCTTCACAGGCCTCAGATATAGAATAGAAATTATTCCGCTTCTTCTTCTTCTCCTTGGAAGCCAAATAAAATTCCTCTTCATCATCATGATTTGATGAAGAGCCATCCCTGGTGTTTCGCCTTATCTCCTTTTGCAGTAGATCCAACCAAAGTCGCTCCCAATCTAGCAGTTTTTCCTGTCCATTGACAGAGTATTCATAACTGTGCCAACTCTTTGGAAGTCCAAGGAGAGCCAAGCTCACCAAATCATCACCCACAACACTAAATCCTACACTCCCAAGTTCATCCTTGCATTGGACAAACTTTTTCAAGTATATCGTAATAGCGTTATTCTTCTCCATCTTGATTTTTCTGAGTTTATCCTTCAACGTCAATTTTCTATGATCGTTGTTGCTTTGGAAAAGATCTATCAAAGCCTTCAACATAGCTAATGGAGTAGCTTTCCCATGAATTCTTTACACGATATGGTATGTCACAGCTTTCAACAGAATCCTCCTCACCCTTGCTACTTTCTTTTTCCATGCGTCAAGTACTACAGCATCCACTGAAGTAGGCTTAGGAACATCTTTCTCGATGAATTTCTTCAAACCATTATCTTCAAGCACCACCTCCATCATGTCCTTCTAGGCTATGTAGTTTGAGCTACCTTTGATTTCATACTCCAACCACAAACCATTGAAATCCATTTCAATTTTTACTCAACTGTCGCACCAAAAAATTCTTGCAGCAATGTTGAATTGTTTCCATCAACAAAAACTCAACACTGCTTCACTATTGCAATCTCTTCAGTGATTAAAATTGCTATGATACCATGTATAAATTATACAATATGCATGTATATTACCGGATTCTCCTGCTCTAACAATTTAATCCTGATGTTAAATACATAATCATTCTACTTAATTCTTTGCAGAAATTAAATCGCCAATTGTAAACACGTGAAGAAAAATCAATCACACATAACAAGATGTTTTACCAGGAAAGCTTAAAGCTAAAAACCCCAACTATCATATATTATGTATATCAATGGATCATGAAACGGTCTCATATATCTCATACAAAGCTTAGCTCATAGAGATCTCAGTACAATATACAATTGTCTCACATTGTCTTGCAGAAATTTGCGCCTCCATGCACCAATTTCTTGCAACTCTATTCTATTACAACTCTATTACAACTTATCACTATCAGTTATAACAAAGTCCTCCATGCATGACTCACCAACCACCCTAGGAATTACGTAATTCCTTCAACCCACTGATGTGCCACATCTGTTCACTGAAATAAAGTGCTCCAAGAGAATAAGTTACTATTTATTGTATGATTCTTATTAAGGGCTAATAATAATCGTCTTGCATCTATTTTTATATTAGCGATCTATAAATAGACTTCTCCCATCTTATAAAAATACAAACTCATCTAAAGATAGAATTTTCTCAACCATCTAGAATCTGTCTCCTACTAATTTTAGAATATTCTCACCATTATAAAAATAGACATACACCTAAAAATAGCCTGTGTGGGCCCCACCTACTGTAGGTGCTGATTTTTTCACTAGGATCAAGGATGATGTTTTCGGATGCCACTTTCACTCTTTCTTGTTGAAAAATTCAACAATATTTTCCTCGTGAACTATTTCATTAGTTTATCAAAAATTCATTCCTATTTATATGATCGTCTGCATTTTCTTGATTAATACTATTACTTGTCTTTAAAGGGCCAAACTTTCTCTTCGCTTTCAGTAGAATGACATTGATACTTTCTACAACTGAACATTTCACAAGGCATACTCACTTGTTGATCTGAAAATACCCATGTATTACTCTCTTGTGCTAAAATTTGTAGCCATGGAAAATATAAAAGGATACATGGCAACTAGGTCGATACTCCAGATGGGGCTCCTAATCCAAATAGTGTGAGGTCTAATTAGGACTTCACATCAGGGAGAACCCCTTGTCTGAGGGATTTACAGCACCATCAACATGAAGCTATTGAAGATTTTTTGGAAAGTGTAAATGAAAAACTTGGCCACTTCGATTGAATTTCAAAAAGTTATGAAGAGATATTATTGAATCTACCTTGGAAACCGATAATTGATTGAAGCATTGACGTCCAGTGTGAACACCCATCCATATGCATATATTATTTAGAAAACAAATTAAGTCAATTTATGATTGATCTAATTCATACACATTTCGTTTTCGCTAGGCACCCTTCAAGATATTTTCATGGGACGATTAATTTTTGGTCGGAAATATTATTCCTATGATATATGAATGCATGGATGTACTGATGTTTTTTGGGACCATTATTTATGAGATGAGCACATCTAGATGCTACTTTAGTATGATATCTTCGATGATGAGAAATCCATAGCCTTAAGCATGACCGAGGCTCAATATGGTGTTGCTAGCATGGCTAGTTGTGAGGTAGGTTGAAGAAGCTCTTAGGAAAGTTATTTTGAATATATTTTGGATATGATAGTGATAGATTAAAATAATAAAGAGTTGGATATGATATATATTCATACATTGAGATAGTGTTATCGTACAAGTCAAGCTTAGGCTTGTGGTTGTTATCTCCATGAGAGGGCAGATGAACAAGGTATATGTATATGAGTTTTTTAATCTGGTACCATATATGAGCACGATGATATGTTTTTGATCTATAAAAATCAATATTGATCGTGGACATTGAGCCAACTCTTCCCCCTATCTAAGCTCCTAGTGTGAGGAATTGAGTTAGAGGGCCCCTGGGGTTGAGGGATCTATCAACAATAGGGTATCACCCCTATGAATTACCCATAGGGTCGGAGATGTCTCTCCCCTATTTTGGTCTATGCAAGGGATATGCCAATTGGCATCATACCCATAAGTTAGGCTTGTTTTGATTATCGCTCCCCGTTTGGAAAATGGGTTGAGAGAGCACTTGAAGGTGTGTTACCCAAATTGATTATGATTCAGGTGTTCTACCACATGACTCCTCAAGGTAATTGCTAGGAATATTAAAAAAAAATAGGATGGTTTGATCCTTACCTCATATATGAAGTGGTATCTCGCCCATTGATTGTACAGTGGGATGGTTGTGATCCTTTCTTTGTAAGTTTTATCTCACTTATTACTTGATAAGATGACTTGGGGTGAAAGTGTCCCATATGACCGCCCCCCCCCCCCCCCCCCCAACTTTCAGAGACATGAGGTAAGAGATTACCATAGGACCTTCCTCATTTTCATTGGATTGAGGGTTGAGATGTGCTCCTCGGTGTGGTTCTAGACTTAGCATGGCTCTATGATAATAATCTCTTTGATTTTTCTCTAGTTGTAGCATTGATCTCCTCGATGGTGATGATTTTGAGTGGTAGCACTGACCCCCCCCCCGGATGAATAGAGGGTTGTAGCTTGGACTTCCCCCAATATCAAATTATTATTCTTTTATATTTGATAATGTTCAACATATGAGCTGAGATAGTCAATATATAAGCAAGGATAAGTTGAGATGAGCTAAGATGAACCAAGATGAACAATGAATAAATTTGATGACGAGATACTTAATATAGGACATGATTTAATGACAATATTCTTGTAATGATTACATGATGCATTTGGAATTTTTACCTAGCTAAGAGGGAGTGTTAATTTGGTATCTCAGTGACAAATTCTAATCAAGGGACTAGATTCCTCTTTTCAAGAGGACCAATTTTGACTACTAAGGTGCTCAATTTGGACAAGGGAAGGTGTATTTATGAATTAAAGCCCACATGTGCTCAAAAGGACACGTTGACCCAAAAGAAAAATTGGACACCCATGGATGGCTATAAATACAAATCAAGTGACCCTCATTTCGACATTATTTTCATGATCATTCTTCTTTCTTTGGTTTGGCTTGCACATGTATGAGATGCTTCATGAAATTTTCTGACACAGGTTTGAGATTGCAGGGTCGAAAGCTCACACGTGTGTTTAGGTTTATTGTTTCCATCTGCATGCATGCTTCTGGAAAATTTTGGTCACAACCGCAAGCACATAGGCACAATTGGAGGGTTTTAGCCACACACACATCACTCTCTGTGTGTGGCTGGGATATAGGTTTTAATTCTTACAATTAACCACAATTTTCATTAGTTGACAACAAATTTCGGTATCTGATGCAGATAGTGATAGTTGGTCAGGGGATTCTAAAGTATGGTTTTGATTATTAGAATTTTTGTGTTTATCTCATGGATGTTGTTTAATTGATTTTGTTGGATAGGATTATGGCTTCAGATATGGATCATTGTACTCACTTTTTTTGAATTGTTCAATGGAAATATGATAAGAAGAAGAATTTGAAATGGTTTTCTCCATAGTGGGTTTTTCCCTGGTCTCTCACCAATCCTGGAGTCTCTATGTGTGAATTATTTCCTTCTATTATTTCTTTATGTTCCACTACATTGATGATGATGTTTTTATTTCTATATAAGATCATATGTTTCTAAATAATTTTGTAAAACTGAATAATGATATGATGTTGTGGGGTCAATTTAATATGAAATTTAAGAAATTTAATTCTATAAAGAAAAGAAAAATATATCCCTAATAAAATTTAACATATTTGTTTGTGGGTGTTGGTACACTGAAATATTTTTTGTATGGTATTAGCGTTGATATTTTTGAACCTAGTCTCCGGTTGATCCATTAATTTTTCATATTTAATTTACTTCCATTTTACAAATTCATGTTATCTACTAGTCTGGGGTATTGAGTGTTTTCTAGTTTCAATTTTATATGATTATGTCTACTTTTATATTATGTTACAAGGTCACCTACTCCATTTGATATCTTCTCTGGGTCATTTTTCTAGGATGGTTTCATTCCAGGGGTTGTAAGCTTCTATTAGTGGTATTTTTTTCCTATTTGGGTTATAAGGGTTGTATCTATTTCCTTATTTGTTTTAGTCAATAGTTACCTTCACACGTTTTCATATGTTAACTTAGTCCTGGGTGTTAGGGGGATTATTTGGTACTTTTAGGTGTTTCTAGTCCCATTATTGTGTCTAATCATGGTGTCTTTTTGTTTGGTGTGACTCCTTTTCCTAGTGGTTTCTTATTCAATGCTGCTGTGCCCCCTCGTCAAAGATAGGTCATTCGTAGGGGTGGGTCTATCATGGCTCATTTATGACCATGATAACTTCTCACTTGGGAGTGAGTGGCTTCATACTTTGACTCTATGCCTCCGTAATTTCAGAAGGAAATTTTCCACATGGAATCTCAGGAATTTAGTGAACGACCCTATTTTTCCGATTCTAAAATTGGAGAGCAAGGCCTTTGATGGATCCTAGTTTTAGGAAGGTATAAGAAACAAAAGTTATATTTTCTCCACTCCTTGTCCGTCCACCATCAATTGGGCACCATGTTACAAATTGTATTAAGAGATAAACATGTGGATAACTATAAACATTTCATTGGCCACGAGGATATCAAATGAATTCTCTGTAATCTTTGGTATTTATTGAATGATATAAATTCTTGGTTGGTTAGCATGGAAGGCTATGTGGTCTCTAATTCTGCATTAGAAGACTCATCCGACCCCCTTGGTGGTACCATCGTTCCTTCAATTGAAAATCCTTATAACCTTACACTTATATCTTCTTATTAACTTTGTAACATGTTACTAGAAATTTTGTCTTGCTCCAAAAACTCACATTGTTACTGGTCTTTGTGTTTTTGGTCATGGTACCATGTTGCTATAAAGTGACACAATATTCCAAAAATGGTTGCAAGGTTATATCTTCATCTTTTCTAGCATGTGAACTCGCATTTTGGCTTCAAACTAGTTTTTCCTTACGGTTATTTGTGGAAGGAAATAACTTCATAAATTATATAGTGTTTCCTGATGGTTGGCTTATGATAATCCTATATTTCTCTATGTTTTATGTGTTGGTATAATTTTGGTCCATGTTGTGAATCTATTACTGAGTCAATATTTTTGAAAGCTTTGAGGTAGCTTATGGTTCCTATGTATACATCGACATAACGGTGTTGTGAATGTATTACCCTATCAATGGTTTGGAAAGCCCTGAGGGGGTTATGGTGCCTATCTTTTGTGTCTAACTTAAGAGTATACAATATATGTATGTAATATTTTTTTATATTAATATAAATCCTTCACATTAGTTTACAAAAAAGATAACAGATCAACCTTGTATTCTCTTCCACACCCCCGTCCCTAACTTTGGGGGTGTGCTAGTTATTATTTAAAACAGACTACAAAATATTATATATGTGTGTGTTTGTGGGAACAGGGTATAAATTTGACACGAACTCTTTCCCATCAAGTAAATTTTTCATAACAGGTTTCTTTTTAAAATTTACCTTCATCTGATGTTTTATATTTATTTTTTCCCATCATTTCAATAGTATCTGTTAGATGCGTTTATTTTCTATTTTTTATTTTTGTTTATTTTTATTTGTGTGTGTCATTTTTGTTTGGAATTGTTTCCAAATAGGTTTGTCACAACCATTGAAAATAACATCAATACATATTTAGTGAAGCTAGAATATAACAAAAAAATGAAAATTGCCAAAATTTAACGAAAAAACTAGAATTCCTTCACAAGATTGCAAGCTATTACTAACCATACTCCCACAACACCTCTCTTGCTATCGTGAAAATTCCGCCATATTAGAGACTTCTCCCATTGCATTTTTGGTTTATAATTGGCATCTTATAGTTGAAGAACTCTGAGATATACACTTGGAGCATTTCAGAATTTTATAAATGGACTTCCACTTTGGAAAATTTAAGATAGATATAATTAATTAAAGTAATGAAAATTATTATTATCAATCGTACTTTGAAATTACATAATATTTAATATTTTAATTTAATTCAATATTTAGTATGTTAAAGATTACATTGGTAAAAATAAAAGTGTGGAAAAAGGTAAGCTAACAACTAAGGAAGAATCAATGTCACACACACACACACACACACGCGCATTTTGTGGCCACGTATCATTATTACTAGGTGTTATGACATCAATACTTTTTTTAAATGAACTAGAAGGAATATATTCGCTAACCTTATTTAAAAACTAGGAAGCTCTTAAATGTGTATATGAAGAACTTTTAAACCAAATATGCTCCTCTCCTATCCTTTGGCTACAACTTTATAATTGAAGAACTCGGTAACTCCATAGTCATGAAAAACCTACAAGAAATAAATTTAATTCATTAATATATATTTGAATAAAAGTAGATGAATCTTTGGAAAAAAAACCTACATTAAAGAAAATCTAAACCAACTACAAAGACTAAAACTTACATATCTAACATCAATTTGGTGTGTTTTGTTTGACTAGATTGATATATAGAAACATATTACACTTCAATTTAATAGTCATATGGGATTTATACTTTTCCATAAATTTTGAATACATAATTAGCTATGCAAAAAATCAAATTCTCTATTATTAGTCTTTGCTCTAGCAATCGAATTGTCAGTTGACCACTATTAGATTAGAATTAACCAATGCAAGTTATAATGTTTAACTATGAAAAAGAAATATTAATATTTCAATATTATTGGAAATTTTATTTTTCAAACATTTGACTGGACCATAACTTTGAAGGTCGTATTGTAGCCTTTGTGCCAGGTGGGTAACTGCCTCATATTTTTTTGCAATGTTTATACCATGATTTTTAAATATTTTTTCAATGAATTTTCATTTTTAAAATTCATAGGAAAACAACCTAAAATTAAAATCCTTGAAAATAGCTCATACTCAACTAAATAACCTATTTACCATCAGTTACTGCCCACCATAATCTAAGAAATTATTTGGATAAAAATGAATAGGAACAGCATGAAAATAAATATACCTACCATTATTTATTTAGGAGTAAAAGTGTAAATGTGCAAAGTTAGTAGTGGTTACTACGCACCAAAAATTTATGCAAGTCATAATAGACAACTAAAGGATGAAGGATTTTGAAGTTTGAACATAAAAAATTATCTTTATTTTATATAATTTTTTTAAGGATATAAAATATAATAATATTGTGTTATTATATTTAAAACAACATGGAAAACAAAAGAAGCCGCCCCCAAACAAATAAATTCAATATGTATACTACATAGCTAGTTGAGGAAGTTACATCCAACAACCATCACCTTACAATTTCAGAATCTAAATGGTTTCGTTAAGTGATTAAATGCTGATTTTTCATTTGATTTTGTCCTTCTCTTTCCAACTGTTAAATTTTATTTAATGACTTGATCACCACAAAAAATTGGATTTTTGATTGATAGTAAGTATTGATTTGAGTATGCCATGGTGGGGTTTTCAGATTTCTTCTTAAAAAGTCTTATAAACATCTTGGCTTCTTTCATTCATTGTAAAATATATGTATTTTGTTGTATAGAGGTTCTTGTGTTATTTTCTATTCCTTCATATATGGTTTAGGATTGATTCGATTCTATAACCAGCCTAGATCCATCTTAACTTCAGATCTATCAAGTGCCAAGAGGATCAAATATCTTGAGGTGCAAACCCCTTTTTAGAGTGAAAAATTTGAGGAAAGTTTTGCACCACAAGAGATTTGATCCCTCTCGGTGCTTGATATATCCGAAGTTAAAATGGATCTAGGCTATTTTTAGTTGTGTGAGGCCAAGGAAAATGTATAGAAGATACACATTTTTTATTAAATTTTCTTAGTTACCTTAGTTTGTTGAGATCATAAATATTGTGAATAAATTTAATGATGAAAAAAGATGAAATACAAATTTTAAATGAAAATTGACAATAAGAGTGTTGAATTATAGAAAATGTGAATAGCAATAATTTTTTCAATTACAAATGGTCTTCATTGTGATCAATATCAAACTATTTTCTTCTTCTATTATTATTTTCACCCTTTCTAGATTTGTCATATTTTTATATTGTAAATCATTTAAATCTTTAGCTCGAGTTGTTGTAGTAAACATCACACCTTGTCTCTCTTGCTCTGCAATATTAATAGGTTGAATTACTATAACACAAAAATAAATGTACATTGTTGTAACACCTGTATTTGAGTTGATATTTTATTTAAATTGATACATTTGACTTATTTAAATTTAAACTAGCTTAATGATTATATTAAGAAAATTATGAACAAAAGTTTATTTCTTAATTTTTTATATATAAAGAGTTGTTATGGAGTGGTCTCCATAAACTGATGGTTAAGTGTCCAAGTTACCAGAGTGGTTCATTTAAAAGTAGTTACTTGACAGTTACCTCTCCTGTGGGAATAAAAATAAAACCCCGATGAGGAATAAGGGTTTTGTGAAAAAGGAAAGAAAAAAGACAACAAGATACCTGAAAGGTGATAGTTTCCAAAGTTGGTTGGATCCAGTGGAACTATGATAAAAACCTGAAATGGAAGAAGAGACTGGACGAAGGTCTTGAGGTCTCTCTCTGTCCATAGAAAACTACTAAGAAATCATACTTTGATGAGGAGCATGGGGAAGCAGAGCACGTAATAGCCTCTCTCATGGTTTGGATGAAACCATCAGCTCTATTTATTTGAAGTAGGTACTATGAACATTAAAGGAATAGGAGGAAGTGTTCCTTTCTTATTATAAGTACTTTATTTCTAGAAAGAATTTATGTGTGTGTAAGATTAGAATGAGATAAATTATGTGATGAATTAATTATTAGCAACATACTAGTTATATTTAAATTATATAAATCTTGAAAAATTTTAAATCCTCATGCTCTAGATTAGAGTATTCTTGTTCAGCGAGAATTGTGCCCCCAATCTGCAAGGGAAGGCCTGAATAATGGAAATAGAATAATTAG
Organism: Pinus albicaulis; assembly: GCA_034641835.2. NCBI lineage: Eukaryota > Viridiplantae > Streptophyta > Pinopsida > Pinales > Pinaceae > Pinus > Pinus albicaulis. The sequence goes on from CM076584.1 coordinate 962,783,457, forward strand.
TGATTAGATTTGGAACCTCTGAAATAAATGAAATAACCGACGGAACAGTTAGTTCCATCGGGAGAATAAACTCCAGACAAGACAGTTTACCCTCAAGTGGACTAGATATACAAATACTGGGGGTTTGGGAAGGAATCCTCTTTATTTATAGATGATCCAAACATCTGCGAAGGGATACTTATTATAAAGGAAAAAAGAAAGAGGAAATTTTTGAATGTAACAACTAAACTATAACAGTAAGTCCACATTATCACGTATTATCAAACAAGAAAAAGAAGAATATAACTCTTAGAGTATAACCTGTATTGAAAGAAAATAAATATATAATAACCTTCCTGAAGGAACAACCTGGAAAGAAAATATGAATATGAAAAACTGTCATATATATATATATATATATATATATATATATATTAGGTTCACTTTATGCTAACTTTGCAAAATAAAAATAACTGAACAAAATAGAATATATAGATGAAATTCTAGAGGGTGAAAACCCTGTCGACAAGCTTTGCATGAATCTAGAAAAGCTATTCATTACCCTAAAAGGAGTGACTATGAAAATATACTGCACATACATGGTAAAAAAATAGTAAATAAATTTACAATCATGGCGAAATAAGTCACTATGCCTCAACCCAATAAACATTAAATTTATCATTCAATGTAGATTGAGTTTACTTCGTCAATCGATGCTTAATATTATAGACTTCACAATTATGGAGGGCCGAACCCGAAACTTAAATAGATGCAACATGAACCAAATAGGAATTGTACTATCATCTGAAGAACAAAATGGGTTCTCAGCCCTCCATACCAAAAATTCATAGATATAGTAAAAAAAATAAGTCCTTCTTTATAAGCTACGATGGGCTAGAAGTCATAACCAAAACTTAAATATTCTCGCCAAAAAAATTTAATTTTTAGAACTTCATATTAAAACTCTTTCAGGTCGAAAGGGGTTGATATAGTCTCGACAGAGACATCAAAGGAGCTGAGTACCTAGACATGCAAGAGGAAAACACCTTAGGTTGGCAGAGACTAATTTAACCGATTTGTAAATGGTGAGGTTTCGTAACGAGTTACCTACCACAGCCACAAACAACATGCATTACATGAATACCTTCTTAAAGTTTCAAGAAAATAACGAGATGACCATAACTCTCAAATGCGGAATTAGGATCATTATTTACCTCATAAACGAGAGCAACCCTAGGATGATAAACCCTGAAAGGAGAAGAAGCAAGTTTAAAGACTGTAAAAAAATTTGAAAAATTTAATTATGTAGAAAAATGAATGCATTAAACCTCATCAAAAATCTTAGACTTACCTGAGTCGGCTTGGATGAAGTCAAATAGTCACCTCAAAAGCATGCAAGACCACACTATGGAAATGACCACATGGAGGAACGGTTGAAGTAATACGTTGGCGCAAGCCAAGCCACCATGGATGTAAGATAGAGTAAGGCATCTCATCATCAAGGTTAAACACCAACAAAGCACCATAAATATGATAGAATGAGGTGTGCCATAGTTGGATGGCCAGGGTGGGACGCGAAATCCATTACCTTGCCATTGTGCGGCATACCAGAAAGCTTAACCAAGAACCAGACAAAAGTGCAGAGCCGTTGGAGCGTGAGGAGAAAAATGAAATCATTTAGGGTTTTTGGGGGGTCGGGTTACACGCTAACAACCATTGAACCATGTTCGTCGGTGGATTTTCCAAAGATCCAAGGGCTCAGAGAAGCCCGCCTATCAATTGCATGAATGCCTCATGTACACCAATGATCTGAGGCGGGATTAAACCAAATCTTAGAAAATTAAATTATGTACCGAAAATTCATTGTCTTGAGGATTGTAGTTGCAGCTAATTGGCACAACGATCAAATTAAATATCCAATGCAAAGTTAACAGACCAATAATTAATGAATAGGAAGATATTGATTTTTTGTTGTAATGTTTCTGTAAGGTACCCATTAGCATATGTTTAAAGAGATTGCAATCTATATAATACTTAGGCTCACCATGGGATTGGCAGAGACCATATGCGGACTCAAACCTAGGGAGTTAAACCCTAAGGGTTCCAAGGTAAAGGTAAGTTTTCGAATTGTTATGTAAAGGTAAATGATTATTACAATTATATGCAAGGGTAAAATTTATAGTATTAATAATTATTTTATTAGAGTTGTATATTAAATGGTAAAGAAATTTTTTTATGGTAAATATTTATAACGTTTATGGGTAGACGTTAGAGGTGGTATTAGAGAATATTTCACACACTGGACCCAGTTGGCTCACATAAATAACAAAGTGATGTGTAAAATGTGTACAAAAATAAGAAGAAGAAATTGAAAGAGTACAATGATCCGGATTTATGCAAGAATGCAACAAATTACAGAAATAACCATAAAAATAGAAATACAGCGGAAATAAGGCTTCATTTCATTAATATCAAATCATAGAAATATGCTTATAAAAATGATGGAAATAAAATAGCTAGGGTGTTGGTAGCGAATCTCTGAGAAGAGATGTGGTAACTACAGACGTCTGAATTGTATTACAATGAGGCTCGAGGGCCTATTTATTATGGAGAAACAATGGAGAATTCTAAACGTCCAAAACCTAACCCTAGGAGATGAAGCGCCAAAACTATGGGCCCCGTTTGGGTAAATTGTTGTTTCAACTTCCCAGGGATGTAACTTCGGCATACTATCTCCGTTTGGGGCTTCAAAATGGCTCGGAAGTTCAGGACCCGAAAAACTACTAAAAATAGTAATTTGTGAAAAAAACTAAAAGAGACAATGGTGGGGCCCCAAGTGGAATAGGCTGGTGGACACCAATATCCACCTGGATCATTCCTCCCCCCTTAGGAAGAATTGGTATCCATTGCATTGAGTTCCTCCATGAGATGAGGAAACTTTTGTTGAACTTGGTCCCTGGTGAACCACTTGCCTTGGTGCAGGAGTTGGCCAACTTTGACAACCCGATACAGTTGGATCTTCTGTCGGCGAGTGTTCTTGATTTGCATGTACATGATACAGTTTGTGGTGTCCTGCTCCATGAAGTCTAGGTTTAACTCTTTTGGTGTGAGTTCTTCTGCAATGTCAGAGGTGTCCAATAGAGGTGGGAAGTAGGGACGAAGGCAGTATACATTGAATACTGGGTGCAGACCAAGGAATGGTGGAATACTGAGCTCAAAGGCATTGTTCCCTACAGCCTTGGTGATGGTGTACGGCCCATATCGGAGCAGGCAAATCTTTCGGTGGGGTCTGGTGAGGCGCTCCTTCTGCAAATGTAGCCACACTTTTTCGCCCACCTAGAAGTTGTGTGGCACCTGATGTTGATCATGTTGTTGCTTGTAATTAGCATTGGCTCTGTCCAATATTTCATGAACCTATTGGTGGATGTGCTGAATGCGCTTGATGAAGTTGTTTTCTTTGTCAGCTTCAGACTGGACATGAGCCGAATCAGCCTGAGTAGTTACAAATGGCATGGCTACGTCAATGGGACATAGTGGTTGGAATACCAAGCCCACCTGAAAGGGGGTGTGGCCCATTGAGCTATGGAGAGCCTAGTTATAACTGTGTTGTACATAGGGAAGGCTCTCATCCCATGTGCATAGATGCTTTGAATTGTACATGCGTGGAATGTGTACAATCATCCTGTTGACGACCTCTGTCTAGCCATCATTTTCGGGATGGAAAGTTGTGGAATTGGTGAGCTTGGTGTCCAACATTGACCAAAGGCTAGACCAAAATGTGCTGAGGAACCTGCTGTCGTGATCTGATATGATAGACTGTGGGATCCCAAAGTGCACCCACACTCGTTCAAAGAAGAGTTTAGTAGTGGCTTCTGCTGTGATATTCTTCTTGCAGGCTGCCATAATGGCCATCTTTGAGAATTTGTCGATGACCATGAAAACAAAGTCATTTCCATGCTCAGTAGAAGGAAGGCCTAACATGTAATCCATGGAGATGGATTCCCAAAGTTGACTAGGGGTAGGTAGCAGAGTATAGAGCCCTTGCTTCTTGATGATCGGTTTGGCAATGGCGCACGCAGTGCGGGATCTGATGTACTTCCCGACATCCTGTCAAAGTTTTGGCCAATAGAAATACTTCTATAGTAATGCCACTATTTTCTCGACCCCAAAATGCCTAGCGACTTGATTGTAGTGCGCTTCCCATATCATCTTGGCACGCTCGCTTGAAGGAACACAAATATGTCCCAGGTGACATAATAGTGCATCTTGGAGGTGAAATATTGGAACTTGCATACCCCCCAAGAGTTCCTTGTATGTGTGGCTGAATTCTGGATCACTCTTGTAGAGAAGCGGCCAAACAGAAGTCTTGTGCCCATAAGAGTTGAGAACGGTAGTTATGGCCACGATCGAGGGTCGTCTGAGGCAATCTGCAACATTATTGGTGCTACCCTTCTTATACTGGATGTTTAAATGAAATTGTTGCAGATATGTGGACCACTTCTGATGGTGATCATTCTGAAACTTCCCTTGTGTCTGTATGAACTGCAAGGGTTGGTGGTCTGTGTGGATGATTGTCTCCTTCCCCAAAATGTAATGCTTCCATTTTCGACAAGCCTGCATAATGGAATACATTTCTTTGTCATAAGTGGGATACTTTCGAACTGTTTCGGACAATGTCTCACTGTGATATACCACTGGATGCCCCTATTGAGTAATAACTGCCCCAATAGCATAGTCAGAGGCATCTGTCTCGATCTCAAATGGTTGCTGCAAGTCTGGTAATGTGAGCACTGGGCAGAACAGAGGCGTTGTTTCAATTCTACGAACGCCTTCTGTTGATATTCCGACCAGAAGAATTTTTCTTTCGCACTTCCCTTGGTTACTTGACTCAAGGGCCAAGTGATATGAGAGAATCCCAACACGAACCCGTGGTAGAAATTAGCAAGACCTAGAAAGCTGCGAAGCTATGTTAGGGTGGTTGGGCTGGCCAATCTCGAATGACTTGGATCTTGGATGGATCCACATGAACCCCCCTTTCATCAATAATGTATCCCAAATATTGAACCTCGGTCATGCCAAAATTTCACTTCTCCAAATTGGCACACAAATTGTGTTGCCACAATGTTTGGAGGACTTCTCGAATGTGGTGGAGGTGTTCTTCCCAATTCTGGATGGAGATAAGAATGTCATCCAAGTATACCACTACAAATGAGTTACTGAATGGACGCAAGATGTCATCCATCAACCTCATGAAGGTTGCGAGAGCATTTGTCAATCTGAAAGGCATCAGGAGCCATTCAAAAAGACCCTCCTTGGCTTTGAAGGCAATCTTCCACACATCAGAGGGTTTGATTGGTACCTGGTGATACCCAGACTTCAAGTCGATCTTGCTGAAATATTTTTCCCCTTTGAGTTGGTCCAGAAGGTCATCAATCCCTAGGATCGGGTACCTATTTCGGACAGTGATCTTGTTCAGTGCCTAATAATCAATACATAGTCTCCAAGTCCCATCCTTCTTTTGTACCAACACGATCGGGCTCCCACAGGGCAATGAACTTGGCCGGATGTGACCTTTCTGTAGTAGCTCCCGAATCTGCCTCTTGATTTCATCATTCTCCAGAACATAGTGCCTATAGATTGGTCCATTGGGTAGCGGCGCACTTCGGGTTAGGTCAACAGGGTGCTTGACCTAACAGTGTAGAGGCACCCCTATGGGTGAGGTGAAGATGTCCCAGTACTCCTCCACAACCTTTTCCATTTGTTGTTGTCGTGCAAAGGAGCCATGTTTGGAGGTCGTGGCCACAGTCTTCTTCTTGCCCTAGGGGCGGATCATCAGGAAAAAAAATTTCCTGGTTTGGGAAATGAGATTACTATATTTTTTTGTAGTAACCAAAGAGATAGTGGGAGGCAGTGGTACCTCTGGTATCCTGTACAATTTATTTCCCAAAGTAACAATAACAACGCGAGGTCGGGACTCATACACAGCATGTTTCTTCCACAATTATGGTTTGCCTAATAATACATCAGAAACATCAATAGGAGCAATGTCACACAATACCTAATCCGTGAAGGGCTTGATGCTATAGGGAAGACGGCACTACTGGCTGACGTGAAGATTCCATCCTTGGTGAAGCCACCTAATGGTGTATGGTTGTGGGTGCGTTGTGGTCAGCAAGCCCAACTGCTTCACGACATCTACTGAAATAAGGTTGTTTTCGCTCCCATTGTCGACAATGAACCATAGTGGGGAACCCTTTACCCACATCTGGCAGTGGAAAAGATGCTCTACCTCGTCTGGATCTTCTGGTTCCTCCTTCTGGATCTTCGTAGTGGCAACGGTGGCATTGGGATTTGCATCAATAATCTGTTTCCCTTTTTCATTCACCTTGTCAAGTTTTGATTCAGAGTCATAGCATGCATATAATTCAGAAGGCCTCATCTCGGCCACCAGCGAATGCTTGGATCAACACTCACTTATGTTGCGACTGGAGCTCTTATGGAACTCACACCACTTTCCTGTTTCCTTCTTTGGCTTCGTGGTGTTTTTATTTTCTTTTGTCTTTAGAAGGTTGTCTTAGGCCGACATGCCTTGGCTTTGTCCTTTGTTCTACGGTTTGGGGGCACCTTGTCCTTGATTTTGATTCGCAGATCCAAAGTCTCGCTTTTTCTGTTTGAATTTCTGCTCAATCTTGGCAGCATACTGGTATGCTGTACTAAGCGAGGAGATGTCGAGGAACTCCATTTCCTCTTGAATGTATCTATGCAGACAACTGCAATACTTTAGCACCAAATGTTTCTCTAAATCTTTGATACCCAAATTTGTGCACAGGGTATGAAACAGATTCACTAGGTCATGCACATCTTGATCCCTTTGTTGCCGTAGCATGGTCCACTATATGTACTTGTCCTCATAGCTCCCCACGGGATAGTATTGTTCCTTTTTTTTTCAAGGGCCTCCTCGAGCAATACGTTGATAGGATATCCTACTCCCTCATCCTTCTTTTCGTCCCCCATGGGCATCCATCGGGGTTTACGAGGATGATCTTGCAAAGGTTCCACTAGATCGAGCCCTAACTCCTTATACCCCAACCTCGTTGGGGACATGAAAAGAACGATCAAGAAAAAGCAGACCGCTCTGATACCACTGATCCAGATTTATGCAGGAATGCAATAGCATACAGAAATAACCATACACATAGAAATACAACGGAAATAAGGCTTCATTTCATTAATATCAAATCACAGAAATATGCTTATAAACATTATGGAAATAAAATAGCTAGGGTCCTGGTAGCAAATCTCTGAGAAGAGATGTGGCAACTACAGACCTTTGAACTGATTTACAATGAGGCTCGAGGGCCTATTTATTATGGAGAAACAATGGAGAATTTGAAACGTCCAAAACCTAACCCTAGGAGATGAAGCGCCAAAAATATGGGCCCCGTTTGGGTAAATTGGTGTTTCAATTTCTCAGGGATGTGACTTCGGCATACTGTCTCCGTTTGGGGCTTCGAAACAGCTCCGAAAGTTCAAGACCTAAAAAACTGTTAAAAATAGTAAGTTGTAAAAAAAAATGAAACAGACAATGGTGGGGCCCCAATTGGAATAGGCTGGTGGCCACCAATATCCACCTAGATCATACAATGAGAAGAGGCTTAGTACATCAAGCTGCCAGGACAACAGGGGAAGCACAACCCCAGACTAACCGAGAAATAAAACCAGAAATGTGGGTGTAGCTGAGCGTGGAACAACATAAACAAACCAGCAGACTACTCGAAGAACAACAATGATAGACCAGTAGATTAATGAGTATCGCACAAGAATTACAAGAAGAGATGGTTCGAGTGGGAAGTGAAAATGAGAAGCTAATGCAAGAATAGGAAATAATTCTAAAATTTTTTTTAGATAGAAAAAATCAAGGAACAACGTAGCCCAGTCCGAAATGAAATACTCGTGAAGAGGGTGAACATCGACAATAAACTAATGATAAGTCAAAAAGTAGGCACACTCAGTGGAGTAACAAGGACCAGAATTATAATGAATTCGAGCCACGAAATGTCTTAGATCAACAGGAGATGAAAAACAGAAAGTGGAGTTGCAAGGTGAATTCCGAAAAATCAAACTACCTACATTTGAGGGAGAGGTAGAAGAGGTAGCAGAGGTATGGATAATTAACATGAATAAATATTTTCAGGTCTATGAAATAATAGTAAGCTTAAAGCTCGCTTGGCTATCTATCAGCTGTGGGAAAAATCCACATTATGGTGGGAGGAAGTAAGAAACGTACGAGGAATCGAAGACTATAATGTGACTTGGGACAAATTCCAGCAATATTTTACGGAAAAATATTTAACCGAGCACTTTTATGATGAAAATTCTCGAGAATTTCGTGATTTGAGATTGGTACAACTAACAATTGATGAATTCATTACAAAATTTACTTCCCTATTAAGATATGTACCGTAGCTGAAAGATGAAAAATAAAAATTACACCAATTCTTGAGTAGCTTACCTGCCCATATGAAGGAAAGAATCGAGTTTGTAAATCCAAAAACCATGGAAGAGGTGATACGAAAGGCACGTATGTGCTACCAATAGTCCAAGGTGAAAGGAGAATCTGGTAGGAATTTTCCACCAAATAAGGTACATAAAAATAATTCCATTTTCAGGAGCAATAGATCCCACAACTATAACAATACTACCAGAAATACAACAAATATATAGCAGGGAGGAAATCAGCAAAAGACTAGGTGGCCAGCTAAAGAGCGACCCACGGAAGCTTCTAGTAAACCTGATCATGGACAGATCCCGAAGCGTTTGTTATAATGTTGGGGATGCGGTGAAGGACACTACTATAAGAATTGCTCTCACCGTGGCAAGAATGATATTGTTGCTAACTTGCAAGAGGCATCTATAGTAACGAACATGGCAGAAAATATAGCAAGAGTTAATGCAGTGCTTGAGGATCGGCAGGAAAATTATCAACCGACTATGATTGAGCTATAAGGTAAGATGTACTCCCAAATTGTTTCAATTTTGGTAGCTCCTAGTGCCATTTTAAGTTATGTAAATCCTAGGATAGTAGATAAGTGTGATTTGTAGAGCCAGAAGTTTAAAAACCCCTGGCTGGTACAATTTTCCATAGGTTCCAAGAGGAGAGTTAATGCTAAAGCTTCCAATTGTTCCCTAAAGGTTGCAAACCAGCACATAAATGTTGAATTGAACTTCCTACCTTTAGGCTCTTATGACATTTTATTAGGAATAGATTGGATGGAAGTGCACTAGTCACTCATAGACTGCAAAGAGAAAATCATTTATTACAAGGAAGAATATGGAACACGCAAGGAATTGAAAGGGATTAAAAACCACTTCAGTTGCATCCTATTACTGCATCTTAGTTGGGAAAATTCATTAGAAAAGGTTGCCCAGTTTATGCCGTTCAGGTGGGATTTGCTAATTCTAAATATCATAAGTACCCTATGATGGAGAATGTATCGGTGGTACAAGATTTTATGGATGTATTTATAGAAAAGATACCAGGCTTACCTCCAAAACAGAACATCGACTTAACCATAGAATTAATTCCAAGGGAAACACCAATATCACATGCACCATATCGAATGAGTGTACTTGAGTTAACTAAGATGAAAATGAAATTATAGGAATTTCTAGATAAGGGATATATCTGTCCTAGTGTGTCTCCTTGGGGGGAACCAATACTCTTCGTGAAGAATAAGTATGGTACTATGTGGATGTGTATGGATTATAGATAGCTTAACAAACTAACTATTAAGAACAAATACTCGTTGCCACGGATAGACAATCTATTTGATCAGGTGAAAGGTGCATCTATGTTTTCAAAAATAGATCTAAGATCTTGGTACCATCAAATGCGGATAAAGCAGGAAGACATATATAAGACAAATTTCTGTACGCGATATGGGCATTATGAATTTGTGGTTTTACCATTAGGTTTTACCATTAGGTTTAACCAACGCACCAGCAACATTCATGATTTTAATGCATGGCATCTTTCATCCATTTTTTGATAAGTTTATTTTATTATTTATTGATGACATACTTCTCTACTCAAAAAATATGGAGGGACATAAAGAACACTTACAAATAGTGTTAAGAATTTTGAGAGAACAACCTTATGCCAAGTTCAGTAAGTATGATTTTTATAAAGAGCATATTCAATATTTAGGCCATTTTATTTATGCTGAGGGTATAGTAGTAGATCCTGAAAAAGCAAGAACGATCATGGAATGGAAAATACCTAAAAATTTAGCATACATACAATCTTTCGTGGGTTTGGATGGATATTATCGGCGTTTTATTGAGGGGTTCTTGAAGATTTATTTTCATATAACCTCATTATAGCTAAAAGGACGAGTTTTTAGATGGACCTGATAGTGCCAAACCAGCTTCAAGAGGTTAAAAAAGTTATTGACTACAACCCCTGTATTAAAGGCCGCCGATCCAAACAAGGACATTGAAATTTTCACTGATGATTGCAAAGGAGTGAGAGATGTATTGACACAAGATGAAAAAGTTGTGGATTACAAGTCTAGGAAGCTAAAAGATCATGAACAGTTGTATTCTACATATGATCTAGAGCTGACTGCAATAGTGCATGCATTGAAGGTATGGAGCCACTACCTATTGGGAAAAATATTTGTATTAAAAACTAATCAGAGTAGTTTGACCAACTATTTTAAACAAACTGACTTGAATGCTCATCAAGCCAGGTGAAATGCATTCTTAAGTGAATTTGATTTTGAAATTCAACATGTTAAGGGAAATTAAAACTGTCTCGGTGATTCTTTAAGTAGAAAACTACACTATTTGTATGAACTCTATTTTAACGAGGCATAATTTAAGTTCCGAGAACAAGTGAAGGAGGTTGTGAAACATGATCCAGAATATCATTTTCTATGGCAGCAAACACAACAAGTAGAAGAGCAAGGAAAAGCAGAGTACAAGATCATCAATGAAAAGTTGTTGACATTTCGAGGGAAAGTCTACATTCCTAATCGAATGAGTTTGAAGGAACTGATTTTAAATGAATATCATTGAAGTGCTTATTCTGGACACCCTGGTTACCAGAAAACGTTAACAACAATTAGAAAAGACTACTTTTGGCCAGGAATGTGTAAAAATATTGATGAATATTTAACTAAATGTTTGGAATGTCAACACGTCAAGGTGGAACATCAACACCCAGCAGGGTTGTTACAGCCTATTCTCATGCCAGAATGGAATTGGAAAGTTATATTGTTAGAATTTATCACATGCCTACCAAAAACAAAGCGACACAATGACTCAATAATGGTGGTAGTCGATCGATTGAGAAAGGCAGCTCACTTTATTCGAGTACAATCAAATTATAAAACTGTACAAATTTCTAATATCTTTATGAGATAAGTGTTTAGACTACACGACATACCAAAAAAAATCATCTCAGACAGAGATGTAAATTTCACCTATGCTTTTTGGAAGGTCATGCTCACTGGTTTAGGCACAGAAATTCAGTTCAATATTACATACCATCCACAAACAAATGGTGAGATGGAAAGAGTAAATCAGATTTTGAAGGACATGTTGTGGATGTATGTAACGCAGCAACCTACGAAGTGGGAAGATTGTTTACACCTCGTGGAATTTTCTTACAATAATAGATACCAAGAATCCATTATGACGATTCCTTTTTAAGCATTATATGGTAGGAAATGTTAGACACCCATTAACTGGAGTAGCCCAGAGATTAAGCGAATGCTTGGGCCTGAAATGTTGGCTGAGATGGAAAAAGAATTAAAGAAAATCCGGCAAAATCTAAAAGCTGCCTAGGATCGGCAGAAAGTGTATGCAGATTGGAAGCGGACCTACTGGGAATTTTAAGTGGGTGATCATGTTTATGTGAGAATTAGACCCAAGAAGAGCACCCTAAGGTGGACTACTTGCACCAAGTCATCCCCCCAATTTTTCAGACCTTTCCAAATTTTGGAAAGAGTGGGAACAATGGCCTCTCGGCTAGCTTTACGAGAACACATTCGGGTGCACAATGTGTTTCATTTGTCCCTATTTAAAATATATGTGCATGAACCAAATACCATAACACATTGGAAAAACATTCATGTAGGATTGGATTGAAAACTAAGAGTCCTAAGAAGATAACTAGTACTTTGACTAATTCAAAATTTTACTAGATGTAGGTCGAACCAAATGGAGAGTTTCTGGTAGAACCTCAGCATATGCTCAAGAAGAGAGAAATAATGCTCTGGAGGTGAGCCATCACCCATTTTAAAGTGCAATGGAAGCACTTTCGCTCAAAGGAGGCTACGTGGGAAGATGAAGAATTCATACAAGAGGCCTATCCAGAACTATTCACTGAAATTGAGTAAAACACTGAGGATGATGTTTACATCGAGTGGGGGAATATGTAACACCTATTTTTCAGTTGTTATGTTATTTAAATTGATAAATTTGACTCATTTATTGTTAAATTGGCTTAATGAGTATATTAAGAAAATTATGAACAAAAGTTTAATTCTTATTTTTTTATATAAAGATTTATTATGGAGTGGCCTCCATAAACTGATGGTTAAGTGTCCAAGTTACCAGAGTGGTTAGATTAAAATTATTTACTTGAATTTTACCTTTCCTCTACAACTAAAAATATAACCTCAATGAGGAAAAGGGGTTACATGCAAAAGGAAAAAAAAAGACAACAAGATAGCTGAAAGTTGAGAGTGTCAAGAGCTGGCTGGAGCCAATGGAAATTTGATAAAAATTTGAAATGGAAGAAGAGACTTGATGATGGTCTTGAGGTCTCTCTCTCCATAGAAAACTTCTAAGAAATCATACTCTGACGAGTAGCATAGGGGGAGCAGAGGACGTAATAGCCTCTCTCATTATTGGGAGGAAACCATCAACTCTATTTATTTGAAGTAGATACTATGAACCTGAAAGGAATAGCATAAAGTGTTGCATTGTTTTTATAAGTACTTTATTTTTGGAAAGAATTTTTGAATGTGTAAGTTCAGAATAATATAAATTATGTGATGAATTAATTATTAGCATTTTACCAGTTATATATAAGTTATTTAACTGATGATAAATTGTAAACCCTCTTTCTCTAGATTAGATTATTCCTGTTCGGAGAAAATTGTGCCCCCAATCTGCAAGGTACGGTCTGAATAATGGAAATAGAATAATTAGTGATTAATTTGGAAACACTGAAATAAATGAAATAATCAACGGAACAGTTAGTTCTATCTGGAGAAAAAACTCCAGACACAACAATTTGCCTGCAAGTGGACTAGATATACACAGACTGAGGGTTTGGAAAGGATCCCTCTTTATTTACAGATGGTCCAGACACTTGGGAAGGGAGACTTATTAAAAATGAAAAAGGAGGAGGAAATTTTTGAATGTATCAGTTAAACTATAACAGTAAATTCACATTATTATGTATTATCTTACACGAAAAAGAAGAAGAATATAACTCTTAGAGTACAACTTGTATTGAAAGAAAATAAATATAGAATAACCTTCCTGAAGGAAAAACATGGAAAGAGGGTGAAAACCTTGTCAGCTTCGCATGAATCTGGAAAAACTTTTCATTACCCTCGAAGGAGTGACTATGAAAATATATTGCATATACATGGTAAAACAACAGTAAATAAATTTATAATCATGGTGAAAGAATTCATTGCAGCACAACCCAATAGACATAAAATTTATGATTCACTGTAGAAAAAGTTTACTTCATGAACCAATGCTTAATATTACAGACCTGACAATTATGGAGCGATGAACCAGGAACTTAAATATATGCAACACGACCCAAATAGGAGTTGTACTATCATCCGAAGAACAAAACAGGTTCTCAGCCCTCCATATCCAAAATTCATAGATAGAGTCAAACAAATAAATTCCTCTTTATAAGCCATGGTGGGCTAGAAGTCATAACCAAAACGTAAATATTCTCGACAAAAAAATTAATTTTCATAACTTCATATTAAAACTCTATCAAGTCAAAAGGGGTTGGGATAGTCTCGACAGAGACATGAGTGGAGTCAAGTACCTGGACATGTAAGAGAAAAACACCTTAGGTTGGCTGAGACTGAGTTAACCAAGCTATACAGGGTAGGGTTTGGTAATGAGTTAACTGCCACAACCATATAGAGCATACATTACATAAATACCTTCTCAAAGTTTCCAAAAAATAACAAGATTACCATAACACTTAGGCACAAAATTTGGGTCAATATTTAACTCATAAACGAGAACATCCCTAGGATGAGAATCCATGAAATGAGATGAAAAAAGTTTAAAGACTGTAAAAATAATTTGAACAAAATATTTATGCAGAAAAAAGAGTTCATTAAACCTCAGCAAAACCCCGAGACTTACCTGATTCAACTTCGACGAACTTGAACAATCCCTTCTAGAGCATGCAATACCACAATATGGGAATCACCGCATAGAGGAACGATTGAAGTAATACGCCAGAACAAGCCAAGCCACCATGGATGCAAAACAAAGTAAGGCATCTCAGCGTCAAGGGAAAACACCAACAGAGCACCATAAAGATTGTATAACGAGGTGCTATATAGTTGGATGGCTAAGGTGGGACCAAAAATCCATTACCTCGCCACTGTACGGCATACCAGAAAGTCAAACTGAGAACCAGACGAAAGTGAAAAGATGGCAGAGCGCGAGGAGAAAAATGAAATCAGTTAGCATTTGGGGGGGAATGGTTACACCCTAAGCATCGCTCAACCATGTTCTTCCATGGATTTTTCGAGGATCCAAGGGCTAAGAGAATCCCACCTGTCAATTTCATAAATGCCTCATGTACACCAATGATTTGAGGTAGGATTAAACCAAATATTAAATAATTAAAATATGTACCAACAGTTCATCGTCTCAAGGATTGTAGTTGCGGTGAGTTGGCACAACAATAAAATTAAATATCCAATGCGAGTTAACAGTCCAATAATTAATGAATAGGAATGATATCGATTTTTTGTTATAATGTTTCCGTAAGGTACCCCTTAGCATATGTTTAAAGAGATTGCAATCTATATTATACATAGTCTCACCATGGGATTGGTAGAGACCATATGCAGACTCAAAACTAGGGAGTTAAACCCCAAGGGTTCCAAGGTAAAGGTAAGTTTTCGAATTGTTATGTAAAGGTAAATGATTATTACAATTATATGCAAAGGTAAAAGTTATAGTATTAATAATTATGTTATTATAGTTATAGATTAAATATAATTAGAAATCAGCTATATTGAAATCATTGCATCTCATGCAAGCAACAAATATCACTAGAAATCAATATCTAGACTAAAATAAATGCATCTAGTGCAAACAATCAAATAGGATTATAAATCACGATCTAAACTGAAATCAGTGCATTCAGTGAAAACAATCAAATAGGATTAGAAATCATCTACACTGAAATCAATGCATCTAGTGCAAGAAATCTGATTTATAATTAGAAATGAGCATCTACATTGAAATCAATGCATCTAATTCCAGAAATAAAATAGGATTAGAAATTACCATCTACACTGAAATCAATGCATTTAGCGCAGGAAATAAAATAGGACTAGAAATCATCTACATTTAAATCAATGCATCTCGTGGAACCAATTAAATAACATTAGAAATCAATATCTACACTAAAATCAATGCATTTAGTGCAAACAATCAAATAAGATTAGAAATCACCATCTACAATTAAATAAGGCATCTAGTGCAAGAAATCAATTAGGATTAGAAATCATCATCTACACTGAAATCAATGCATCTAGTGAAAGAAATCAAATAACTTTAGAAATCACCATCTAAACTAAAATCAATTCATCTAGTGCAAGAAATATTCTTCCCTATCTCCCCCCTCCATCTATATCTATATCTCCATCCATCTCTCCTTGTTTTCCTCTTTATATCAAACCCCCACAAACACACACACACGCTACCACACCATATCTATCAATCTCTATGTCCCTTCCTCCCTTTCTCCATCTCTCTCTTCTTCCCTCTCTTCACATTCAACCTATATTTCTATATTCCCCTTCTCTCCCTCTCCCCGACTTCTATAAATCATTCCTCATGTTGTCCTCTCTCCATCTCTCTCTTCTTCCCTCTCGTCACATTCAACCTATATTTCTATATTCCCCTTCTCTCCCTCTCCCCGACTTCTATAAATCATTCCTCATGTTGTCCTCTCTCCCTCTCTCTCCATCTTCCTTATCACTCCCTCTCTCTGTCCACCTTTCTCTCTCCCCCTCCAACTCCATATCTCTCTCTCTCTCTCTCTCTCTCTCTCTCTCTCTCAAACTCCACCTCTATATCCCTCCCTCTCTCTTCCTCTCTCTCGTCCTTCCCCTTCTCCCTTTCTCTCATACACCTCTCTCTCTCTTTCTCTGCCCTCCAATCCTCTCATTATATTCCTCTTTCTCTCCTTCTATCTCCCCTCACCCCACGTCCATCTTTGTGTCTCCCTCTCCCTCTCTTACCCTTCTCTAGCTCTCTCACTCCTCTTCCCATCTCCTCTTGTTTAGTTTATCTTCATCTCTCCCTTGTGACTCCTCATCGCTCCACATTTATGACTATATGTCTTTCTTATTCCCTCCCATATATATCATGATATATTAATATATATTATAATATAACAAATTTAATATTGTATTAATTCAAATTTATTAAATTTAATAATATTAATATTATAATATATTAATATGAATATTAAATTTAATAATAACAATAATAATAATATTTTGATATTAATATTAGGATTAATAACTTATTTTTTGCATGATCTTAATAATGTCTTTGAAGTTGGGTTACACTCTTTGCCCTTTTTTGAGAAAAAACTTTCATTTTTTTCGGTTCTTCAAATTTCTGCAAACTATAACAATTTTTCTGTTTAGAATTTCATTTTGTGATAAAAAAAAAAGTTGTCAAAAATTTTGTTAGCTTTCTATTACTTATTTTTTGAAATTTTTTAATGCATATTTGATATGTCAACTTAGCATTTCTTTGAGTGTGTGTTTCTTAACTATCAAAGGATTCATAAGAAGTCATGTTAATACGGAATGTTGTATTCATTGAAAATTTGTGTTTTTGAGAAAAAAAAATGTGTTACAACAATATAGATAGAGTCTACTTCGATTTTGTCATATTTACAAGGCCAATGGATGCATATAATAATTACTAGAATTTTTAGAACTGGTCCAATAGGAAAAAACTGCATATTTTGGATATGTTTCACGATGCAACGAATTTCTTAACATATAAGTTATAAACTAAAAATCTAAAAGCTACCCATTAGAGGTGATGGACTAATGTAATGCCCCATAATTTTTTCAATTTTTTTTACAATGTATTTTGGGAGATACAGAATTTTGATTTCACTGAATCACAATGACCCTCAGAAATTGTTTGCACCCATTTTATTAGAAAATTAATTAATATTAGTAAATTTTTATGAAATTCCATAAAAGTTATATTTCCTGAAAGTAGATTCAATTCTAAAAATGCTTGTCTTGGTTCCGACAGTTAATTCAGAATGTTTCATGGAGTTTAATCAGTCCAAAGTTGCAGAAACGTCAAGCTGCATAAATGGTGACGCGTTAGTTAAGCCGAAACTTTTTTTTTTTCTAAGTAAGACTAATTCTATTGAGTGTAAAGAGTACTAGTACAAGACTGCCTCAGCGTCTGCTGTGAAAGCCAGATAGTTGGGCTTGATAAGCATGTTATTCATAAAAAGTCTGGATCGCCCATAATGGGAAACCGATCTTGTTAACATCATAGTCTAGGCCGCCCATGGTAGGGAAACCGGCCTTGAATTCATACAAACCATAGAGACATAAATATATAAATTGAAAACGTCTATCAACCATTGTAGCTGTGCTTTAAAACTAAAAAGCAAAAAATCTCCAACAGTGATTGAGCAAAGAAACTTGGAGAAAATGAAGACTGTGCACATCGGCTCACCCTTCATGCGCTGGAGACATCGGCTCCTCAACGATCCTGCAACCATATTCATAGTCATTACTGTTGTCAGCCATGCCAGCTTGGCTACCATCCTTTATGTCTAGGTCCTCAGCATCATTATTCAGCACAAATTGAGATGGGAGAGTAGAGGAATCCAGGAGACTCTCTCTGCCAGTGGAGCAAGGGGTGCGAGGAGACGAGGGAGAAGCAGGGCGGGCAGGGACCTGATAAGGAATTTCCTCTCGGAGGGAGACGGTAATAAAGGCAGTGATAATGGATTGAACAGAGGTACAATGAAAATGAAGCTCTGCATGCTGAGAGGTTTGCCTTATAGTGGACCCCGAATGCACTCTGCCAGGAGGATTAGAATTTGAAAAAGGAGCAGAAGGGCCAACGTGGCTGGAATCTTGAATGCGCCCTCGACCTCTGACTCTGCCTCTGCGCGAAGCAGGAGGAGGGACAGGCTCTTCACTGGAAGATGAGGAACCCAAATCAGAGGAGGGCGAGGGTGGATTAAAGGAGGCTTGGCCCCGGCTGAATCCACGTCGACAACGCATCCGCAGTCGGAGACGAGGCATGGAGAAGGGGGTAGGGCAAAGGTGGCGCGAGAAAGGTGAGACATCAGAAGTTAAAGAGGCTCTGAGAGTAGAGGGACGACGAAAAAGGGGAGCCAATTGAACACCAGCAGGAATGTCTGAACCTTCTATGAGCTCTACAGAGATGCTAGGCGGAGAAGTGACACTGCAGAAGGGGCTATTGGAGAAGTGAATTCCAGGGAGAGTCTCCAAGCAGGCCAGAAGACTGCATCGACGACCTGTTTGAGTTTTAATGCTGGAGTCGGCAAAGCCTGGAGGGCATTCACCGCGGAGGGGAGTCAGAGCTCTCCTACAACTGCTACTATCATGCTCGCGTTCCATAATAAGAATAGAGATCAGAAGAACCACCATATACAGAGGCATCAGAGGGCAGTTAAGCGGTGGATTGACAGCCCGAGGAGGCATATTAATAACATCATTAAGGCTGATAAAGGAGGCCATGTGGGCATCCAATGCGAGCTCCTTTGGGAGCTGCGCAGGGGCCCAAGTCCCATCAGACTGCTGCCACATCCGCATCCGGATAGTTAAGCCGAACTTTGATTAAAATTTCGGCCAAACTATTTTTTGTGCCGATGGCCCGTTAAGTCTAATGACTTAATAGTTCAGCCAAAATCTTAATCAAAGTTCGGCTGAACTTTAATCTAATTTTCCATCAGACGGAAAATTTCGCGGCGCCCCTCCTAAAAAACATTTTGTGACAATATAAATTGCCACGAAATCATTCATAATTTTCGCACATTTCACACATTTGGTCTGATTTTATAAAAGTCTTGGTTTCGGTTTAAAGACTTTTCTTGGAGGTTTGGGTTTAAGGGAATTTCTTGGAGGCAGACTAATTTTGGAAAGAATTGTTTTGGGTTTAAGGACTTTTCTTGGAGGACATTTCTTGGAGACAGTTTGATTTTTCGAAAAATTGTTTTGGGTTTAAGGAATTTCTTGGACGTACATTCAAAGGACATTTCTTGGAGGTATCTGATACATTTTTTTGGATGTTTTTTGTTCATTTTTTTTTAACGTATAGATTTGTGCTTAATTTTGAATTCTTGGAGATGGTTTAATTTTGCAAAGAATTCTCTTGGGTTTAAAGACTTTTCTTGGAGGTGGCCTGATTTTGCAAAGAATTGTTTTGGGTTTAAGGAATTTTCTTGGACGTACATTGAAAGGACATTTCTTGGAGGTATGTAATACATTTTTTTGGATGTTTTTTGTGCTTCATTTTTTTTGAAAGTATGGAATTGGGCTTAATTTTTAAAAGACATTTTCTGGAAGTATTTTTTGAAGTATTTTTTAAAGTGACATTTTTTTTTAAGTTGGAGGCATTTTTTGAAGTGACATTTTTTTGGAGTACGTGTTTTGAATTCAAGTAAATATTTTGAGCTTCGTTTCATTTTTATAAGACATTTTTATCTCGAATTTTTAAAGTAAGTGTTTTGGATTGGAGTATGTATTTTTTGCAAAAAAATTAAAATGACTTTATTTTAAATTAAATCTTTTGGGATGCTTTTTCTAATTGAGTTATTGTTTAATTTTTTGAAGGAAATTTTTTGAACTTCATACTCTATTATCATGGTAAATCGATGGAATTTTGCAAGAAAATATGATCGAAAAAGAGACCCTGAGGAATTTATAGAAGAGACAAGAAAATCTCGCAAAAGAAAGATAGAAGCCCTCTCAAATATTGAAGGGGAAAATAAACCTCAAGCGGAAATTGAAGCATGTATGTAAATGTAAATATTATGATCTATTGATATATTTAAAATTTTCCTAGTGTAAAATGTGAAGCTTAATTTTTATTTGATGAACTAATTTGAATTTAAATATTTTGTTTAATGTAAACAGACAGAGATATTCCTCAAAACATTGATGATGAGATGCAAAATTTTGAAAGAGAAAGTGAAAGAGGTATTGAACCAATGATTGAAGATGGTGAAAATATTGAAAGAAATTCAAATGAAGAAATTGAATCACAAGGTGTATATATATATATATATATATATATATATATATATATATATATATATATATATATATTGAACACATGCACGTATTATTGAAATTATACATGTATATTTATTAATTTAGTTATTTATTGTTCATATGTAAACTTATTATGTACTATTTTTTCGAATATGTACAGATGAAATCAGTGTCGATGATGAGATGTTAGAAAATGTTGACACTCACACATATGGAGATAAAAAACCTGACCATGTTATACGATATCGTGTTAACTACATTTTTGAAAAGTATTTCTTAAATGAGCGGGTGACAGTTCAAGCTCAAATGTTGAAAGGTCTCCTATCATTAAGGAAATTAAAAGAAGCTACGACACTACTGGGTATTCGAAAATCAACCAAAGATAAAAAAATGAAGGAAGATGTGATACAAAATATAAGTAGTGCTATAAATTCAATTAAGAGATCTAGAGAGAAAAATGTTTCAATTGTACGTAGAGGAATACATATGGCAATGGTTTCATCAAGTAATAAAGAGAATCGTTTGGTAACATCTATGGCACAAACATTAGGAACCTTACGAAAAGCTTTGCACAAACATCAGAAATTTCGGCTGCAAGTAGATGTAAATGATGAACTTGCTTGTTGGAGAGCTATTTGTAGGCAACCATACAAAGATAGACTTGGAGAAAATGTTAAAAAAATAATATATGAATATTGGAAGAACAATTCGCGTGTTTCACCAACTGCAAGGCATGTGATGCGAAGAAGAATAGCACGAAATCAGTACGAAGAACATGAAAAATATTTCTTGGAAACCACTCAGATAGAGTTATTCAATAAGTTCAAAGAAGAGAATCGTCAAATTCATGTTTCACTCAGTGCTTTTGTTCAACAAAAACCATGGTATGTGAAACCTATCACCGTACGCGACACTTGTTATTGCTGTTATCATGTGGAATTTGAGTTATATTATGACACATTCCTTGATTTCGGTAGAACATTATGGAAGGATTCACCTCCTCCTTCCACTATCCATGATTTCATATCTCAAATTCTATGTGAAAGAGAAAGTGATGAACTATTTTACAAAAAGAAATGTGTTGGTGGTAAAAAATGCGATGATTGTGGAAATTTGACTAAATTTCAAAACAAATATCATACTGATATAAATGATCAATCATTTTCCAACATGAAAGTGAAATGGAAGAGATATGAATATATCGATACATCGATTCAAGGTGAAAATAGTGTTAAAAGAATTGAATTACTAGAAGACGAAATTTTTGTGATAGACTTTTTGAGAAATTTTGAGGCAGAAATTTACAAATACACCAAGCATTCCCATAGAGTTCGATGGAAAAACTTTTAATTCAAAAAATCTTGTGAATTTTTTCCACTAGGGACCATTTTATCAGTGATTGATTTTTGCAGAAAACTACACATTTGTTCCACAAAAAGAAATTTTGAGTGACTACTATCATTCTGAGCAAGTCTCCATGCTCGTCCATATTCTATATAAACATGTTGAACAAAACGTCGATCATATATAAATCACGAGTGAAAATCGACATATCATTAAAGAATATCACTTTTATATCAGTGACGATCGTACACATGATACATATTTTGTACAACATTGTTTTGGAAAAATTTATGATTCCTTGAAAAATCGTGGAATAAAATTCAATGAACATTGGATATAGTCAGACGGATGCACAGGTCAATTCAAATCTTCATGATCATTCTTTTTGTTGTGTTGTCTTCATAAGAAAACATGCATTAAACATTGTTTGAATTTCTTTGAGACTGGCCATGGAAAAGGAGAACATGATGGTGCAGGAGCATGCGTAAAATGAGCACTTCGAAGATATCAAATGAACCCATCTTCAAGTTGACTTGTGAACGCTAAAGAATTTTTTCAATGGTGCATCACTGCTCTAAGCCATGAGACTAACCCACCAAGGGAAGTGTGAAGGTACATTCAATTTAATTTTTATTGGAAATCTAATTTTAAACATTGTACATTTATCATGCAATGATTATCTTTGATTGTATTTTGATATCATATTTACAAATTCTTCTTTTAATTTTCCATATAAAGGTTTTTCTAGCATATTGGGATTGAAGATGTAGATAGATCAATTGGAAATGATGTTGAAACAATAAAAGGGACTCGAAAATTGCATTCAGTTAAAACAAATTCGTCCAAAAATATGTTTGCATTGGATAGAAGAAAATATTCTTGTTTTTTTTTTTATGTTTTCATAGACAACACAAAATCCAATGACGTTTGTGAAAACAAAATGTATGTGAAAGATTGGAAACATACAGAGCTAAATACAAAGGGAAAAATGTCTGTTGTAATGTTTGAAGAAATGCAATCAGAGGAAACTACAATATCATCCGATGGTGATCGAGTTTCTGATCTTGTTAGAGAAGGTAACATTTGAATTGCTTTCTAATGATTTAAAGATCCAGAAATAAATTTAAATATGTATAATTTTATTAAGTTTGTTTTATTGTGCAGGAGATGTTTTTGTTGTAATTGAACCTATTGACAACGATGAAAATGTTAAGTATTATTTGATGCGTTTCACTGAATGAAAAATGAAATTATTAGAAAACTATAATGATCACGGATTTCAATATGGCAGAGGATCTATTGTACTGAAAGGTTATTTTTTCAGACAAACTAATCAAAGTGGGGACTTTTTTTACTTTGAAGACTATGAACCTGATTCCATAAGTTGTCAATATAGTCACTTGATGTGTGCAGCACGCATAAAGTTGATAGAGGTTCAATCAAAGAAAAAAATGAAAATTAAGAAATGGAAAATGTCAAAATATGATCATGAACGGATTATTGAAGATGGCATTCCATTGGATTTTTTTTTATTGAATTGCCCAACAATTTATTCTCTTTGGATTAAATATTTTTTAGAACTTCTAGTACTCAACTAAAAATTGAGTTTCTGATGTTATTTGTGCAAGTGTTTGCACATGTACAAATTGTTTTGGTACATGCACATGCTCTAGTATCAACCGAAAGTAGCTTTTCTTGCATGTGCATTGATGAAAAATGTTACATGTATTGTATATATATGTGTGTGTGTGTGTGTGTGTGTGTGTTCTAGAATGCAATTAACTGGAACTAGTTTTTCTATCTACATTGATGAAAAAATAGTTGGATTTTCTAGTAAAAAATATCCACAATTTAAATAAATCATTCGCAGTATACTTTTATATGAAAATTCCATTTAGACAAGAGACTCGGAGCACTTCTCCGACTTTTGGTGGGATTTGACCCACATCTCTATTCCTGAATGAAAATCTAGTACAAAATTTGTTTGTCCAATGGTCGGATATGTTCAATGTGCATTGATGAAAAATGTTACTTACATATTGGATATATATGTTCTAGAATGAAATTAATTGTTCAAGTAGTTTTACTATGTGCATTGATGAAAAATGATTTAAATGTACTCAATATATATGTTTTGGAATGCAATTTTAACTGAAAGTAGTTTTTCTATGTGCATTGATGAAAAATCATATTTGATATATACACGAACTGAATGTGCCCAATTTTTCTTATGAGATTTTTTGGTAAAAGGTATCCATGCAATGTAAATAAATCATCGACAGTATAGTTTTGTACGAAGATTCCTTTTAGACAAGAGACTCAGAGCACTTCTCCAACTCTTGGTGGGATTTGACCCACATCTCTATTCCTGATTGAAAATATAGTACAAAATTTGTCTATCCAATGGTCGGATATGTTCTATGTTCTAGATTGCAATTAACTGAAATTCATCAATTTACGAAATTATAAATCAACAAGGCTACCTATTTGAGTGCATTAATGACATTGACCCAGATTCAACTAACATATATGTACTTCTTATATTTCCAATCAAAATTAAAGGGATAATTTATATATATCTACTTCTTTAAACTCTTTTTTCAATTAGAGCTCAATTGATACATGGTTAGTTGCATTGAAAAGATATGTTCTTCCTATTGAAATTTTTTTCACTCAAACAAGACTATGTAGAGATCAAAAGCAACCTTAAGATTCCAAATGTACTTCAACCATCCAAAATTTGAGTTTTAAAAACTTTTTGATTAAATCAAAACAATACAAGTAACATAGGAGTCTTCTATCTAAGCTATGTTCTTCCTATTGGAATTTTTTTCACTCAAACAAGACTATGTAGAGATCAAAAGAAACCTTAAGATTCCAAATGTACTTCAACCATCCAAAACTTGAGTTTTAAGAACTTTTTGATTAAATCAAAACAATACAAGTAACATAGGAGTCTTCTATCTAAGCCAAATGTAGATTGAAACCATCCAAAACTTAGATCAAAACATTTAACATTTAACATTAAATCAAAATTAAAGGG
This sequence comes from Pinus albicaulis, assembly GCA_034641835.2. Lineage (NCBI taxonomy): Eukaryota > Viridiplantae > Streptophyta > Pinopsida > Pinales > Pinaceae > Pinus > Pinus albicaulis. The sequence goes on from CM076584.1 coordinate 962,808,414, forward strand.
ATTCACGTATAACTACTTCTTTACTCTTTTTGATTAAATCAAAACAATACTTCACATGGGAGTCTTCCATTTAGGCCAAATGTAGATTGAAACCATCCAAAACTTAAATCAAAACATTTAACATGTTATATCTTGAAACATTTAACATTTAACATTAAATCAAAATTAAAGGGATTTACATATAACTACTTTAATCTTTTTGAATATATCAAAACAATACTTCAAATTGGAGTATCTTCCATCTAGGCCAAATGTAGATTGAAACCATCCAAAACTTAGATCAAAACATTTGACATTTAACATTAAATCAAAATTAAAGGGATTTACATATACAACTACTTGTTTACTCTTTTTTATTCAATCAAAACAATACTTCACATGGGAGTCTTCCATCTAGGCCAAATGTAGATTGAAACCATCCCAAACTTAGATCAAAACATTTAACATTTAACATTAAATCAAAATTAAAGGATTTGCATATATATAACTATAATTAACATAATGTACATAGCGAGACCCGTCTCCTAGGTTGCCTAACTAGCCAACACTAGAAGGGGTCTGAATAAAAAAAACAGAAAAGGAGCTGCCCATAACCGGGAAAAAGCTAAAGAGGACCTGACATCAGGCTAGCTATCGATGTGTGTAGGAGGATTCTCCTCCACAATTGGACAACCGTAGTCCTATGGATCATCATCTACTCCCTTGGAGTGCTAGGAGGAGTTGTCGCTACTTGCGCCATGGGAGGAGTTTTCGCTGCTTGCGCCATCACTGCTCGAGCTCGTCGAGCAGGATTTTATTGGAAGAGCTTCCGACTTCCTAGTGTCCTGGGGAAAATGGGTTGGGATGGTGGACTTTCTCCACCACTTCCTGGAACTAGAAGCACCTTCATCTTGCGGCTCCTCTTGAAAAGAGATGGAAATGGTCGCTGTATTTCGCGATCTGACCATAGCGCTGGTGAAGTGAAATTGTGCTTCATTTCTTGTTGGATGAGGGTGGCTACCTGTGTCATGGATGGAAGGAGGAGGGCGAGAGCCAGCACTCCTACCCCCTCCATCCCTACCCACACCTCCCCTTCTACAACGCATCTGTTGTCTATGCATGGGGTCTTCCATAGGCCAAATGTAGATTGAAACCATCAAAAACTAGATCAAAACATTTAACATTATATCAAAACATTTAAAACATTTAACATTAAATAAAAATTAAAGGGATTTACATTTAAAACATTAACATTAAATCGATGTTAAAGGGATTTACATTAAATGTAGATTAAAATGGTATCCAAAACTTAGTTTTAAAAACTTTTTGATTATATCACAACATTACTTGACATGCCATTCAATTGTAGTTCAACTATCCAATAAAAACATTTAATATTATATCACATGTGCCAAATGTAGATTGAAACCATCCAAAACTTAAGTTTTAAAAACTTTTTGATTATATATCGTGCAACATTACTTCACATGCCATGCCAATTATAGTTCAACTATCCAATAGAAACATTTAACATTATACCACACGTGCCAAATGTAGATTGAAACCGTCCAAAACTTAAGTTTTAAAAACTTTTTGATTATATATCGTGCAACACTAAAACATTAAACATTTAAAACATTAAATATCACATGCGAAATGTAGATTCAAACCATTCAAAACTTGAGTTTTAAAATTTTTTTGATTATATCATACATAACATTACTTCACATGCCATGCCAATTATAGTTCAACTATCCAATAAAAACATTTAAAATTATATCACATGCCAAATGTAGATTGAAACCATCCAAAACTTAACTTTTAATTTAACAAAAAATTATAGATCACAACATTACTTCACATGCCAAATGTACTTCAAGCATCCAAAACTTAAATTTTAAAAACAAAACAAATTATAACACATCATTACATAACATGCCAAATGTAGTTTAGAAGCAAAACAAAACTTAAATTTTAAAAACAAAACAAATTATAACACATCATTACATAACATGCCAAATGTAGTTCAGAAGCAAAACATTAATTTATAGATGACAACATTACTAGTAGTTCAATTATCCAAAACTTAAAGGTTTTAAAAACCAAACAAATTATATAACAACATTACTTCACATTCACATGCCAAAAGTACTAAAACCATCCAAAACTAGATCCTACAAGTATCAAATCAGACAAGTTATATATATATATATATATATATATATATATATATATATATATATATATATATATATATATGACAGTGCATCTAGATAATATGTAAAAAAGAAAATTTAAGTCTATCTAAATCTTGAAATCAAATCTACAAATCATGTCCATCAAATAGAGATGGATCTAGCATCTTTCCTATCAAGGTCTCAATCTATGCACTATCATGTGAAGCATGGAAAACCTACATACACAATGCACATGTAATTGAACATTAGAATTTGATGTTTTAAAAATGAGTGAGAATATATATAGAAATTCATGTAAAAAACAAAATATAACAAAAAAATCATGCAATACCTCATGAGGTTCCCTCTCCATTTGGTCAACAAGTTCCACCTGTTGGGGTTCCTATGTTTCGGCCAGATTGGCAAGACCAAAAGACAAGACAACATCAAACCACTTTGGGATCCTAGGATCTAGCCCTCCTAGATCCAGAGAGGGATCTCTCTATAAATGCAAAGAATGATATGTATCTTTGAAGCTCAAAATGACGTATTAGGCTAGGTATGAAGCACACTGGGGGGGTTTTAAATTTGTTTGGTTGTTGGGTTGGAGATCATAAACTGAGAATGTTATGGAATAAAAGGATCAAAGTACCAGGATGTTTTGGAAAAAGAAGATTGGTCAAGAAAGTTCCATCCATTGGGCTATGGAGTCATGAAAGGGGATTACTTGCACCATAAATATCCAAGGCTTTCCATAGGGAAAACCATCTATACTAAAGGATATTTTAGATAGATGGTGGGATGGAACATCAAGGAGTGAAGGTGAAAGAAGGAAAGAAACCCAATTGTAGTTTGGAGATCAGGTCAGATATCATTTAAATCCAGACTTGCTTTGACAAACTCAGAGGCTACTCTCATCATAGACACAAAGGTAGCTTAAGATCAGGTCGGAGTTCATCTAACTCCAGGCCTGCTTTCAGCATACTCTCAAAAGAAAAACAGAGTTAATATTTAACACTGAACTAGGCCTAAGATCAAAGAAGGACTTTTAACCTTCAATGCTTTTGACACAAGCTCAAAGGGATCTTAGAGAGGCCAATCTATTGGAAAAGGACCCCAGTGGAAAAGGCTCACACTAAATCCCTAGTATCCCAATTCTTCCAGCTCAAGCCCAACAATAACATCTAAGAAACAAAACCTGAATTCACACATCAGTAAGCATGGGCTGGACCAACATCTTTAACTGGTTAAATTACATTAATTCGCTCTTAGATTCACTATCAGTAGAAAATGTCAAAGATAAGAAGAGCAGTGGGAATTAAGGTACCATGCAGGGGTATATCCTAAGCCTGATTTACTGATTCTTATCAAAGAAATATGAACAACATGATTAAACATGAAATAAGTAAGGAAACAGTGCAGTAAGAGAAACATCACCCGTAATATAGACCAGGATCCTGTGAATTTTGGTTGTTCAATTGATGTGCAAAACCAGTCACATACTTTGAGCTCAATGGCTGATACAATCCAAACTTTCTCCTCCCAGCGTACTAAATTAAAAACAACTCAGATAATTCCCCCAATAACAGTTCTAACAGTCGAATGAATCCATACAAGTAACAACAACCACTTTACAATGATTTTTTGATGAATACTTATAGGTGAATGAGGAAATAAAGTAGAAAAAGAGACAGTTGGCCCAATTAAATGAAGAACTTAATGTTTCTTGGCCCCTGGGAGGCTTGATGGGAAAGAAAATTTCATTCTCCATGCTTCATTTAATTGTCCTTCTCTTGTACTTGTACTCTGGCTCTCTGTCTTTGACCCTTGAAATAAGCAAGGGGGATAGAAATCTGTAGGTTTCCATACTTTCATAACTATTGCTTCTGCCCTTTGAGGCTTCATGTATGAGAAGATTGACTTTAGGACTGCCTCTTATCGTTTAAAATAACACTGCTGATAGTTAGAAATAAATATTCAGTTGTCTCTAGGCAAATATCCTCTGTTCTGGCAGTGACTAGGCCTTCTTTGTTTTTTGTGAGGCTGCAGGTCTCTTTTGGTGGCTAGAGAGGGGTCAATTTTCCTCTACTGTGGTGGTGGAGGCATTCTTGGACTGATAGCCTTTTGTCTTTTCCTAAAACACTTTTTATTTCACTTTTAGGTCTATGTTTTAGGCCTGATTAGACCTTGATCTTCTTTATGGTCTTCATACGGTCTCTTTGTCTTTTAATCATTGGATTAAATCATTAATTTTTAATGAAAATAATTAATCCTTCGATTCGCTTCACTGCTACACTTTTTTCTGTTATCTCTGGTACTTTTGCAGGTTTAATGGTGCAATAGAGTTTTAACCAGGGTTTAAACACTGCTTCTTTAATAAAATATGCTTTAAACCTTTCTCAGTATATCTCCCTGCGATCTATGGTCTTGCAACTGATATTTTGCGTTCCAAAATACCCTGTCTGTACTTGTGTGACAGAGTGCGTTTCAAGATATTATATCTTGAAAAAAACATAGAAACATGTTAAGAAATCCAAGGGGATTTAGGGGAGGATGTTGTGGAGGACCGAGGGAAGACGAAGGAGCAGGGGTGAAATTGTCCATCGCAGCAGAAAAATGGTGAAAAATTGTGTTGGGAGGTGAAATTGTGGTCTGATGAAGGTTTGGGATAGGGGAGAATCTGGACCATTAGATTATATCTAACAGTGGCAATCTACAGTCCAGATTGCGTGATAGGGTCGTTGGAAGGATGAATGAAGAAATCAGTGAATGGGGCGAGGTTGCTTTATGACCGTCCGATTAGACAGAGGGACGATGGAGATTGGCGGATGAGGTCCTTTTGGAAATATAGGTGGAAGGTAAATGAAATGGGGAATGGTTTAATCGGGACCGTCAGATTAGATGATTCGACAGTGGGGAAACATCTGGGAAATGCTTGGGGGCATAAGTGAAATGGAGAACGAGATTACATGGTGGCCGTCAGATCTCGGTAGTGGATGGCTGAGATATTTTAATCAGAGTCATAGGGGAGACTAGGTGAATGGAGGATGAATGGGGTGAAACAAATCTGAGACATTAGATCGGTTTGATTAATGGCCACGATGAATCCTTGAAAAATAAATGTGAGAGGTGGTAAGCGGAAAACCAACGGTGGTATTCATGCGGGGTCAGGGGATGTTTATGGTTTTGCTCAAATTCACGCGATACCATTCATCATGCACCATGTGTCCATGCAAAACTACTTAAATCACGCAACTTTAGAGCGTTAATGGCCAGAGAGTAAATTTGCGTGATATGTATGTGAACCGTCAGATGTGGGACGGTGAGATCCGACCGCGGAGATGAGGCACGATGGGAGAAAGGTGTGAGAGTGGAGGTGGTTCATCGGGCTTAATCACAGCTGTTGGATTTGTTGAATGGATGGCTATGATTGCATCTGAGGGCGGAGTTAAGCCAACAGGGAAATGGAAAGGGGAAGCGCTCGATCGTTCACAGTCGTCAATCTGTGGAGATCGACAGTGCATGTTAACCCAGATCATAATCCGTCAGAGTGAATAAAAAATAGGTAAAAAGGAACTTTTCAGTGGTTTTTAAAGGTTTTTAGCGCTTGGGCCTTGGGATTTAGGTCACGCGGAGTGGGGGCTAAGCCATATAAGCCCTCAGGGCTTAAATTTTCAATAGAGTGGATAAAGTGTTTTTATGCCTTTTCGAAGGTTTTTTGTGCTTTTTCAGTGGATCTTCGGCCTTTTTAGCGCCCTGTTGCAGAATTATAGTTATATGAGGGAATGAGGCTATAGATTTTAAGCCCATATGGGCTAAAACCTGATATAATGTAAAAGAGGTTTTTTAGGCCAATTTAGTGCTTTTCAAGGCCACAAGAAGGGTTCCAGTAGAGGAAAGAGGGGGTTTTTTGAACCAGATAAAGGGAGCTAAAAGGTTTAAACAGGGTTTTAGGATGAAATGGAGGGATTTGGAGGGAATTTTGTGGAATTTGAAAAGGGGAGAAGTGATGAAAAATGGAGGTTTTGTGAGGATGACATAGGGCAAATGGAGATCCCCTTTACAGTAGTTTTATTCACAAACAGTGAGGCTTTTTAAATGGAAAAAACAGTGAATATTTTTCAAGGAGCAGAGGACACATAGAGGATTCAAGGATGAAATATTTTAAATGGGAATGTTTCTCTTGAAGGCTCAAAAAAAAATTTAGCCACTTATTTTCTTGTCAAAAAATTTATAGGTGGCTAACAGTGGCTCCACATGGGGATGGCATCTTCTTGAAGGTGTCAAGAATCTCAGAAAACAATATTTGGAAGTACGCCAGGTGCCTGGAACTTGACACATCTTTTGTTTCTTTGATCAGCTGCTACAATCATGAAGACATCATATCAGCAACAAACATTTTCCCACACAACTACCTACCCATCCTATTGTCCTAAAATTTTTTCTTCTGGGTGCATTTGGATTTGCAGACCCTTTACATCATCATTTTTATTTTTTATTTTTTATGGAAAGAAGAAAAGAGTAATCTAATTCTACCCTTATTTCTCCATGAGACCAGATTAGATAGTTGGCCTCATAGTTTCTCTACCAATACTAATATCTGCTAGGATTAAACTGTCTAGCAGATTTCTTTCTCTACATTCTAAAACAGAAATTAAAAAAAAAACAAACTAAGATTAGACTGTCTGGTCTGTTGTGGGTACATGGAATAAATAAAGCTGCATATGGACTAAAATTTGCAGAAATCAAAAACAAAATTGGAGGGTTTCAGACCTGAAAATCACCAGCATCCTTCATTCTTTTGTGACTCAGATTTTGAGCTTGTTAGAGTCATTTTTTATTCTTAATTTTAGCTCTGGTTTTGTTTTGAGCATATCCAGACCATCCATTTCAAAGAAAAAATCAACAACTAACCAAATTCTCACAAGCTGAAATTTATTGAGATTTCTTACCTACCCTACTCTAAGTTGAAATATTTACATGTATTGCTTATAAACACTCTTTTCCAATACATCTAGTCAATCATATGATCCCATGACTGGTCTTTTCTGCTCCATTATTTCAACATGCTAGATAGGTAGGGCCACTCCCATTCTATTTGTTTTATAACAACAACATTTAAAATGTTTCTTGTTGTCTGCAACAAGATGCTCTTGATAACCTTTGATCCTTCTTGAAATGTTTGTAGGAAATGAGCATAAGGATCATGAAATAATACCTGGTTGTGAGTATTGTACAAGTGGTTTTCAACCAGGATTGCTTTCTCTTCCACTGGATCAAGAAAAAGACTCTTTTGAGAAAGAAAATCTTCCTCATCTTCATCATTATCTAGACTGGAGGACTCATCATATATGGCAGTTCTGTCCTCTTGTAGCTCTGATATTTTCTGATCTGGTGTTTTGATCTCAGTGAAAATATCATTGTATTCTTGAGCAGGGGTTTTCTCCATTGCTCCCTCCTTTTCAAGAGAACGCTCCTTGTTTTCAACTTGCTCAAACATTTCTTCCTCATTTTCCTCCTCACCCCGTGAGATGAAAGGCTGCTGATCTCCAATCACATGGAAGCTATCACTGATGATCTGAGGTGTAACAGAGTGAAAATTAAATGAATCTTCATCTACTACAATACTTTCATAACTTTCCCCATTAGAATCATACATAGGCTAACTTGGCTCATTATTTTCTTGGAGTTGAAGGAACTGATTTCCCTCCCACAAATCTGCTACTGATGGCTCTGCAAGATCAACTTCTGTTTGGAGAACATCATCATTAGATATATCAACAATAGGGAAATCATGATTGTAAGTGATGCTACCAATAAAACATATTGAATTATCAGCAAGTCTTTCTTCATTCTGATTTACAGGGGAGTCTTCTAAATCTGCATGATCAAACTCAATAGATGAATGGACAAGATTTTCCATTCTGCAAAAAATTTCAGAGGCTGGCTGTCTATTGATAATCTGATCTATTTCCACTTAATTCAAAAGGGGGGATGATTTTGTGAATCTCTGAGCAGAAGCGCAGTAGCTCTCTGTTTCTTGTAAAAACTGGATTTGAGGCTGGATGTCAACTTGAGCCTCAGCTGTAAGGGGTGATGGATCATCATTTGTGTTTTCAAGAATATCTTAAGGAGTGTCTTCGATTTCTTGGTTAATTTCTTCCTCAACTGATTCATCCAGGTTCTTGTGATAGCTAGGATGCATATGAAATTCTTGAATGGCTGTTAACAGATCTTCAGGATGCATATTAACCAAATCCTCATCAATATCTAACAGGTACTGTATGATATTTTGAGATTGACCACAAAAATCCCATGATAAGGATGGAGAGTTTCCTTTATAATTCTTGTAAAATACTTGGCACATGTCCTTTAAAGAAAACAAACTTTTGGGTTCTAACCATTCATACCAATTCCTAGTCTTTCCTTCTAATGTTGCCATGAACATTTTCATAAGACAGTCCTGATGCCATTCGACTTTAAACCTCCACACATGTATATGAAACTTGATGAGATGTAGCGAGGGGTCATCAAAATCCTCACCCTAAAAGGTAGGTAGGTTTTTCAACCAAATTACTTCAGGCATTTTGTGTGGGAATCCAGGGATATTATCCCTACTCATTGGGGCATATCTTTGCTGTATATGTGGACGCATGTTGCAAATCAGATAAGAGGTCACTGTATCTTCTCAACCAGTTCAGATTCTTCTACCAGTGGATTCATTTGGTCCATTAGGAATTGTGGAGTGTGGAGTCGCTAGGTGGATGAATTTGAACGTTAGAGGTAGGCTACTATCCACCATCAACACTTGAATACCAATATAACTAGAGATTCTGAGGGCTCAAGAGTGTATCGGGTATAAACTACTCAAATTCCCTAGCGGATTCGCCATTATGTTGGGGTTCCTGTGTTTTGGCCAGATTGGAAAGACCAAAAGACAAGGCAACATCAAACCACTTTGGGATCCTAGGATCTAGCCCTCATGGATCCAGAGAGGGATCTCTCCATAAATGAAAAGAATGATATGTATCTTTGAAGCTAAAAATGAGGTATTAGGCTAGGTATGAAGCACAAAGGGGGGGTTTTAAATTGGTTTGGTTGCTGGGTTGGAGATCATAAACTAAGAATGTTATGGAATAAAATGAAAAAAGTAGTAGGATGTTTTGGCAAAAGAAGATTGGTCAAGAAAGTGCCATCCATTGGGCTATGGAGTCATGAAAGGGGATTACTTGCACCACAACTATCCAAGGCTTTCCATAGGTAAAGTCATCTATACTAAAGGATATTTTAGATAGATGGTGGGATGGAACATCAAGGAGTGAAGGTGAAAGAAGGAAAGAAACCCAATTGTAGTCTAGAGATGAGGTCAGATATCATTTAAATCCAGACCTTCTTTGACAAACTTAGAGGGTACTCTCATCATAGACACAAAGGTAGCTTAAGATCAGTTCAGAGGTCATCTAACTCCAGGCCTGATTTCAGCATACTCTCAAAGGAAAAAAAGAGTTAAGATTTAGCACTGAACTAGGCCTAAGATTAGAGAAGGAATTTTAACCTTTAATGCTTTTGACACTAGCTCAAAGGGATCTTAGAGAGGCTAATTTGTTGGAAAAGGACCCCAGTGGACAGGGCTGACACTATATCCTAGGTATCCCAATTCTTCCAACTCAAACCCAACAAGAACATCTAAGCAACAAACCTCGAATTCACACATCAGTAAGCATGGGATGGACCAACATCTTTAACTGGTTAAATTACATGACTTCGCTCTTAGATTCACTATCAGCAGAAAACATCAAAGATAAGAAGAGCAGTAGGAATTGAGGTACCATGTAGGGGTATATCCTAAGCTTCATTTACTGATTCTTATCAGAGAAATATGAACAACATGATTAAACATGAAATAAGTAAGGAAACAGTGCAGTAAGAGAAACATCACCCGTAATATAGATCAAGATCCTGTGAAATTTTCTTGTTCAATTGATATGAAAAACTAGTCACATACTTTGAGCTCAATGGCTGATATAGTCCAAACTTTCTCCTCCCGGCCTACTAAATTACAAACTACTCATCTACTTCCCCCAATAATAGTTCTAACAGCCGAATGAATCCCTAAAACTAAAAACAACCACTTTACAATGAATTTTCGATGAATACTTATAGGTGAATGAGGAAATGAAGTAGTAGAAGAGATAGTTGGCCCAATTAAATGAATAACTTAATGTTTCCTGGCCCATCGGAAGCTTGATGGGTAAGAAAATGTCATGCTCCATGCTTCATTTAATGGTCCTTTGCTTGTACTTGTACTCTGGTTGTCTGTCTTTGACCCTTGAAATAAGAAAGGCGGATAGAAATCTATAGGTTTCCATAATTTCATAACTATTGCTTCTGCCCTTTGAGGCTTCATGTATGAGAAGATTGACTTTAGGACTGCTTCTTATCCTTTAAAATAACTCTGCTGACAGTTAGAAATAACTATTCAGTTGTCTTTAGGAAAATATCCTATGTTTTGGCAGTGACTAGGCCTTCTTTGTTTTCTGTGAGGCTGCAGGTGTCTTTTGGTCGCTGGAGAGGGGTCAATTTTCCTCTCGTGTGGTGGTGGAGGCATTCTTGGAATGATATCTTTTTGTATTTTCCTAAAAGACTTTTTATTTCACTTTTAGGTCTGTGTTTTAGGCCTAATTAGACCTTCATCTTATTTATGATCTTCATACATTCTCTTTGTCTTTTAATCGTTGGATTAAATCATTAATTTTTAATGACAAGCATTAATATTTCGATTCTCTTCACTGATACACTTTTTTTTGTTATCTCTAGTGCTTGTGTAGGTTTAATGCTGCAATAGGGTTTTAAGCAGGGTTTAAACACTGCTTCTTTAATAAAATATGCTTTAAACCTTTCTCAGTGTATATCCATGTGATCTCTGGCCTTGGAATTGATATTCTGCGTTCCAAAATACCTTGTATGTACTTGTGTGACAGAGTGCGTTTCACGATCTTATATCCTGCGAAAAACATAGAAAATGTTAAGAAATCCAAGGGGAGTGAGGGGAGGATGCTGTGGAGGACCGAGGGAAGATGAAGGAGCAGGGGAAAAATGGTGTATCGCAACAGAAAAATGGTGAAAAACTATGTCGGGAGGTGAAATTGTGGTCTGATGAAGGTTTGGTGTGGTGGAGAATCTGGACTGTTAGATTAGATCTAATAGTGGCAATCTACGGTCCAGATTGCTTGATAGGGTCACTGGAAGGATGAATGAAGAAATCAGTGAATGAGGTGAGGTTGCTTTGTGACCGTCCGATTAGAGTAAGGGACGATGGAGATCGGTGGATGAGGTTCTTTTGTAAAGATAGGTGGAAGGTAAATGAAATGGGGAATGGTTTAATCGGGACTGTCAGATTAGATGATCCGACGGTGGGGAAACATGCGGGAAATGCTTGGGGGCATAAGTGAAATGGAGAATGAGATTACATGGTGGCCGTCAGAACTTGATAGTGGATGGATGAGATCTTTTAATCGGAGTCGTAGGGGATACTGGGTGAATGGAGAATGAGTGGGTTGAAACAAATATGGGCCATTAGATCAGTTTGATTAACGACCATGATCAATCCTTGAAAAATCAATGTGAGAGGTGGTAAGCGGAAAACCATCGGTGGTATTCGCGTGGGGTTGGGTGCGGTTTACGGTTTTGCTCAAATTCACACGATACCATTCAACATGTGCCACGTGTGGATGAAAAAACTCTTATATCCTGTGGCTTTGAAGCATTAATGGTCGAACAGTAAATTTGCGGATATATCTGTGAAATGTCGGATATGGGACGGTGAGATCCAACGGCGGAGATGAGGCGCGATGGGAGAAAGGTGCAAGAGTGGAGGTGGTTCATCGGGCTTAATCACAACCATTGGGATAGTTAAATGGATGGATATGATTGCATCTAAGGGTGGAGTTAAACCAATGGGGAAATGGAAAGGGGAAGTGCTCTATCGTTCATAGTCATCGATCTGTGCAGATCGACGGTGCATGTTGACCCAGATCATAATCCATCGGAGTGAATAAAACATAGGTAAAAAGGAATTTTGCAGTGGTTTTTAAAGGTTTTTAGCACTCGGGCTTTGGGATTTAGGTCACGCAGAGGGGTGGCTAAGCCATATAAGCCCTGAGGGGCTTAAATTTTCAATAGAGCAGATAAAGTATTTTTATGCCTTTTCGAAGGTTTTTTGGGCTTTTTCAGCAGATCTTCGGCCTTTTTAACACCCTGTTGCATACTTCTGGTTATATGAGGGAATGGGGCTACAGATTTTAAGCCCTCAGGGGCTAAAACCTGATGTAATGTAAACGAGGTTTTTTAGGCCAATTTAGTGCTTTTCAAGGCCATAACAAGGGTTCTGATAGAGGAAAGAGGGGGTTTTTTAAACCAGATAAAGCGAGATATAAGGTTTAAACAGGGTTTTAGGATGAAATGGAGGGATTTGGAGGGAATTTTATGGAATTTTAAAAGGGGAAAAGTGATGAAAAATGGAGGTTTTGTGAGGATGACATAGGGCAAATGGAGACCCCCTTTACAACAGTTTTCTTCACAAACGGTGAGGCTTTTTAAATGGAAACATCAGTGAAGATCTTTCAAGGAGCAGAGGACACATAGAGGCTTCAAGGATGAAATATTTTCAAGGGAAATGATTCTCTTGAAGGCTCAGAAAAATATTTAGCCTGGTTGCTTGCTTCATTTATATGGCTAACACTAATTTCTCTACATAGAACATCCGTACGTTAAACCGTACAATATACATGCGCGCTAAATATATATATATATATATATATATATATATATATATATATATATATATATATCAATTTTTAATGGAACTTTTTGAGGTGGAATATATATATATATATATATATATATAACTTAAACATAAATTTTAAAAGTGAAAAATTGTCCATACTTGTGGCTCATCCCCTAAGGAAGTAGAAGGTACATCTCCCAAGGAAGAAGAAGGTACCACCATCCCAAAAACATCGAACGGAATCGGAATCTGTTAAAACATTTTATCATTATATATACATACATGTACATGTGTGCACAATTATTTATTTTAAAATATCACTATAAAACATTTGCCAACATATCTTGATGGTGAGACCCATCTGCATTTTTTGAACCAGAGGTCCCAAACGTGATATTAACATTTTCGTCATGCATCATGTGTGACAACTGCAAATGGTGCTTTAACATATAATGATACATTTTTGTTAGATTAATGTACATACAAATAAATGTATACATGTATATACACATGTATTTATTACTAATTGTACACATGTATATGTATGTTAAAATAATTTCAAACCCTAAGGTCATTAACACATACCATTCCCCTGACCTCTTCCTCATGACGAATTAGGTCTTGAAAACCATTGCAACAATTTTTTTCATATATTCGGAGATCTTCAACATTCATGTTGTCAATCTCTTCATCTGTACAACACACAAAATTGGCATGTGCATTTTCACATGCTCTTTGTCGATTTAGACAAACATCGACTCCACCCAATCCACTGTAAAATTTTCAATCATGACATCCCTTGTTTCTCAACTTATTTGAGAAGTCGCATCCACCTCTGACCGCAGAGTTTCAACCCGAAAAGGTCGACTCACCAATGGCGGCTCAGGGCGAAGCAACTTCACATCTCGCTTAGCACCATTACGGTCATACAATCGACCTTTCCCTGGACCAAAAAATTCTGACGGAAGGTCATTGTAGTTGGGTTTCATACCCAAATTTGTTTTTGCGTAAAAAAATTATGAAAAATAAATAAGAACCTCGTCGTTCCATGGGAACCTTCCATAGGCTGCAAGGTGCCTATCATACAAATAGCGAGCTATATTTGGGTGCTTGAAATATTTCACCTTCACCATTTTTCTTTATGGCCCTTCCTTGAAATTAAACATTGACTTCGCCATAACTTTTGTAACTCTTTGTTTTACATCCTCCCATTTATCTGGACCCATTATTGTTTCCTTTCTCTTTCTCATCACTTCTACAAATGTATCAGTCGTTGGCCGAAGAGTTTTGTACACATTTGTAATTTTGCCCAATGAATGTGTAACTATTTCGAGGCTTTTTCGACTCTCAGCAGGTAGAGTCAAAGCCATGAGATATCTCTGCAATTTTGCATGAATTTTTTCACACCTTTGTAAGGTGCATTGCGCCATGTTTGTTTCCCATGGTATATCAGAAATGTGAGCCAAATAAGTTGTGCTGAGTAGACAACCTTCTTCTTGAATGTACCATTCTGCCCTGTGTCTATTTTGACCAATATTTGGAACATTTTCGGCCTCTGCATCAATATATATATATAATTTCGTATATTAAAAAAAACACATGTAAAAAAATTTGTACAAATTCAATGAAAAAATATTGAAATTGATGGCAACCTTGACATGATTGGTTAGCATCTTCTCCACCATGAAACTGTTGAGACCCAGAACGACCCTGCTGAGAACCAGTACCACCAGCTGTTGATTGGCCTTCGGGGGAATAAATATCACCCCCTTCACGCAACCTGCTACGACTCATTGATGGCCCTCTAAGGGGATTTGAACCACCACCAACCTCTCAAGACAAGAGAGAACCTTCATAAACAAATACGAATTTATAATCAATTGAAAAATACATTCATGTGTACATATAAATACATATAAATATTCATTGATTAAATTGCATGAACCATACCACGACTAGGTGAACCATGGGCACGCTCCATGGATGGAGTAAAGACCCTTCTCTTCTTAGCTCTTAAAAATTAAAAAATAAAACTTATTAACAACTAATTTAACTCACAAAGTTAATAAAAAATCAATTCCATATGCACACACATGTATGGAGATTTACGATTATATTTAAATACCATGAACATCCCCTGATCCCTGAACCCCCATATGGGATTCGGTTGATCTTCGTCGTTCATCCTCCATGATATATATATCTATTGGTGGACATTTACACAAAATAGATTTCAAAAAATCAATTTATATTTTAGTGTACACAAATTATGTAGAACACAACTTTCAAAGAAATAATTGATGTGTGAAACTCAATTTAAGCAAAAAAGAAATTATAAAAATGATAAGTTCACCAAATTGTGCTTTACATGGTGGGAGAAAACTTGGTATAAAATTGAAAAAAGCACATGGTCATTAAAAAACAAGTGAAACTTCATTTAAACAAACTCCATTTAAACAAAAATTTGTTGAATTCCCCGCATTTTAATTTTATAAAAATGTGAAGTTCACTAAGTTGCGCTTTACATGGTGTGGTGGAAGCACACTTTGTATATAATTGAAAAAAAACACATGGTTATTAAAAGACACATTTATAAGTACACAACACATACATATCCAAGATATGTTATAAAACCATATTCATTGTGTTCTTTGGTGAGATGCCTTCAACACTAATTCATCTTTGAGAGATGAATCTTGAATTTTTGAAGAAGATCATCTCAAAACCAATTCATCTTTGAGAGATGAATCTTGCATTGGCATTACTCTGTATAATTATAATTAATCTTTGATAGATGAATCATGAATTGGTATTGCCCCATGCAATAGATCAGCAGACATCTTATTCACATTTGTACAATGCCTTATACTAAAAAAATGAAATTGGCTAACAATATTGTTTGCTATTCCATGTAGTTCTTTTAGCCTCTCCTTCTTAACTTGGCACACGTCATTCATCTGGTTGCACACAAGTTTAGAATTGGTGAAAACTACAATTCCATTTGATCCCTACTTCATCGTTGTTCCCAAGCCTTCTATCAATCCAATATAACATGCCTTGTTATTTGTTTTTATTCTCGGTATATTCATTTTCCTTTGGACAACTTTGCTAGTCGCAATATCGAAAAGCACATATGTAATCACTGCTCTCCCTGGATTGGGATAGCAAGAAACTTGTATGCATAATTTCCATTTTTTAACCATATTTAATGGTTTTCTTATCCCTAAAAAAAAAACAAATTCAATTTAAAAATATATATATTAAATCGACATTTATTGCAAATGCATGAGAGAAATGACACAAGATCATGAGGTAAATGACATGTGCATTTTTTATCTTAAATTTTGACTTAAAATTTTTATGGTAGAGTTCACATCTAAAATTAATGGGAGGAAGCCTTTAGTTTGTGGGAGAAATGACACATGTACACAATTTACCTTAAAGTGGTTGTGTTTTATGGATAATAGGAAGAAGCCTTTAGTTTTCGGGAGAAATGACACGTGTACACAGCTTTTCTTAAAGTGGTTGTGTTTTATGGATATTAAAAATGAAGAACTTCTATTTAGATCCATTCCAGAGATTGACTGTAGGGGCATTTACTAGATATGTCACCTTTCATAAAATATGAGATCCAGAGGCTACCTGGCCCTTTACAGACTCTGCCTATAGAACTTGTAGAAGTAAACACTACCTATCCCAATTTTATCATGTTAAGGGTGTAGAGGACCCGTGGAATCACTCAAGGTTGTATTATTAAACCTTTGGTTTAATAATCTTCAACCTTTGGTTGTAGATCCTTCAACCTTTGGCTATACTTTAAAGCTCCTTGACCTTCATCCTTCAACCAAAGGTTGTAGATCCTTCAACCTTTGGTTGATATTTCCTTAAACCTTTGGTTTAATGATATTCAACCGTTGGATGTAGATCCTTCAACCTTTGGTTGTCCTTCATCCTTAAACCTTTGGTTTAATGATCTTAAAATGAAGAAATTCTATTTAGATCTATTCCAGAGATTGACTATAGGGGAATTTACTAGATATGTCACCTTCCATAAAAGATGAGATCCAGAGGCTACCTGGCCCTTTACAGACTTTGCCTATAAAACTTGTAGAAGTTGAGAAATTTACATTGACAAATTTACTTGTGAGAAATTTACATTGACAACATATAGAGATTCAACTAGGCTTGTGAAAAGTACAAGTGGACAATGTATAATTCTACTTAAAGAAGAGTCTTTGGTTTAATGGTTAATCAAGAAAGAGTCGTTACTTTCTCTATCTAGAGTAGAAGTGGAATACATAGTAGTTACTTCTTTTTGAGTGTTTTGGATGAAATGGACTCTACAAGATATTAAGGTAAATTTATTTTTGAGTGAGTAGAAGTGGAATGTACATAGTAGTTACTTCTTTTTGAGTGTTTTGGATGAAATGGGCTCTACAAGATATTAAGGTAAATTTATTTTTGAGTGAGTAGAAGTGGAATGTACATAGTAGTTACTTCTTTTTGAGTGTTTTGGATGAAATGGGCTCTACAAGATATTAAGGTAAATTTCTTTTTGAGTGTTTTGGATGAAATGGGCTCTACAAGATATTAAGGTAAGGTAAATTTATTTTTGAGTGTTTTGGATGAAATGGGCTCTACAAGATATTAAGGTAAATCTATATATCTATTAAGTGTTTCAATATAAGTGTAATAATAATTTCAAAAATAAAATATTCTACTTCCTTCAATCACTATTTACATATCATCAGTGATTTACATATCATCATAAAGTACCACTTCCTCACACAACAAGTCTTTCAGAAAACAGTGAAGATGGAATACATATCCACAAAGCCTCTTGTTAGAGAAGCATTTGAATATGTGAGAAACAAATTAGGAATAGTTCTTGTAAATTATCTTGTTAGAGAACCATTTGAACATGTGAGAAAAAAATTAGGGATAGTTCTTGTAAATTATTGTCACTTATTTGACTTCAAAAAAAGAGCCTATGAAATTGAGTGCAATATCTATGTGGGAGAGTACACAATATCTAAGGGGGAGAATACAATATATTTGACTTTAAAAGAAGAGCCTATGAAATTGAGTGCAATATCTATGTAGGAGAGTACATAATATATAAGGGGGAGAATAGATACAAGGAAGGAATAAAAAGAGTAACAAAAATCATATGATTGTGTCAATAATTTGAATTAATCAAGAAAGATAACAAAGGACCATCAAAATTGAGTGCAATATCTATATGGTAGAGTGTCAGTAATTTGAAATAGTCAAGAAAGATAACAAAGGACCATCAAAATTGAGTGCAATATCTATATGATTGTGTTAATAATTTGATAATTTGAAGTAGTCAAGAAAGATAACAAAGGACCATCATCAAATTAAAATTGAAAGATCAAGTAGTCTTCTTCATGAAGAATAAGCATTAACTAGGTTCATCATTTAAAGGGTTCATTTTTTAATGAAAAAAATTATGACTAATATGGAATGGATCATTGTACATTATGATAAATCTTGTATTTAAATGAAATTTGATCTACGAATAAAAAATAAAATGGGATCATCTCTTTATATATATATATATATATATATATATATATATATATATATATATATATCTGTAAGAGAGAAATAAAAAGCAAAGGTAATTCCACCAAGCCTAAAGGAGCATGTCCTAATACATTAAACTATGTTTGGTTTCTAGAAGCATTAATCATGAAGAGTCATGAGATCCACATTTCGAGAATACTATTTGCAAGTTCACATTTCCATCATGCTATTTGCAAGTTCTATATGAAGATATGTAGTCTAATAAAAATACATTCTAGCCCATATAACATATAACAGCCTTTGACAGTATGAGAAAAGAGTAAAAAAACTAAGAGGCCTCTGAGCAGAGTTCCACCTGTTCATCAAGGTAAGCAACATAATATCGGAAGTGAAACAGTGACACCACTGAACATATGTGAATTTAGAATGATTTCAACTCTTTTTTGAAAGGAGAAAAAACCTTGTTTCATATATTGATAATAGTTCATATACAAAATCCTCTCGATATACCCATAATAGGTTATCAAGTATAAAATATCAGATTCTGTCTCATACAGAAATACATTACAGCAGTATAAAAGACAATATGTATTCACATATAAAAGACAATATGTAGTCATATTACATAAATACATTACAAAAATACATTATAACAGTATAAAAGACAATATGTAGGACCACATTACAAAAGATCAGATTCTGTCTCATACAGAAATACGTTACAATAGTATAAAAGACAATATGTAGTCACATTACAGCAGTAGATCATTCTAGTTCAATCATTCCAGCATTGAGGAATCGAGAGAAGGCTCAGTAATGGCATAAGCTTAAAAATGGTGGTAAACTTACATGCACAAGGCGAGAATGAGCTAGAGCGGATGAAATTTATGGATCCATAGGAAAAATAACAAATGTAGCAACTGAATGCATATCATACTACCAAAAAATCAACATACACCTTACAACAAAAGGTAATGAAATTTAAAGCATAAAAATAGTGCATAGCAGTCCAGTGAGGCTTCTGATAGCAAGATGGTAGCCACCAAGTGGTAGAGAACTGGAAGAAGAGATAGAGAAGCAGTTGTTGCTTGGAACTTGTGATTCAAGAGAGGTCACAAAGTGGTTATTTTTTCAACAGTGCCCTCAAATATGGGGGACTGACTTAGGCATGCAAGGTAAATTCGCGAGAGAAAGGGTGGCGTTTAGTGCTCACGACGCCTATCAAGTTATCGCTTATTGTTGGGGTTATAATGGGTCCTGCCACCTTAGTTTGGTTATTCATGCTCTACATCTCCCATATCCATAATTGTAGAAAATCTAGTCCTATTCCCCTAGCCTTCCTCGTGTAGGCAAGCACTCGAGAAAGCAAGTCATAAGGTAATTTCAAAGCATTAGTCACGAGCTTCAGACAGCACATTCACCAGCTGGATTTACCAGCTCTAAAGATGAAAAGAACGAGTGTCTTACAAGCAGGACCCAACCTTTATGGACAATGAAATGCTCTCTTGAAGCTATTTCATTTCATTGATTACCTAAGTAGTAAAGAAGATCACTGAATCCACTAAATGGGGTCTAGCACTTTCAACTTGCCTTCCTCGTGTAGGCAAGCACTCGAGAAAGCAAGTCATAAGGCAATATCAAAGCATTAGTCACGGGCTTCAGACAGCACATTCACCAGCTGGATTTACAAGCTCTAAAGATGAAAAGAACGAGTGTTTTACAAGCAAGAACCAACCTTTATGGACAATGAAATGCTCTCTTGAAGCTATTTCATTTCATTGATTACCTAAGCAGTAAAAAAGATCCCTGAATCCACTAAATGGGGTCTGGCACTTTCAACTTTCCTTTCTCTTGCTGTAGCTCAGAACATAGAAATCCATTTATATAGGATCTATAGATAAGATATTGCATTTCTACATAGCAGAGCACCAACTATAGTAATGGGGTTAACGGGTGAGGTATAAATCTCTTAAATGAATTTACTGTCACTAAGGCAGTTAAGAAAGAATATCCTGAAGATAATTTACCATCGACAAGTCCACCCACCATAAAGCAAATAATCAAAGCTACAGGGAAGATCCTCCAAGGTAAAATTAAGAATAGGAGAGCAGGAATGGGAGTTACCTGGTAGTTCGCTCGCTTGAGGTCACCGAAGATAATCACCAATAGAGCGAACGGAAACAGCCCTAGACCAGCAGTAGTGCCACAACAGATCACCGAACAGAACACAAATAGAAAATCGCGCGAAGAAATAGTGAAAAATAGACGCGGGAAACAAATGAACTTCGCAGGAGAAATATTTATAAGAAGTAGTTCGGCCGAACTATTTTAAGAGTAAAAGTTTGGTCGAACTTTTGTTGCCGGTTTTCCCATCTCCCAAAAAAAAATTGTTTGCCCACACCATCAGTGTGCCGTCAATCTAAACAGAAGAACGAGTTCGGCTGAATTTTCTCATAAAGTTCGGCCGAACTATTCAATAGTTCGGTCGAAATTTATAAAAAGTTCGGCCAAACTATTGTCAAAAAAAATTTCCGCCCCCGATTCTCACAAAAGTGTAACCCAGCTTCACATATCTGCGCATATCATGATATACTAATATATATTATAATATAACAAATTTTATATTGTATTAATCCAAAGTTACTAAATTTAATAATATTAATATTCTAATATATTAATATGAATATTAGATTTAATAATAACAAGAATAATAATCTTTTGATATTAATATTAGGGTTAATAACATTCTTTTGCATGATATTAATAATAATTTGGCCAAGGATGAGTATTGGTTAAATATAAAAGGAGGTTTTATTTTGTACCCTACCTCTAGTTTATTTATATTTATGTTTATTTACCATATCCCTTTTATTTACCGTGATATTTGGCCCGTAGGCTTGGTATAAACTTAGATGTTGATTTCTAAATCATATTTAATATATTTTTATGTATTTACCATACCTATTTTATAAATACCGTATTTGGTCCATCATATTTGGTGCATGGTATTAAAATTATTTGTTCCATGGTATTTGTACCATAAGCTTCACCTAAAAAAACCTCCTTTTTGAGTTTTCTTAGATATAAGGAGGTTTATGGAGTAAATATAAAAAAAGGTTTTATTTATTTACCATAACTTTAGTCTGTTTATATTTTTATTTATTTATCATACCTCTGAAGTAAGTATAAAAATAGATTTTATTTATTACCATACCTAATGATCAAACTATGTCTACCAAATTGATTACGACAAAAGACTGATTTTTGACAATGCACAGTTGATGCTGCTATTGTACAAATAGGGTTACAATTTCACACTTGAACATAATACCGAAATTAGAAATCATGTCAAGAAATTCCTGTTCAAATGAGTAAAAATGTTTCTCAATTATGCAAAGGTATTAAATAAATTTCATTTCTAAATAGAAGATAGTTTTTCAACTATATGTGCGGCATAGAGCGAATTATAGTTTTAAATAAAAAGTTTACATATATATCTATAAGTTTATATAAATGATTTAATTTTTTATTTTGGTTTTATTTTTATTTTTTTATTTAAAAAATTATTTATACTAATACTAATAATAATAATAATAATAATATAAATTTAATACTATTTTCAAATTTCTTTATATTTAAATTATGTAAATTTATTGAAATTTTGTATATTTTTACAAAAATAATTCATACATTAAACAGTAATAAGATTTGCCAAAATTTTTTGTGATTTAAATGTTCTTTAATTAGAATCGAAAATACGTAAAGTGATCGACATCTTATACTTAATAAGATGTTCTATTTTCATGCATAAATTGAAAATATAATTCTTAAATTGTTACAACGTAGTTACTTACTTGATTGTCTTTCGTTAACGTAGTTACTTACTTGATTGTATTTACTTATAATTTTTTTATTTATCACATTGCCTCTATTTATTAATTTTCTTCTCATTATGTTTTAACTTAGAAAGGCTCAAACTTTATGATTATTAATGGTTTGTTTAACTACATGCTTCCGATCCAAGGGTTTTCTACCACCATTCCTGAAGAATTTTCATATTAAAGCAATAAGTGCATTTCTCAATGGTTAGTAATATGGTAATATGGTTAGGGGTAATAATTGAAGGATTTAGTTACTTTCCTAAACTTGTACATGGAATCATTTGTTTATTCATCTAATTTATACATACATACATATCGTGAATTGTGTACTAACTACCTTGCATCACTTGTTAATTATGAAAAAACAAAATCTTTTTATTTTAAAATTCTTTATTCTCTTCAAGATTTAATATTGGACTATACTATTGAGTGTGCTTTGTTGTTGTACAACTTTAGACTATATTTTTGAGTGCTATTTCTTGTTGCTTAAAATACACTTTTGAATGCATAAATGAATTCATCACTTTCAAAAATAAGTATTTGATTTTTGCATATTAAATAAGTTAAGATCATGAAATCGATATATAATTTGAACAAAATTGACCAAAAAAAAATGTTCAAAAAAAATCATTTCATCTATTTATATATACTCATCAAATTAACATTTTAATATATTAATTAAATATTATTAATAACATGTAGATCTTAAAATGCTACAAGTTTAAAATGTCATTAAATAGTCATCCAATTTATGTTAAAATGAATGAAATGGCTCTCCAAGTGAGAACCTGGAGAGTGTACAAACACACTCACACACTCTGATACATGAAATCAAGAGAACAACCTAGTACATATAGGCTTTCTCACAATCGCGTGGTTTGAACCACTCCCTGAATATCAGGATCTGAGATCTAGAATTAGAATCTCATTCTTATCCTAACTGAACTTTCTCCGTTAATTTCTAACACTCCCCCTTAATGGAGAAAAGGTACAGAACAATAAAATATGATAACATACGCCTGCTGGTCTAGTCTCAACTAGAATTACAATGGTAAAAAAAGACATAAAAACTTGGTAACAGAGTCTTCATCTTGGTCTTTATGCTTGTGAGAACATATTTGTTCATTCGTGGATGAGGCTTCATTTTCACTTTCTTTTTCATGAGATACTGATGTATCTTCACCTCATTTCTTCCCCATTGATGGAAAGCTTGAATGTTTATCCTCGCACTTTTAAAAGTTATGACAGGCTTAATAAGAAATTGTTTTCTCTCACCATTTTTGGTGTCACACATGTAAATTTCAACAATGTTATCATCTGCACACACATAAATATTGATGAGATTATCAAATTTTAAATTCTCTCCAGCTCTGTCTTCTTCTACCACGTCTCCGCAATCAGCTTCATGTGGCTCGTTGAATTGATCTTCAACACTTTGTTCATCTTTACATCCTTCTTGAAGACCAACTCGTGACTTTTTAATATCAAGATCTTGCACAACAGATTATGCCTCTTGTTTCTCGTGGTTATCAACAAAACCACATTGTTTTTCTGAAAAAATTCCAGACTTAAAAATACTACTCATTCTAATGCCTCCAAATGCCAACATGAGAATATCATCATCATCATCAGAATAAAAAATATCCAAAAAATATAGACATGTTGTTAAAAGGTCCAGCTTATCTGGTTTTATCTTGCTTCCAGATTTCGACTCAAGTCAGTCCTCTAACGAGCTCCAACAACCCCATTACCACGCAGGCAGGAATCCACCCTTTGGCAACTCTTCAATAGTAGAACCTTGTAGGCTGTGGCTTCTGTGCCACACAGGTCTCAGTACCCTCGGCTCGAGCAACAAACGACCTCTCAACAATCCAGAAATGATATTGCGATCCAATTTTGATGCATGTGATTAGTAATATCGAATGACACATGCTTCAAATCAGTGAAAAACATTCACGTTTTAATTGTGTCATATAATAAATTAGACGAAAATTTACCCAATTGATTTTAGGATCTCCACAACCTGCAACTTCTATGATTTTTCAAACAATAAAATTTCGAGGACAAATATGCTAGATAAAACTAACAACAACACCAAATCGATGCTATCCAAATGCTCTCTTCACAGATCCAGCATTCAAGATTACAACACACGAGAAAAATGCAAGTAACCGATCGCATTTAATTGCAGTACATACCACTGCCGCAATTAGATCTTGTAGAGAGGCTGTAAGAATTTTTCCCTGGTGGTTCAAGAACATACGGCCATGGTGGGCTTCTTCAACCTACAACTTGGTGAAGGAAATAGGATTCAATTGTTGTTGGGGTCCATGAAATGGAAAGGTAATGTGGCCCCTGCTTCGTCGCCCTCTAGCATGTGGACTAAATGGTCACAGCCACAAATCAATCAATCTTGATAAATTACTTTCTAAATATGAGGCGGCTGACTGCAAATATCTCCAAAAAAGAGATGATATTGAGTATCACACAACTAATATTTTTAGATTCTTCATTCCAGTTGCTGGATTGTGAGAGCAGTGGGATAACCTACAAAAACGACATTCTTCTTCATTTCGCTTTGAGGCCATGAGTTATGAGGCCCTATCGATCCTCTTTCTGCGCTCGACCAACTCCGGGTTCTTCATCTTCAGGGAAATCGGCTCAACGGCAGCTTGGATCCATTGTCAAATTGCATCAATCTCAAATTACTCTATTTGGCTTCCAACAACTTCTCGGGTCCGATTCCTGGTGACCTCACTCGGCTCAAGCGCGTGGTGAGGGTCGACGCTTCCTGTAACAATCTCCGCAGATCGATTCTGCCGGTGATACTGAAGCTTACACAGCTGGTAACTCTGCGCCTGCAGAACAACATTGACTCGGCTTTGTGCTCCATAATATTTTCCCTCTCGAGCCTCGGCTGTGAGGGAGCCAACACTGTCGGCTCACGTAGCAACACGCTGCCCACCAATAGATCACAACAGTCGGATTATCAAATTTCTGTATGTTGTCATAAATCGAATGCTGCAATGAAATCTCCAACTCGCATTCACCCAAAAGCAGCGATCTTCCACGATCTTCCACGGATGCCTGCGTCTTCAAATTTCCACACAGCACAGGTCTATTTAGCTTTGACCTGACACTTTGATACCATGTTAAAATGAACGAAATGGCTCTCGAGGTGAGAACCTAGAGAGTGTACAAACACTTTCACACACTCTGTTACATGCAATCAAGAGAACAGCCTAGTATATATAGGCTTTCTCACAATCGGATGGTTTGAACCACTCCTTTCTGAGATCTAAAATTAAAATCTCAATCCTATTCTAACTGAACTTTCTCCATTAATTTCTAACAATTTAACTGAGTAGATAGAATGATAACTTGCCATAGACGCAATGCACCGTGGCAACATATAATTTTGATATGCCTTCAGCCATGGCAAGGAGTTAAACGCCTCAACCCGTAGATAGAAAGATAACTTGCCATAGACGCAATGCATAAAATCAAGTTTTTACATGCCTTTAGCCATGCCAAGGAATTAAACGCCTCCCACTGGCCAAACATTATTTATTCATTCACTGCCCATCAAATTATCACTCAACTTTTGACGTGCCAAACATTATATATTGATTAAAGGGAAACATAGTAAACACCTCCCACTTGCCAAACATTGTTTATTCATCAACTCCCCCATCAAATTATCAGTATTCTTTGATTTCAGTCATATATGGCTCTGGCTTTCCACTTGCCAAACATTATTTAGTGATTCAATTCCATTAAATTAAACACCTCCCACTTGCCAAACATATTTTATTCATTCACTCCCATCAAATTATCATAACTAATTCCCGTCTTCACTACGTTTAGAGTCGGTTCTTGTACCCTGTTTTGACTACCTTGGAATCCACGAGGAGCATGTCCGCTACTGTAACCATAGTTACCAAATTCCAGTTCGAATTCGAATTCGGATTCGATTCGATACGGAAAAAATTCGACTATCCAAATTTTAATACGGTAAAAATTCCGAAGTATACATCTTATAGATATAAAAATATATTATTTTTTGAAAATCTTAATTTTTTTTGTCCTTGCCTTGATTAGACTATCTTAATCTATTTTATTTTTGAGAATTTGTTAGTTTTAACTGAATGTAATTATGTATAAATCTACCAAAACAAAATTGGGCACATAATTTATATCATTTTTAGGGATATGAGTAGCCTCAAACTCATGTCAAATCTACCTTTTAATGTGCAGCAATTTTAATAGTGTAAGAGGAAGTGAGATTTCTTTATCAAATATTTTTATTTGTTATAATCAGATTTTGATAAACATAAGAATGACATAAATAGCCTATTGACCGAGTAGAAGTGGTTCTATCTCTTTTTTCTTATGGATGGATTGTTAAATATATAGAAGGAAAACGTGCACTACAGAGATGATGAAATGAGATGTTTAAGGATTCATTCTAGAGGAAGCCATTAGTATGACAAGTTTGGATTCACTGAAATATCAAGTCCATATTTAATATCAATAAACACTTGACTTCATTGTTGACATCTCTAACTTCATTATCATCATTGTAGTGTGCATTTTGGTTTTACTTTTTCTTAAAAAAAATCTCAAAATCAAGAGCAAGAAATCAGATTCAAACAATTCTTTCTAAAAACAAATAATCTATGAAAAATAATGTTTAAAAATTAGAGACTTGAAATAATTGAACTTTAAAATAAATCTCTTTCAAGAAAGCCTCAAAAGACACGTAACATAATTAAATGCCATTTTAATTTTTTTTCATGGAAAAAGATTAATTATTAGAAACACTTCTAATTTGTTAAAAAAATTCTAATTTCTTATTTATGTAAAAACACCTAATATAAAATTAAAAAAAAATTAAATAAAAATAAAAATTAAATTATTAAAAATACTTCTAATTTCTTATCTATATAAAAACGTGGAGGATACTTATTTATGAAAGATATTCAAAAACGTTGATCTAAAGAGCAAGAGGCAGGAAATATATGTCCAAGCCTTAAAAGCATTACTGTCCAGAGCCGCGAGGCTTTATTGAGAGGTACACCTCAACATCTAATAGTTCCCAACCACATAAGAACGTGATGACAGTGTAGATTCAGTATTCTTGAGCCAGCTGTTGTATTAGCAAAAATCAACTGTTTTATTTTTTTCTTACCAAAACAAAAATTACCGAATTTTCGAATTATTTAGCTTGATTCGGACGAATTTGGTAGCTATGACTGTAACCCCCCGAAAAGGAAACATACATTTCCTATTATCTTTCTATTTCCATATTTTTTGCATTTATCCGTATCTCCGGCTGCCAGCATTTCCATGCTTTTATGTTTTTTGCGTTCAGCTGGACTGACCCCACGACGTGCAATCATCCATTTTTGTTCTCCATTTTTCTAAATCTCAGGCTGTCCTCTTTATATAAATTTGTATTACTTCATCTAAATCACTCTAAATTTTTCTCTTCTTTCCGTTATTTCTCTCTTCTTCTTCCCTCGCTTACCCCTATCAAGATCTTGAGTGGCCACTGCTGGATTTCAGTTCCCTCATCACCGGTGATCCTTGAGAGTCCATGCAGATTAGAGCCACGCCGCGTCCTTGTGCAACTGGAGTGGCGTAACCTACAGCGGCGGTTATGCAAGGGAGAGATTAGTTGCCGTCAAACTCACATCTATGGATCTTCACGGTCCCGCATTCTCGACCTCTTCTCAATTTGTCGTTCCTCCGCTTGCTTGATTTTTCCAAATATCACACGGATTCTCAGGTGTTAGGTGGTGGCTACCACGCCGAGGCTGAGGTTTGCGGTCTTCACAAAAAAATGTATTCTAGGGTTTGAGATTTTAGGGTTGGCTCTTTTTTAGGGTTTGAGATTTTAGGGTTTGCTTTTTTTTTAATTGATGTTGATGTGGATCTTGTCCACTTGCAGGACCGTGGGGATTACAGCTTCGGATTCTCTAGCGTTTCTTGATATAGGACAGAGGAGAGGTAGTCTATAGCTGAAGAGGAATTTGTTTCCTTAACTATCAAGTGAGAGGAGAAATGACAGAGTGTTGGCAGGAGGAGATCAAATGGGGTCGTGCAGATCCATAGCTGTGAGTTTTAGGGCAATAGTTCTGTCCCTTGGATAACGGTTGCTGTGGGTAACGCCACTCCATTTAGAGAATGACACGGCTGTATTCCAATGCGCTATGGACTCGTAAGGATCGGTGGTAAAGAGGGGCCTGCACTCCAACACCGGTTGCCCAGATCCTAATATGGGAGCAAAGGGGAAAACGAGAGAGAGGAGGGGAAAGAAGTCATGGGTTTATTGGAAATGATATGGAGATCACTTTAATAATAATATCTCCGTTTTCTTTTGATTAAATCTTCACATAGTGGTGTAGGTAGATGAGAAAGTGCGGCTGGTATCTATTTAGAAGGCCTATTACTTTCTTAGAAAAAAATGAATCGCCCGAATCTCATTTTCTGTACTCAGATCTGATAATGTTATAAAAAATTATGAATGGTGCTAAACCTTTTTAACCAGTGAAGATTGAATATATAATGTAATTGTTAACCTAAAAATAATGTAAGAAATCATAACTGATTGCTATCTTTTATACTTAATAACAAGAACATGGAATTCAAAGGCAAAGCACACAATATTTACATAGTGGAAAATGATAGCGGAATTCTACTTTAAATAGTGAGAAATCATAATGGATTTCTACTTTACCTAGTGGAGAATCACCGGATTCTACTTAGAATGATGATAACTTATAGACTCGAATCAAAGAGTTGATATTGAAAACACATGCACAGATTTGCAATTTAAAATAATCATCATTTCTCCCACAGCAGAATCGATACTTCAAGCAGACTAGTCAATCATCTCACCTCCCTCCCAAAATACCAAACGCATTTGTAGCCCCTTCTACTTGAAAGTCATCACAGTAAAGAAGAGCAGCGAGTGTTAAAGAGAAATTTAGTGAAACACGATAGAAGTTCTCGTATGACACCGAAACACACTTGGGTTACTCTGCTTGGAAGTACATATTTTAAATTGAATGTGATATGTGTGTCAAAAAGAGAGATACAAAATGAAATATGTCAATAAAATAGAAGTTAAATTAATTGTGTTGATGTAATTTCAATTTAAGTGCGTTTTCTATAAAAATAATTTTACTCTTTTATTAGTTTTACTCTTCTAAAAGAGTTTACAGAATTATATGTTTATAGAAATCAGAGGCAACAAAGCATAATACATTACACTTTTAACATAAATGTGCGAGATTTTTTTTTTAATCATTAAGTAATGTCTTTTTATTACTTTTTCTATACATGCTATATAACCTCTATTTAGTATGGGAGAGATATTTTTTGATAAGGTTAGAAATTATTTTTCACAATACATAAAATTACATGTTTTTTTGTAAGGTCAGAATTTCTTTTTCAAAATACACAAACTTACATCATAAATAGTCTCTAATGGTCTGTCATTTAAAAACTAGACAAGTAGCATAAACTTAAAATTTTTAAGTTGCCCCTACTATTAGTAATAGGTTGATTTGAAAGCATGAACCATAAATAGATAGAGAGTATTACATGGATATTATTACATGAATAAATGGACACGAACATATTATGAGACAAAATAAAGATTAAATTCTAAGGTATGAATGCTCTCATGCTACTAGGTTGTGTGTCAGATTGGGTGGTTGAAGATCTCATCAGGTGCTCAAAATTATGCTAAAAAATCAAAGTTCTCAGAATGACTCAAAACCTAATTGACCACGTATTGCTCATCATAGTGAATCAGATGAAACTCATTTCGGGCAAAATAGAATCTGTATGGCTTTAGAAATGACTTATGTACGTTTTACTAAAAATGTAAATTTTTCAGAAAAATGTAGACAAGGACCCCAGTCCGCTGTAGTATGCTAACTAGATAGGTTAAAGTTTGGTCAACCTCCTCCTCCGATGAATGGGAGACTGCCAAGTGGCAACTGTTGATTGGTTCACATTTATGGTGTTGGAATTTTATTATTGGCTTTTATGGGCCAATGAGGAGGGGACATGTGGCTCAGCGTGGGGATACCACGTGTCCTTCTCACAGTGTAGTAAATTTTTTATGGGCCAGAAGGACCGAGTGGGTGTCAAACCTCAGAACTCCACCAAACTAGCACGTAATGTTACCATCTCCTCTACCACATGTTTCTTAGCCTTTATGTTTTCCATACATATTTAAAGTTTAACGAAAATGTCGATGAGGGGAGAGCGGGCCAGCCCCCAATACACGTAAGAAAGTCTCGGAGACCACAATAGAAGAGCGGTGGGGCTTACCCTAAGCGCGAAGATTTAAACTTTAATCCACCATTGTTAACCCTTAAACACCATTAACGAAGCACTAATGTGAATTACCACAAAGCGCGATTTTAGGCGCTAATCTATATTAATTAGTGTTGATGCAGATTAATTTAGTTAATTCGGATTAACTTGGCGGTCCAATAATTTCTGCGGAATTTCTATTTTGGTGGCAATTAGCCTGAATTAGTGGTAGTTAGTTATATCTAGGGAGGAAATTGTGGAAAAAACTGATAAGGTCATAACTCAGTCCATGTTCCACCAAATCGGGGGCAAAAAGAGCCTAAGGTGCTATTTTTTTGGCATTTTGAACTCATTGGTGTTGGTTTCAGGTGCAGAAAAGCATTGTAAATACATCATTTTGTAAATTAGAGCATAATATAGAGGCCTAAGCCATGGAAGTTGGACCAAGAAGATGTAGCCTAGGAGGAGTGAACTCCTTCATCAAATCCCTGTGTTGATGTATTGTATGGTGATGTACTGTAATTTGATTTGATTTTGTTCACTATTTTTTTTATGATTAAATTTTTCATAAAATTAACATGAAAAACACTCATGAGACTCAATAAATTGCAAGATAACTTGAACCATTAAGCACATGTAAAACATTGTTTTCAAAATCTGAAAGAGGAATTAGCACAAAATTACTAACATAACTTAATACTATCATTTTTGGTATTAGAGATTTAGGTTTGTTGTGCAAGAAGGGATCTAATTGTTTGTATTTTTGTGTCATTCTTATAAGGTTAAAACTCAAAAGAGGAGAAGGGAAGCTAGTTTAAAGCCCTACAGTTTGATCAAGAGGAAGAAGGGAAAGGTTTCCAAAGTCTTCAACACCATCACATCCTCAAGTTGAAGTTGAGTCTTCAGTGAGTATTTCTCATGAAGGAGAACCTACCATGAAAGAAGATGAGAGATCATTTAAAAAGGCATTTTTTGATATGAATGAGATGGTAAAGGTCCTCTATGAGGAGAGGAATTTAAGGATGCAAGGAGAAAGTTCAAGGCCTCCAAGAGGAAAGGGTCCTCGGGGAGGAGGAAGCCATGAAGATGGGAATAAACTACCATACACTCCACCATCATCCTCACCACCATCTTCACCTTCCTCTTCATCATCTTCCATTACCACAACCCTTCCATCTATACATACATATACTTCGAAAAGAGTTGGAAAATAACCGTTACTTAAAATTGATGTTAAATTTGAGCTTCCAATTTATAATGGTGAAGTGAATGCAGAGAAGGTGGATAATTGGATTCGTCAGTTGGAGGTTTATTGCAGAATTCAAAACCTTCAATAGGATAACATAAAGATTCAATTGGCTTCCTTGAGAATGGAGGGTGCAACACTTGTATGGCGGGAAGCAAAGACACAAGATGAGACTAAAAAACAAGGTAAGATCTCAATGTGTTGGTCTAATTTTATTGCTACTCTTATCACTGCAAAATCAGAGAAGAAAAAGACATCATGAAATGCCATGCAGAAGGATTTACAAGGTTGAAAAACATTAGAGAATCTGGGAAATTTAACTTTCTGTAAGGCCAAGAGGAAAATTGATCAAATTGCATACATAAGACACTTGAAAAATGTGCTCTGCGTGCCTTTTTATTTAATATCAATGCAGGTCTTTTCATATTTCCATCAATGAACTGCACGGTCCAGGGTATGGTTGAACGTCACTATCTGAGACCACTTTGCAAACTTCAGGAAGACGATTCTCTAGTTGAAGCCGCCCAAGGACAGCCACCTAGAGCCACCTTGAGAGCTAAAGTGAGGAGACAATGGAATCAACCACCACTCTTGGGTCACTATCCACAACTGTACCAAGAGAGGGAAGAATATTTTAATTTTTCCTATAAAATACCACCATGAGAAGAACAATTTAGAGCACATTATTATGCTAGCCAAACTGCCCATGAGCAAACCAGCAGTGTGTTGTCCAAGTAGCAAGAGAGTGAAGGGATTCATTTGTTGGATATCCAACATCTCGATCCCAAAGGAGAAGTGAATGAGTTTTCCGATATCCGATCACTCATTCGAGGAGAAGAGAGAGGCTTGCAAACAATGTAAGGGGAGAGCCCTCCTTGCTTTGAGTATTAGAGCTCCATAGCTCTAAGCTCTCACTGTGAGTGTTTTAGCATTCTACCCCTTTTTACCACCAGCGGCTAATAAAATGGGATTTTTTCTCCGTTGTTATTATTAGTTCCTTTACTCGATATTGAGCTTGTGTTATACATTTATTTATTGTTTCTTATTTCCTCCTCTTTTTGTAGTATGCTATGTTCCATAACTATTTTTTCTACATGTTATGATGCTTCACTAACCATCTAAAAATCCATTTTTTCCCTGTGTCATAGCTTGTAGGCTAGCAGCCACTCGTACTAAGCAATAGTGTTTTTCATACACTCATGTACCAAACACGCCAACACACGATTGATGACTCCACTTATTTTTTCTCTTAAGCTAAGTGGTTGTGGTTTTGTGGAACCTCTTTTCTACTCAGGATTGATGTAGGACCAACTCTCCTCTTCCTCAAATTCTCTCATTCACCCTCTATGAAGAGATTCAGTTTAGGAGAAGCGAACTTTTTATGTGCAGGAAAATAGTGTGCGTTCAATTGAGACAGACACACAGGTTTGTGCATGTTCAACTCAGATGGATGTGTAGAGTCGCATGCCTGTGGTGAAATACTCCACACAGAAACCAGTGAGCCATTTTTCACTAATTTTCTCCATTTTTTGTAAGTGTAGAGTGATTTCCAGCCTAGAATAAATTTGTGAGCACTGTCTTTTGGTGTCCCTTGACTGGTAGGAAATATTTAGCTGAATTTTAGCTTAGCTACTACATAGTTGTACTTTTTAGTTTATTATCACAAATTCACATAGTTTATTAGGAGGCAAGTAAATGGTTAAAATCCACCCATGTTATCTAAATTAAATTATCAGTGATAATAGACACCAAACACGTAGGTTCCAACAAGTGTCCCATATCCATGCATGCTTACCTAGTTTCCAATTTTTCCAAATTTTTGCATTAAGTTTAGTTTAAATTTTGCATTAGGATTTAGGACTAGGATCAAATTATCTAAGAAGGAAAGCAATATCTATTTCCCTTGCACCTCTTCATGACCCCATGCATGCATATGAATGCTCTCTTTTGATAGTTTGTGATCTCCCGATAGTGCAACATTTAGTCTAAATAGGAAAAATTGTAAGTGGCCTATTATCTACACATCATTTACTTTTTGAAAGGAACAATAAAAACATAGTTTAATTAGAAGGGAGTGTAAAGGATCATAGCATATCCACATCCTACAAAAATTGTGATTGTTCACTTTCGCACACACATTTCCACACCATAAACAAAGTAAGACTCCTTAAAACTAACCATTAATTGAACTCATTAAATCTCCCCAGAGGTGCCACAAGATAATTAATAGTTCATGTTAGGACCCTTGGGGGTAGACATCTAATAACCACCATGGTCATTTTACATTCTTGAAATGTAGAAGTTGTGTTTTTAGGGAGATTTAAACTCGTCTATCTACCCATGGAAAGTAATTATCGAGCGCCACAGAGACCGAATTCAAAGGAGTTTAATCTTAGGTGTAGTGCATGCAGTACTATTTAGGGCTACCTGACCCATCTAATGCTTGGTACTGATAGCTAAATACTAGGAATCTCAAGACTTGAATGCTCACGTGCGATGATGATACTTAGTGGCCAAATATAGGGAATTCTTCCATATAGGTGACAGTGCAGGAAGCACTAGATCCTCTTTTTGTTAGCTTGGTCAATTCTTCGGCTACTGGAAAGCATTGCTAGTTCTTTCAGGATGTTGGCCCTAGTACCCACCAGAAAATACCTTCGCTAGTGCTAGTTACAATTGACAGTGTGAGGATGATTAGGTCTTCTAGTTTTTTTTAGTATCATATGAAAAATAATCAAAGCACATTTTTTAACTGATTGATCACATAGGATTAATCTAAAGGGAAATTAACCTTTTATTTTAGCTTTTTTTTTTATGTAGGTGATCACTTTTTTATTTGATAAATAATCTCTATCCTCTTAGAAAACTAAAAAAATATTTCCAAAATTAAACCAAGTCGACATGATAACGGACCCAATGAGACCTCATCGATCTAGATGTTTTTTGGACCTCCCCCCATTAGAGGGAGGAGTGTGTAATATTCCAAAATTTTCCTACAATAAATTGAAATATTAACTTTTACTATTTTCACTTAGGAGTTGAATAATTGGGTGAGAAGGCCCATTCATAATAAAATCATGGATAAAATCCCTCTTAGTATGAAAGGGGATCATCAGTGGAACTAGATTTCACACCCTCATGTGTGAAAGGAGACATTTGCAAGAAGGCTAGGTCAAGTTTGACCAAGCAAACAACGTAGAGGTATGAGGTGGAAAGCATCTTGTGGGATAGCGCAGAGAAAGTGGAGGGAATTTTCCTTGATGGAGGAAACCCTAAAGAGTGGGACCCATGGAGAGGGAGCTCTTTTTTGTTTAACAGAAGGGCAAGGAAACCATGGTGATACATGCATATGATTATTGATTTTGTGTCTGCTTAGACTATTTGCAGTCCCGACTATTTAGCTAAGTTACAGTGTTGTTTGGCACAAGGGATTCCTGTTTAGGAATTTCTCTCCTTCATGAGAGGCCTCTTGAGGGATTTCACTTCATTTCTCCACATCCAGGCTCAAGGCCAAAGCCATTCCTTTAGCTACAGCATTATTTCTGCTCAAGTGTAATGTTTTGTTGTAGGGTGTTGCAGTGCAGGTTCCACAACACCATTCCTTGGCTTGTTTTTCAGAGGAGGAGGCCTTCTTTCATTTCGGAGATCAGTAAGGAAGGATTCAGGGACCATTTTAGATCTTGGCACTTGGCCAACACTTTCTATTCCACCTACAGCACAGTTACCCTCTTAGACTATGTTATTTTCATAGTGCACTTGCAGTGAGGGATTGCAGTGTTGATTGGAGGGTGAGATCTTCGGTGATAGGATTAGCCTTTCACTTGGAAGATCCATTGGAGGAGGTCTACTTCAGATTGATCATCATCTTCATCCATCGCCATCCAGTTCTAGTTTTGATTTGCAGCTGCTGCCCAACAACTCTGGCATTTTTTCTATTTTGTATATTTCAGCGAATCCTTCTCAAGATTGTTGTATTATTGTTTTCAGGGGTTGAGAGTTTGCTCCCCCACTTTATTTGAGCCATAAATTGTCATATATTTCCATTATTATTCAGTATGATGCAGTTCCTTTTATAAACTACATCCTCCTA
The DNA here is from genome assembly GCA_034641835.2 of Pinus albicaulis. NCBI lineage: Eukaryota > Viridiplantae > Streptophyta > Pinopsida > Pinales > Pinaceae > Pinus > Pinus albicaulis. The sequence goes on from CM076584.1 coordinate 962,844,457, forward strand.
GCCTGTAGGAATACATGTGTAGTAGTGTTTCTCTATTTTCATGTACGTGTCCCTTTGAGGTTGCATTGCTTTGCTTGAGTGACTTTTTCCTCAAGGATTTGTATATCATTTCTGCTATAATACACATTTTTTTTTCTATATATATCTTCATGTGCCTAGGCTTATTAAAATAACAATGTTTCTCCATTACATGTGCTTGTGTTTGTTGCAGTCCCTTCATCAGGCATTTTTACCAGGTAACTAGGTGTGGGAGACCTGTTTAACCCACTTAGAGCGATTTCCTTTGAGCCTCCTCTTGGATTTCAGTCTTAGATGCATTGATCTAATAGATCCAGGTCTTAGCTTCAAATCTTGTAGCAGCCATTCCTGGAAAATGTGTTTTTCAGGCCTGTCTTGCTAAACAACCCCATTTTGGGATACTACAGTGGTATCAAAGCAACTTTCTTGGATCAGCCTATGAGTCTCAGCCCAATAATATCATAATGATGAAGAAGATGAGATTTATCTAATTACTTTTTAGAAATAAGAAGAGTCTCTCCGAAGAGGAAGAGAAAAAAGAAGAGGAAGGAACATGCACTTCCTATTCTTATGAAGGAGAAAGAGACAAGCATGAAGGACACTTCGATCATCAGATTATGAGTGACTACCTTGTTGAGTACAAATATCAACCTAGAGCCTTCGAGACTCTAGCCTTTCCACCATTCATCCAGTTGAAAGAAGAGAAGAGACCCTGCAGTAGAAGGGAAATCAAAGGCAATAGATTTTTTTGTTTAGCTTTGATGGGTCATCTACCATAGAAGCTTGGGTGAGGAAGATGGAAGCATTTTTCCTACTACATCCTGTAGTAGGGGAAGAATTTGTTGATATCTCAGTGCTGCACTTGGAGGGTGGAGCCTATGTTTGGTGGTTCAGCCACTTGAGCCATGCAAGGGTGAAAATTTTTGCAGAGTTCACTCAAAGGTTGATCAAAACCTTTGATGGAGAAAGAACAAAGGAGGAAGAGCTCACACCACCACTTGAGGAGACTTGTAATAACTCTGTCACACTAATGGAGGAGCAGCCACATGTAGCAACAGTTTAGGTAGCCAACACATTGGAGGAAGGAACTCTTGCAGCCCTACAAGAGATTCCCAAATCTCATCAAGGTATGGGAAGTTTTCCACTATCTATTTTTTCCGCAAAACCTTTTGATAGTTGTGGAAATTTGTTTTTGCATGACCAAGGGTCAAAACACACTGCTACTTTAGAGAAACATGGTTTCACTTCTCTGTGTAAATGGTTCAAGGAGGAGATGAACCATCATCCTCATGCACCTTTGTTGAGTTGCACACAATCCTTGATGTTGGGGTGTGAAATTTTTGAGGATGAAACAAACCATGACACTCCTATGGAAGACCATGAAACCATCCTTGAGTTGGAGCATGAGACAACCACTACATCCTTGAATATATTAACAACGCTGTCAAACAATGGTGAAGAGGAGATGTTATCTTCATCATATGTGGATCCTTGTGGATTCAACATAGTCATGGGTGAGAGATCTTCTCTAATAGGACTCCAAGGAGCTCCATTTCAAACTTCCATGAAATGAAAGGAGAGAGAGTTGGTTTGGAAAGATGGTAGCCCTCATGAGAGGAGTACCAAGAGGAAGAGGAGGAGAAGACATCCACAATTGATTTAGTGGATGTGTTTGAGGAGCGAGGAGCTGGTAGGCTACTTGCAAATATATGACACCGGGCAGTAGGAGGCTTGGTTGCATTGGTTACTCTTGAAAGAGTTTGGTCATCATCCTCTTTCTAAGCGTATGTGGCAGGATACTTGCATATTTGAGTAGCAGAGAGTATGGATGCATGGTTTTGGTATGATCTTCATATCATTCATTGTGTTTTCATCACATGATTTGTATGATGGAAGTATGGGGAGGCAACAAAATATTTTGTTGCTTTTCTTGTTCTTGGGAGAGAAAGAGCATATTTTCTCTCACACTTTGCATGATGTTGCAGGAGGATGAGATGGAATTATATCCTTGAACTTAGATGATCAAGAGGTACTTCCACCTTGGGAGAAACTTCTTATTTGCAGGAGAATTACTAGAGGAGTTTTTGACAAGAAGCATGTAAAAGAACAAAGCTTTGTATTGAGAGGAGCCTATTTGCATGAGCTCACAGCGTTGTCACTTTGAAGAAGGGACCTATGGATCGAGTGTTCCTAGGATCACTTCACATTGGATGCACTTGGTGAACAAGGAGGAGGTGATGATGATAGATTAGTGGATAGAGACATCTATCACTATGACATATTCTTCTTGACTTGGATTTCCCTACATGAGGAGGAGGATTTTCTTGCAGCACATGGCTCATTCTTCTTCATAGTATGCCAAAACACTATGGAGGACTCACTCATGGATCCATGTACCATCTTACTTCTGGCATATGGTGAGATGTTTGTTTTTACATTGATTTATTTGCATACTCTTACCATTACCATCTAGTCCATTGCTTCACAGGAGGGCAAGCTTTTCACATTGCTCCATGATCAACATTGGGCCAAACCATATGATGGAGGTAGCCATCTTTTATATGGCCTTGGGAAAATGTTTTTTCATTACATGTATGTTCAGTTTTTATATCCAACTATTTTCCATATGATGACATACATTATTAACTATGTATCAAGAAACATTTTTCCATGTAATTTTCTAAAGCAGCAGTTTGGGAAACTACGCTGTCACTTTTGGGAAAACTGTTGGTACCTTCTTGCACCACATGAAACCTTCATAATTTTTCTCATCTTGTTGCTAATCATGACTTAATTTGCTGATATGGATCTGATTTGTATTGGAAGCATGATTATGAGAGAGACACATAAGTTGGGTGTGTCCTTGAGGGGAGTGAATTCCCCCATTTTCTACACTACATGTTCTAATCGGAGCATGAGAGGAGATATGGCCACCACAACGACCTATTTATTTTCTTTTGAGGTGGGACATGAGTTTGATAGCCATCCATTTTATAGCCATAGGCAAGTATTTGATCATGTATTGTTGACACATTCAACCATTTACTATTCATTAGTAGATGTGATGATTTTTGTATGTTACTTTCCATACTATTTTCTGAAGTTGTAGTGGATGAGACTGCGCTGTGTCCTTTTGAGTCATTGTTTGTATCATGTATCATCATGTAAAACCTTCAGAAAACTTCTCATTAGGATTTTCTATGATGATTATCTCCTATTCATCATGGATGAAATATTTTTGGCCAGCTTGTTCTTCAATGTTGGAGGAGAACTCTTTGGAGTATTTTTCTTCACTTTTCCTTTTGAGGGCAATACTTTTGCAGCCCAGGATTAGCACACACTCTACACTTATCATAAGTGGAGAGAAGGAAAACATGGGGTAAGATATGATGCTTACCATGTTCATATTTTTAGCCCACCTTCATTTCCGAAGCTTGAGGTAGAAGGAGATTTTCAGGAATTGCCATGTTGGGAGGTGAATCATTTTGTCTGGATGATTGCTTGGGGAGGGAGGATCCAATTGGGGAAAATTTTTTCGCAACACTTTTGAGTCTCCATGCCTTGGGGGAAACCTCTCAGTTCTATCCTTGTAGTTTCTTGAGGAAAAGCAACATTTGGGAGGGGAGGACTGTAATATTCCAAGTTTTTCCTACAATAAATTGGAATATTAATTTTTTCTATTTTCACTTAGGAGTTGAATAATTGGGTGAGAAGGCCCATTAAAAATAAAAACATGGATAAAATCCCTCTTAATATGAAAGGGGATCATCATTTGAACTAGATTTCACACCCTCATGTGTGAAAGGAGACATTTGCAAGAAGGTTAGGTCAAGTTTGACCAAGTCAAACAATGCATAGGTATGAGGTGGAAAGCATCTTGTGGGACAATGCAGAGAAAGAGGAGGGAAGTTTACTTGATGGAGGAAACCCTAAAGAGTGGGATCCATGGAGAGGGAGCTCTCATGTGTTTAAAAGGAGGGCAAGGCAGCCATGGTTAGACGTGCATATGATTATTGATTTTGTGTCTTCTTAGACTATTTGCAGTCCCGACTGTTTAGCTGAGTTTCAATGTTGTTTAGCATGAGGGATTCCTGTTTAGGATTTCCTATCCTTTTTGAGAGGCCTCTTGAGGGATTTCACTTCATTTATCCCCATCCAGGCTCAAGGCCAAAGCCATTCCTTTAGATACATTGTTATTTCTTCTCAAGTGTAACATCGTGTTACAAGGTGTTGTAGTTGAGGTTCCACAACACCATTCCTTGGCTTGTTTTTCAGAGGAGGGGCCCTTATTTCCTTTGGGATATCAGTCAGGAAGGATTCAGGGCTCATTTTAGATCTTGGCACTTGGCCAAAAAATTCTATTGCACCTATAGTGTATTTACCCTCTTAGAGTACATTATTTTGAGAGTGCACTTGCAGTGAGGGATTGCAGTGTTGATTGGAGGGTGAGATATTCAGTGATAGGATCAGCCTTTCACTTGGAAGATCCATTGGAGGAGGTATACCTCAGATTGAACATCATCTTCAACCATATCCATCCAGTTCCAGTTTTGATTTTCAGCTACTGCCCAACAACTTCGGCATTTTTACCATTTTGTATATTTCAGCCAATCCTTCTCAAGATTGTTGTATTGTTTTTAGGGGTTGAGAGTTTTATCCCCCACTTTATTTGAGCCATAAATTGTCATATCTTTCAATTATTATTCATTGTGATGCAGTTTATCTTATAAACTGTGTCTTGCTAGCCTGCAGGAATACATGTGTAGCATTGTTTCTCTATTTTCATGTACATGTCCCTTTGACGCTGCATTGCTTTGCTTGAGTGACTTTTTCCTCAAGGATTTATATATCATTTCTACTATAATACACATTTTTTGGCTATCTGTATCTTCATGTGCCCAGGATTATTAAAATAACCTTGTTGCTCCATTACATGTGCTTCTATTTGCTGTAGTCCCTTCGTCGGACATTTTTACAAGGTAACTAGGTGTGGGAGACCTGTTTAACCAACCTAGAGGAATTTCCTTTGAGCCTCCTCTTGGATTTCAGTCTTAGATGCATTTATCTAAGGGATCCAGGTCTTGGTTTCAAATCCTATAGCATCCATTCCTGGAAAATGCGTTTTTCAGGCCTATCTTGCTAAACAGTCCCATTTTGGGATACTACAGAGTGCTAGGTCTTTTTCCATTTAGGCATCAAAGGAAACACACAACCAACCTTATCGGTTCATCCTTTATCGGGGCATCTTTAGTTGGGAACCCCCAAGGGTCACCCAATTCCACACCCATGAAAACCCCCTCAGGGTCACCACACACCACTCCTCCCATAACCCCTAGAGGGCAGAGGATCGTTACCCATTCAAGGAGAAAACATAACACACAGCCGGGTACGTGAGAGACAAACCCCATACAGAACCAGAACCCTGTGTTTTCGCAATCTACAATGGCACTCAACACTGAGTTACCTTTCCTAGCATCTTTAAACTTACCTAATATATCAAAGTTAACAAAGGATCCCATTGCACACAATCCCATTTTCCCCCCCATGCCCACAAAGCTCCCTTCAGACATTCCAAAATTTTAAGGGAAGAAAGCAGAAAACCCTGGAAATCATGTAATGACTTTCTACATATGGTGTTCATCGAATAATATTATTAATGATACTATTCGATTATGACTATTTTAGTGCACCTTAATTAGACCAGCCACGAAATGGCATGTGGAGAAGCCTTATGCTTCACATGGAACCTTTAGCGCCCTCACTAATGTGTTCATCAGGCATTTTTAGTTACCCATCCACCATGATTACGGAATGGAGTTACTGGCGGATTTTAGGCAAATGCCAACCATCCATATCTCCAGCCATATCCACAAATTGCGACGACGTCATAGTTTTTGTAAAGCCAAACTCGATGATCGAGTTCTACTGGACATATTCCTGGAAATTCTTACAGCATAGATTTCGAGGGACATGGCAACTCAAGGACCTACTTTTGAAGAAGATGCCATTACCAAATCCCAACAACTCGAACTGATATACACTTAGTCAGGATACATCTATAAAATCCTGCCTAATACCTCGCGCATGTAAACTTATAAAGAGTTACCAGGCACGTCAAATACTGTAGACGGATTGACAGGGTCACTGACCTAAATCCACCTAGGCAACAGTATCCCATACACTGGTTATGTGTATGATCCTAACCAGAACATCCTGCAACCAAGTTACCATCAAATTCATCATGCACCTCTGCAAAACATGACCAATAGGTTGTCATCATACCATTATCAACAACGAGGTTGACACCCTCCCGCACAGGGGACCCAGTAAGTAGCTAGGAACAATGACGGAAGAGCTCCCTGCAAGCAACCATTTATAAACAAGGGACAAGGACCCTAATATTCCCAGTCCCCAGGCACCAGTGAACTTCTTGCAACCTTTCCAAGCCCAACTGCACAAGTCATATGACTAGGAGAACCATAGTCATCCTCCTAAGGTGTTAAGGAAAAAAGAAATAAATAAATAAAAGGGAGATCCTCGACAAGGGGGAAATAACCAACAACGCCCTCTGCAATCCCATGATAGGGGAAACCCTAACTAAAATCAAAATCAAGAGAAAAATAACTCCCGAAGGACTCACTGCAAATGTTTTAACATTCTACCTCTTTTTACCACCAACGTATAATAAAACGAGATTCATTCTTTGTTGGTATTATTAGTTCGTTTACTCAATATTGAGCTTCTGTTATATGTGTATTTGTTGTTTCTTATTTCCTCCTCCTTTTGTGGTATGCTATGTTACATAACTACTTTTTCTACATGTTATGATGCTTCACTAACCATCTAACAATCCATTTTTTCCCTGTGTCATTACTTGTAGGCTAGCAGCCACTCCTACTAAACATCGGTGTTTTTCGTACACTCATGTACCAAACACACCAACACATGATTGATGACTCCACTTATTTTTTCTCTTAAGATAAGTGGTTGTGGTTTTGCAGAACCTCTTTTCTACTCAGGATTGTTGTAGGACCAACTCTCCTCTTCCTAAAATTCTCTCATTCAACCTCTGTGAAGAGATTCAGTTTAGGAGAAGTGAAATTTTCATGTGCAGGAAAACAATGTGCGTTTAGTCTAGACAGACGCACAGGTCCGCACATGTTTAGCTCGAACGAACACGTAGAGTCGCACACCTATGTTGAAATATTCCACACAGAAACCAGTGAGCCATTTGTCACTGATTTTCTCCATTTTTTGCATCTGTAAAGTTATTTCTAGCCTAGAATAAATTTTCAAGCACTGTGTTTTGGTGTCCCTTGATTGTTAGGACATATTTAGTTGAACTTTAGCTTAGCTACTACATAGTTCTACATTTTAGTTTATATCACAAATTCACATAGTTTATTAGGAGGCAAGTAAGTATTTAAAATCCACCCATGTTATCTGAATGAAATTATTAGTGATATTAAACACCAAACATGTAGGTAATTAGAAATAAGTAAGTGGCCCATATCCATGCATGCTTAGCTAGTTTCCAATTTTTCCAAATTTTTTCATTAATTTTAGTTTAAATTTTGCATTAGGATTCAGGACGAGGATCAAATTATCTAAGAAGGAAAGAAATCTCTATTTTCCTTGCACATCTTCATGACCCCAGGAATGAATATGAATGCTCTCTTTTGATATTTTTTCATCTCCTGATAGTGCAACATTTAGTTTAAATAGGAAAAATTGTAAGTGGCCTATTATCTATGCATCATTTGATTTTTGAAAGGAACAATCAAAACATAGTTTAATTAGGAGGGACTGTAAAGGATCATCACATATCCACATCCTACAAAAATTGTGATTGTATACTTTCTCACACATATTTCCACACCATAAACAAAGTAAGAGTCCTTCAAACTAACCATTAATTGAACTCATTAAATCTCCCCACAAGGGCCACAAGATAATTAATAGTTCAGGTTAGGACCCTTGGGGTAGGCATCTAATAAGCCACCATGGTCAAATTACATTATTGAAACATAGAATTTGTCTTTGTAGGGAGATTTAAACTAGTCTATTTTCCCATGGAAAATAATTCTCGAGCACCGCACAGACCCGATTCAGAGGAGGTTAAGCTTAGGCACAGTGCTTGTGGTACTATTTGGGGCTACCTGACCCATCTAGTGCTCGGTACTGATAGCTGAATACCAGGAATCAAAAGACTTGAATGCTAACATGGGACAACGATACTTAATAGCCAAATTTAGGGAATTCTTCGCTATAGGTAAAGTTGCAGGAAGCACTAGATCCTCTTTCTATTACCTTGGTCGATTCTTCGGCTACTGGAAAGCATTGCTAGTTATTTCGGAACATTGGCCCCGGTATCCACCAGAAGATACCTTCGCTAGGGCCAGTTACAATTGATAGTGTGATGATGATTAGGTCTTCTAGTATGTTTTACTATCATACGCAAAATAATCAAAGAACTTTTTTGACTAAATGATTACATAGGATTAATCTAAAGGGAAATTAATGTTTTATTTTAGCTTTTTTTTATGTATGTGATCAATTTTTTATTTGATAAATAATCTCCCTCCTCTTAGAAAACTAAAAAATATTTCCAAAATTAAACCAAGTCGACACCTTAACAAACCCAACAAGACCTCATTGATCTAGATGTTTTTTGGACCTCCCCCCATTAGAGGGAGGAGTTCTAGGTCTTTCGCCATTTAGGCGTCAAAGACAACACACAGCCAACCTTATCGGTTCATCCTTTTTTGGGGCATATTTAGCTGGGAACCCCCAAGGGTCACCCAATTCCACAGCCGTGGAAACCCCCTCAGGGTCACCACACACCACTCCTCCCATAACCCCTAGAGGGTAGAGGATCGTTACCCATTCGATGAGAAAACATAGCACACAGCCGGGTATGTGAGAGACAAAATCCATACAGAACTAGAACCCTGTGTTTTCACAGTCTACAATGACACTCAACACTCAGTTACCTTCTCTAGCATATTTAAACTTACCTGATCTATCAAAGTTAAAAAATGATGCCATTGCACAAAATTCCATTTGGCCCCCCATGCCCATGAAGCTCCCTTCGGACATTCTAAAATTTTAAGGGAAGCCAGAGAAAAACCCTAGAAATCACTTTATGACTTTCTACAGATGGTGTTCATCGAAAAATATTATTGATGATACTATTCGATTACGACTATTTTAGCGCACCTTAATCAGAACAACCATGAAATGGCATGTGGAGAAGCGTCATGCTTCACATGGAACCTTTAGTGCCCTCACTAATGTGTTCCTCAGGTATTTTTAGTTACCCATCCACCACGATTTTGGAATGGAGTTACTGATGCATTTCAGGCAAACACCAACCATTCATATCTCCAACCATATCCACGAATGGTAGTGACATCATAGTTTGTGTAAAGCCATACTAGACGATCGAGTTCTACTGGACCTATTCCTGAAAATTATCACAGCATAGATTTCGAGGGACGTGGCAACTCAAGGAGCTAGTTCTGAAGAAGATGCCATTGGCAAAGCCCAACAACTCGAGCTGATATACACTCAGTCAAGATACATCTATAACATCCAACCTAACACACTATGCCTGCAAACTTATAAAGGATTACTAGGTGTGTCAAATACTACAAACAGATTGATAGGGTCACTGACCCAAGGTCACCTAGGCAGCAGTATCCCGTACACTGGTTATGTGTATGATCCTAAACAGAAAATCCTGCAAAGAGGTTACCATCCAAGTCATCATGCACCTCTACAAAACATGACCAATAGGGTGCCGTCATACCATTATCAACAAGGAGGCTCACACCCTCCCACACAGGGGACCCAGTAAGAAGCTAGGAACACTGATGGAAGAGCTCCCCAAGCAACCATATACATACCCCAGACAGGGACCTTAATGTTCCCAGTCCCCAGGCACCAGTGAATTTCGTACAACCTTTCCAATCCCAACTGTGCAAATCATACGACCACGAGATCATATTCATCCTCCTAACGTGGTAAGGAAAAAGCCAAAAAATAAATAAAAGGGAGATCCTCAATAGGGGGTCAATAACCAAAAATTCCCTCCACAATCCCACACTAGGGAAACCCCACCAAAAATCAAAAGCAGGAGCCAAATAACTCCCAAAGGACTCACTATGAGTGTTTTAGCATTCTACCTCTTTTTACCACCAACATCTAATAAAACAATATTAATTTTCTGTTGGTATTATTAGTTCATTTACTCAATATTGAGCTTGTGTTATATGTTTATTTGTTGTTTCTTGTTTCCTCCTCCTTTTGTAGTATGCTATGTTCCATAACTAGTTTTTCTACATGTTATGATGCTTCAGTAACCATCTAACAATCCATTTTTTTCCTGTGACATTGCTTGTAGGGTAGCAATCACTCCTACCAAACACCAGTGTTTTTTGCACACTCGTGTACCAAACACACAAACACAATATTGGTGACTCCACTTATTTTCCCTCTTAAGCTAAGTGGTAGTGGTTTTGCAAAACCTATTTTCTGCTCAGGATTGTTGGAGGACTAGCTCTCCTCATCCTCAACTTCTCTCATTCACCCTTTGTGAACAGGTTCAGTTAAGGAGAAGTGGAGTTTTCATGTGTAGGAAAACCATGCACGTTCAGTTCGGAGAGACGCGCAGGTTTTTGCATGTTCAACTTGGACAGACGAGGAGAGTTGTGAACCTGTGTTGAAATATTCTACGTAGAAACCAATGAGCCATATTTTCGCTGATTTTCTCCATTTCTTGCAAGTTTAATGTGACCAGCAGCCCATAATAATTCTTCTAGCACTTTTTTTTGGTGTCCCTTGACTATTAGGACATATTTAGCTAAAATTTAGCTTAGCTAATGCATATTTCTAATTTTTAGTTTATTATCACAAATTCAGATAATTTAATTAGGAGGAAAGTAAGTGGTTAAAATCCACCAATGCTATCTGAATAAAATTATTAGTGATAATAGACACCAAACACATAGGTAATTAGAAATAATTAAGTGGCCCATATCCACTCATGCTTAGCTAATTTCCAATTTTCCCAAATTTTTGCATTAAATTTAGTTTAAATTTTACAATAGGATTTCGGACTAAGATCAAGTTATCTAAGAAGGAAAGTCATATATGATGCCCTTGCACATCTTGGTGACCATGGGCATACATATGAACGCTTTCTTTTGATATTTTTCCATCTCCCTATACTGCAACATTTAGTCTAAATAAGAAAACTTGTAAGTGGCCCATTATCCACGCGTCATTTAATTTTTGAAAGGAACAATCAAAACATAGTTTAATTAGGAGGGAGTGTAAAGGATCATCGCATATCCACATCTTACAAACACTGTGATTGTACACTTTCTCACACACATTTCCACACCATAATAAATCCTTAAAACTAACCATTAATTGAACTCATTAAATCTCTCCATAGGGGCCACAAGATAATTAATAGTTTAGGTTAGGACCATTGGGGGTAGGCATCCAATCAGCATCCGTGGTCAGTTTACATTCTTGAAACATAGAATTTGAATTTGTAGGGAGATTTAAACCCATCTATCCCCCCACGTAAAATAATTCACGAGTGCCACAGAGACCCGATTCAGAGGGGTTTAAGCTTAGGCCCAATGCGTACAGTACTATTTGGGGCTACCTTACCCACCTAGTGCTTGGTACTAGTAGCTTAATACCAAGAAGCTCAAGACTCGTATGCTCACATGGGACGACGATACTTAGTGGCCAAATCTAGGGCATCCTTTCCTATAGGTGATGGTGTAGGAAGCACTAAATCATCTTTCTATTACTTTGGTTTATTCTTTAGCTGCTAGAAAGTATCGCCAGTTCTTTTGGGACGTTGGAAATAGTACCCACCAAAAGATATATTTGCAAGGCCTAGTTATAATTGAGAGTGTGAGGAAGATTAAGTCTTCTATGATTTTTGAGTGGCATATGCAAAACAATCTAACGGCATTTTTCGATTGACCTATCACATAGGATCAATCTAAAGAGAAATTAAAATTTTATTTTCACTTTGTTTTATGTATGTGATCACTTTTTTCTTTGATAAATAATCTCTCTCCTCTCATAAAACTAAAATATATTTCCAAAATTAAACCGATTCGACACCATAATGGACCCAACTCGACCTAGTCGATCTAGACCTTTTTTGGACCTCCCCCTATTAGATGGAGGAGTGCAAGTTCTTTCGCCATTCAGGCATCAAAGTAAACACACAACCACCCTTATCAGTTCATCCTTTATCGGGGCGTCTTTAGTTGGGAACCACCAAGGGTCACCCAATGCCACACCGGTGGAAACCCCCTCAGGGTCACCATACACCACTCCTCCCACAACCCCTATAGGGTAGAGGAGCGCTACCCATTTGGGGAGCCAAAAGAATGCACAATTGTGTAGGTTATAGAAAAAAACCATAAATAACTAGACCCCTGTGTTTTCACAGTCTACAATGGAGGTCAACACAAAATTACCTTTCCTAGCATATTTAAACTTACCTAATCTATCAAAGTTAACAAATGAACCCATTGCACACAATCCAATTTGGCCCCCCATGCCCATGAAGTTCCCTTCGGAAATTCCAAAATTTGAAGGGAAACTAGTGAAAGACCCTGGAAATCACGTAATTACTTTCCACCTATGGTGTTCATCGAATACTACAATTGATGATAGTATTCATTTACGACTATTTCATCACACCTTAACCAAAGTAGCCATGAAATGGTATGTGGAAAAGCCTTCTACTTCACATGGAACCTTTAGTGCCCTCGGTACTGCATTCCTCGGGTATTTTCAGTTACACATCCACCATGATTTCGGAATGGAGTTACTAGCGCAATTTCTGAAAATTTCAGTCGTCCATATCTCGAACCATCTCCACGAATGGCGACAACATCGTAGTTTGTGTAAAGCAAAACTTGACGATCGATTTCTACTGGACCTATTCCTGAAAACTCTCATAGTAGAGATTTCAAGGGATGTGGAAACTCAAGGACCTACTTTAGAAGAGGATTCCTTTAGCAAAGCCCAGCAACTCGACCTGATATACACTCAGTCGGGATACATATATAACATCATGCCTAACGCCCCTCACATGCCCACTTATAAAGAATTTCTAGGCATGTCAAATACTGCAGACGGTTTGGTAGGGTCACTGACCCAAAGTCACCTAGGCTGAAATATCTTGTACCTCGGTTACGCATATGATCCTTGTTAGTATGAATATTTCATCGTAAAATATCACTTTAGCTACGCATAAAAAATAGCCCTAACATCAATTATGGCTGCCAAATATCTTTAAATCTGCAATCAGGTGATCCAAATAATGCTGCACAAATCCAGATCTAAGCATAAAAGACATTAAGCAGATAAAGTAAAATGTGGCTCCATGCATCCAATAGACAAGAAAAGAACGATGTATTTGAAATAATTTTTATATTATATTGAAAAGGGGCACCTAAGAGGAAAAAAAGAAAGGTAATTTCCAGTTCTCCTCAATAGGATGGGTTCTTGATAGTCCTCAGCATTTCAGATCTAAAATTTCTCTCTCTTGTTGGTGTAGAAAATCCAGACAAACATAGAACTCAATGGGAGCTGACAGGGAAAAAATGGAGAAAATGTGACCAAGTTTATAGATCCAGAGTGATCTAATACGCAACAAAAGGTGACTAATGAATGGGTAAAACCCTTCTATTTATAACAAAATATTGGGGCGATCTAGAACATGGTGCATGAATAAAATATTATTAATCAAATTCTAGAACCACCCTTTAGGAATATTTTATTATATTTGTTGGGGGAAAAAGGATTTTTGACTTGGGTCAATTCCTTTATTTATAAATAATAAATAAATATATGATTTATTTACTATTTTAAGGAAATGGTGGGAATATAATTAAATAAATAATGATTTATTTAATTATTTATAGATGATTTAGTCAAATTTAACTAGGAATATTATTTAAATAGGACTTAAATAACTTATTCCTAGGAAAAAATCAAATAAATAAGGATTTATTTAATTGATTTCCTTGTTTTCAGTTAAATATGACTAGGAAATATAAACAAATATAGATTTGTTTATTATTTCCTTTTGGGGTTTCCTGTTTAGACCATAAACAACTTAATAAAGGTGTTTTACTAAGTTATTTCACATAGTGAAAGCAATTTTACTTAGGGTAAAATTGGTATTACATGGTGTACTTGGGTTCATCTAATGATAATAGGTTAGATGACCAAAAAATTGTGTAACAGATTGCCCCCCAAATTACGAGTGTTAGGAGCAAATCGTATGACTGAAGTACATTGTAAGAACTCAATCATTAAACATTTAGAGGGAAGTCAGAGAGAGAAATGTAAGGTAGTCTGATGTGCTAAAGGACTAGAACCTGAGGAGACGAGACTTATAGGTGCAACAAGTCTCTAGTTTATGAAGTGGCACCTATGCTAAAGGTGGCGGGGGAGGCATACCTATGCCTGCTGAGACAAAGTACAAAATAATAGTATGTCCAGTAAACAAGGAACCGAACTATAGAGTACATGATAGCCTAAATACGAGCCAAAAGATATAATGATGAATCCCACATACATTTTGTGCCTGGAATAGCAGCCAAGACTTATACAATAATATTTTAGTACATGAGATACAAATACAACCCAAATGCCCCCTATACGCGGGGAAGGGCTCACAAAATCTGACGGATACATGCAAATCGAAAAGGTGCTGCAAGCGGCTGAGGCTGTCATCATCAAATGTAAGGAGCTACATCAAAGGCTGAATATGAAGAAGCCATCTAGGCATGTGGGGGGCTACCTACAGGGCCACCCCCTCATGAGGGTTGAGACATCTCACACACACCTGGGAATCACCATTAGCTGCTGCTATATCCCTGGACCATCTAGTATATGGATCACGATCATGTTCAAAGGAGATTGAACCAAGGTACACCGCTCTCTAGACCTGGATTCTGGAGTAAATGAGTTGATGTCGACAGAAGGAGGTCCGTCATAGGTGAGGTGATGAGGGATCCCCAACTAAGGCACGAGAGAAAATAGTAGAGCGACAAACAGACGGACACTAATGATGATAATGGAATGGGGAAAGGTCCAAAGGGGACCATAAAAACATCAGTACAAAATGGTATCTCATGACAGAAATCGACACAAAAAAGAATGAATTTGGAGGAAAAGCGGTGCCCCAAGGAAGAGTGTTGTAAGTGAGGAAATCTGATTTTGAGAAGAGGTGAAGTAAGACTTCATGGACAACATGCATCCTGGTGAAGTAGTGAATGATGAAAAAAAACATATGCTGGCTATCTACAAGAAAATAAAATATGCATTTCGAACGGGAAATGCTAAGGGTAATATTTCTTAAGATAGAGTGCGTTGCGAGGATTAGGAAGGGGGTGGCCTTCAAAGTCCTCTAAAAGATATGCCCCCTTACCAAGATCTTTACTCATGATGTAAGGACTGAGCCATAATGAGTCAAACTTCCCATGACCGAGGGTATCATGGGCCTGGTCATATACTAGAACAAGGTCACCTTCATGAAAGGTACGAGGGTGTACTTTTCGGTCATACTAAGCTTTGGTACACTTTTTGGCTGCTTCAAGAGTTTGCAATGTAGCACGACGATCTTCAGAGGCACGCTCAAGCATGATAAGTCGTTGTTCTAGAGGTTGGGTATCAGGGAGAAGTTCGACGACCAAATGAAGGGAAGGAATTTCACACTCAATTGGTAAGACTGCCTCCTCGCCAAAGACAAGGTGGAAAGGAGTGAAACCGATGGCAGTTTTAACAAAAGTATGATAAGCCCACAAAGCAGGGAAGAGCATAAGATGCCAATTGGTTTTGTGCTTATTCACCGTTCTTTGAAGCATGGTCTTAAGGATTTTTTTGACTGCTTCAACTTGACCATTCCCTTGAGGGTAATAGGAGGATGAATATTGGTGCTCAAAACCAATTAGTGAGGATGGCTCATGCCAAATATCATCTTCAAAATGTCAGCCATGGTCAGAGACCAATTCTTTTGGAACTTCGAATCGAGCAATGACGTGGTTAAAGAAAAAGAGGGTTGAGGTTGCTGTCGTATTATTGAATGTTGGCATAGCTTCGGCCCATTTTGTGAAATAGTCAACCGCCATGATGATATATTTGTAGTTACCAGCAGATGGAGATCAACATTCCATGAAGTCGATGGCCCATTTATAGAAAGGAACAGCTGTGATGACGGGATGGAGGGGAGCAAGGGGAGCTCGTGCCTTAGCGGCAAAATGCTGGCAATTGGAACAGTGTTTGACTGCTTGAATGCAATCGTCGAAGAGAGAAGGCCAAAAATACCGAGTGCACATGATTTTTTGGGCGGTGGCGAGGCTGGAGAGGTGGCCGCCATAAGCGCCGCTATGACAGGCATTGAGGACTTGCTCAGATTCAACGTGTGTGAGGCAACGACGAAGGACACTATCTACCCCGCGACGATAAAGGTCATCACTGATCAGAAGGTAGCGAGGGGCTTAGTGTCGGATACGTCGTTGGGCATCACGATCAAGATGAAGGGTGAAATTTTGGGTTCAAAATTAAGTAAGGATTTCACCGTACCAAGGATCATCAGTGGTGATGGAGAATAAATGTTCATCAGGAAGAGCATCATTGATTGGAGGGTCTTGCGTTCCGGTAGGTAAATCAGAAATGAGTTTAGCGAGGGCTAAACCTTTCTTGATTTTTGGGGTGACAAATTCAACGTAAAATTCTTGGAGGATAGCAACCCAACAAGCGTATTTCCCACTGAGGATGCATTGACTCAATAGGAAATCCATGGGGTTGGAATTAGTCATGACCTTGGTGGAACGCATGAGGATATAATGACGCAGTTTTTGGACTGAGAACACGATAGCTAGCGTTAATTTTTCTTCATGTGAATAGGACACAGGGGGACTATAAAGGTTCTTACTGACATAATAGATCACATGTTCAACACCGTTATCATCTTCTTGGATAAGGACATCGGAAACCGAATAGGTGGAAGTGGAGATGTATAGGATGAAGTCCTGATCAAAGTCAGGAGGACAGATCAATGGAGCGGATGTGAGAGCATGCTTGAGGGCATCAAAAGACTCTTGAGCATAGGTATCCCAGATAAAGGGGGTGTGAGATCGAAGGAGTCTAAGGAAGCCATGTGCGGTAGTGGCATAGTCAGGCACGAATCGACAAAGAAAATTAGCTTTACATTGGAGACTTTGAAGCTGGCGTAAGGTACAAGGAATAGGAATTTCAATAATGGCTTGAACATTCAAAGGATCGAGAGTTATCCCGTCTTTAGATACTATGAAGCCAAGGAGACAACCGGCGGGAACGCAGAAGACACATTTCAATGGGTTAAGGCGAATATTATACTTGTGACATCGGAGAAAAATGGTACGTAGATCATGGAGGTGTTGCGCCTAATGTTTAGAATGGGAAGTGAGGTCATCTAAATAGGCAAGGACAATATGAGCTAAGTCATGGAAACAATAAGACATGGCTCGTTGAAAAGTGGCGCCGACAATTTTAAGGCCAAATGGCATGACTCGGTATGCAAAACTGCCCCACGGACTAATGAACGCAGTTTTAAGTTGATCAGCACGATGGATAACGATTTGGTTGTATCCGGAGAAACCATCCATAAAGGATAGCATCTCGTGCCCCGCACACTCATCAATGATTTGGTTAATAAATGGTGTGGGGAAGTTGTCTTTGGGACAAGCTTTGTTCAGATTGCAAAAGTCAGTGCAGACTCGAATAGTGCCTTATTTTTTGAGGATGGGAATAGGGTTGGACACCCAAGTGGTGTACTCAATGGGATAAATGAAACAAACTTGCCTGAGCTTATCGATTTCGGCTTTGATGGCTTCACGTTTGGAGGGATGAATGGGTCTCAACTTTTAACGGACTGGAGTGGCATCAGGCCATGTGTTGATATGATGTTTGATAATGGTGAGATCGAGTCCACGAATTTCTGAATAGGACCAGGCGAAGATATCGTGGAATTCTTTGAAGAGTCGAGTGTAGGCTTCAATCTCTTCCGAAGTGCATTGGGCGCCCATGGTGATATGTTCTTCGATTCTTGGTTTGACATAGATGTCTATTTTGATGGTAGGAGATATATTGGCCATATTACCTTCTTCGAAAGCGTCAGGTGCAGGAATGGGATTTTTAAACCAATCGACCTTATCGGGAATGAAGTCTTTAGATTCAACAGCATATTGGTCATGGGATTGATGTGGGAGGAAATATGCATGATGGTGCATATCGTCCCACGGAAAATCAGGTTCTATCATGGCTTCCATGAAATCTTCATCTGACTGGAAGATGGGAAGAGTGGATGGAAGAGGTTGACCTGATGAGGTAGAAATGTGAGAATCTTGATTTTGATGGGAAGGGCTCACATGCGCGATGTCATGCGAAGTGACAAGGTAATCAGATGAGTGATCATGTGAAACATTGGGGGAAGGCACTAAGGGGTCGGTTGCCGAGAATCGCAGTGATGAGGAAAGGTAAGAAATGATGGCTAAAGGTTCAGTCATTTCAATATCAGGATGGGAAATGTTAATGGGGGTAGACATCTCGTTTGGTGCTAGTGAAGAAGGTCTATAGTTAAGCGTGGCTTTGAATTGGCTATAGGCGGCTAAGGAGGAACGATACTAGTCAAGGCGGGGGTAGAGGTGGGTATAGTGTCCATGGAAAATGAACAAATAACAAGGGTGATTGGTGCAAAAGTTCTTAAGTTTCAGGAGGGAATCTGGTATGGTGACATAGACCTCAGGGATATCTGATTCCAGAGACATTTCATTGACCATGGTCTTGAGATGTGGTAATTCAGGA
This sequence comes from Pinus albicaulis, assembly GCA_034641835.2. Lineage (NCBI taxonomy): Eukaryota > Viridiplantae > Streptophyta > Pinopsida > Pinales > Pinaceae > Pinus > Pinus albicaulis. Next base: position 962,863,375 of record CM076584.1, read on the forward strand.
TAGGTATGGGTGGCATGACCGACAACATCACATAAAGCACACTGGATGGTATGCTTTAGAGGCCGAGGAGGGGCAGGGTTTTTCAGGGTAGCCTTGTCCTTTGATGCCTCCCTGTGAGCTTTGCCATTCTTACCTGAAGCAGTTACAACAGGAGGTGGTTCCTGTTGAGGCGACTAAGGTACTATTGCAGCGGGAGAAGTCATGGGGATTGGTTGAACTAGGGTCAAAGTAATATATGGTTTGGGTTGACCCGGCAGGGTAGAGGCTAGAGGGTCAAGATACCAGATGGGTATACCCAAGGTCAAGTTGGGGAGGGATAGGGTGGCCAAGATAGGGACCGAATAAGCTTCGGGAGGGGGAGCAAGGAAAGGTATCTGACCAGTAGAAAAATGGCTAGGAGGAATGGTACCAAGGGGGTTGATATCGGGTGGAATCGACCTAGGAGGATAAAGAGGCGCGGGAGGGTGATGCGTAGAAGAAGGTTTGAGAGGAAAAAGGTTGGCTAGCAGCGGCGAAGGGCTAGGAGCTGGTTGAGGTTGAGGTTGCTGACTAGCCAAAGTGGGCTTCGTAAGGTCATACCAAGATAATTGCATCATGCAAACGTTCGCCAAACTAGGATCAGAAAAAAGAGGAGGGTACAAAAGGGTTCTAGGCAAGGAGGAGTCTTTATAGATGCTAGGAGAAACACTGGTCAAATAATCAATGGTTGGCTTATTGGTGACAACAGAGATGGTGGACTCAGGGGAGGTCTGAGATTTTGGTTCATGATATGTCAACTGGTCAATCGTTACAATCTTTCCACTATGAGAGAAAAACATCTTGTGGTGGACTGCAGATGGGATGACAGACATGGCATAGGTGTAACTACGCCCCAAAAGAATGTTATAGTCAAGAGGGGCATCGATAACTTCAACGTCGACACAAACATTCTTGCCTGCAAGGGTGATAGGATAGTTACGAAAAAGGCCGATGGGCTGGGAGGCATGGCCATCCCATGCACGAAGGTTGATTGTGGAAGGGGCTAGTTCAGGAGATCTAAGTTGTTTCGAAACCAAGGCAGAAATCACACAGGTAGATGCCCCCTCATCAATAATACACCGAGCGATGTTGGAATTTCAGATTTTGACTGGGATTTGGAAAGCAACAGAAAACGAAAAGGGGGGATGGTCTAACTGACGGGCGTCAAAAACAATCAATTGGTCATCAGCGGGATCTAAAGCACCCACGACAGATAGTAGAGCCTTCTTTTGAGAAGGGCATGGCTAGAGGAGTTCCAGTGTTGAAATGGCAGCAGGAGATTGTGCCAGATCATCTACTATGCTATATGAATGGGCAGCCCGACCAGAGGTAGCATTTCGGCGTAATGGGCCCTTGGGAATCTTGGTATGAACCTCAGCTTTGGGCAGAGGGATTTGCAAGGGACCATTGGGTGTCGACAGAGCCTCTGTAGGACCTGAATATGGGGACCCGTGGACAAATGGAGCGGGAGGTGTGGAGTACTGACGAGATCGAGTTTGAAGGTTATGGTCAACAGTCACAGGTTGGTCAGAGGCCATCATGAGAATCTGGTAATCTGAGGAACCAAAAGGGGAAGGTTGAGTGGTTACCGGGGCATGAGGTGGTTGAGTGGCCATGAATCCTTGTTGAGGGAAAGGATCGGTAAACACAGCGAGTTGAGCAGTAGTCGGAATGGGAGGGATAGTAGGGGAGGAATGTTTTCCCCACACAGTGGCCTGAGACTCCCACATATACCGCATCTAGGGTAATAGGGGACAATCATGAGTGGAATGTCCATAGACACCGCAACATGAACAAGGCTTATTGGTGTGAAGCGGCCTGTTCGGCTTGGGATGACAGCCCTGTGGCTGGTTGGCGGTGTTAGGATAAATACTTGAAGGATTGGATCCACGATTACTAGAGGCATATGGATTACCTTTCCTCTTTCTTTGAGAAGGAAGAGAATTGATCGAGCCCTGCTGCACAAATACTTTCCCTGGAGGGGGTAGTAAGTGTTGTGGCGGGGGTTGAGAAGGCAAGGGGGTGAGAGGTCCAAATGTAGAAGGAGATGGGACACCAGGCAATGGGTAAGGATAAGGGTTAGGATGGGCAACATTGAGGTAAGTAGGAGTGTGGGAAAAAGGAGGAGGCATGCCATATCCTGGATACATGCCACCTAGAGGGGGAAAAGTGCTGGAGGTGTTGGCCCCTACTGGAGGGAAACCGTAGCCCATAAGAGGCTGGGCAAAGGTATGTGAAATATCTCCAACGATACCGTTGGTAGAGTGAGATGCCCCAAGGGCATTAGAGCCGCCAGGCTTGGGGAGGTCAGGAAGGACGGTATAAACATAACCAGATTGAGCATAAATAAGGTCATATTTCAAGGCTATTTGGAGGGCGGCTTCTTTGGTTTGAGGGAAATGGGAGGCGACATCTTTTCCAATGGGAGGTAAGAGAGAGCGAAGGAACCAGTCCATATAAACCCGATATTCAAAGGGAGGAGCGTGACATAAGCTTCTTCTTTGCTGCCATTCCTGGACATGAGCGGAAAGGCAGGTCGAAGAGGATTGATGGAAGGAAGTTAAAAGCTCGGTACCAGTGTCATGTAGGAGAGATAGCTGCAAATAAGATAAAAAGGCTTGGGCAATGGTCGCAAAAGTGGTATGGGAGGAGGAGGCCTACTCAACATACCATTTAGAGGCTTCATCGGTAAGCGTGCATTGGAACAATCAAAGACGGATGGAGTCATCAGTAATGGAATTGGATGAACACCACATATGGAAAGGATCGGATATGGTTGGAGGGATCTTCACTAGCAAGGCCTTCGAACTTGGGAATGTCGGAGGGGAGCTTGGTTGGCATAGCAGGCCAACTAACATCGTGGCGGATAGGATCATTGATCAGCTAATTGAAGTCAAGGAGACTAAGGCCGGCCATATAAGGGAGAAATGGGGCAGTTGAGGTAGGTCTCGTAGTGGTTTCGCTGGAAACGGACCCAGCAGTAGAACTGGGGTTGCCGTTGGCGCTAGGCCCTGAACTAGACATGGTGAAGGTAACAGGGGGAGAACCAGGAATAGGGGGAGAACCTGAACAATCATAAGAAGAGTATGGAGTGTAGACTCGGGGGAGGAATTACTTGATGAAGACAGGAAGGAGGAATTCGACCAACCAGAAACTAAGGGTGAAGGCCAAGAAGTCTCCGGGAGAAGTGCCTTGGGGGCGCAATGATGACCGAAAGAAGAAAATCCAACAAGGGCAGGGAGGGAGAAAATCAAGTGAGGTCAAGGGCAGAGAAGTGTAGTGACGATTGATTTTAAAGTCTTTTCCAGGCAGTGTTAACCAGGCTCTTCTTCACTTAGAGTCAGTCTGTGGCGTGTGTTGATTTTAATTTTTTAAACCCAGACATTTTGAGAGTAAAAAAAAACGTTTGTTGCGTAACTGAAAATAAATCTGTAAATAATAGTATATAATGCTGAAATAACATAAAATTTAATATCTAACAATGCATCGATCTAACCCAAGAAGGCGGGTCTCTCAAAACTAGTCTAAAAAGAGGGAAAATTCTAGTCAAAACACACGAAAAAGATGTTGGGTATGTGTTATATTCTTTCCATGACTAGCCCCATGCATTGTATGTTGCGCCTAGCGCAACAGAGGAGTCACAAGGGGGGAGGCAGCCCCCACTATTGGGGTTCGGGGCAGCACCCCGGCGAAAATTGTTTTGGTGTGTGGACCCACCCATGTTTTGTGCATGATTTTGCACATGGTTTTTGGGTACGATGGTTTTCGGCCCCTGGTATTTTGTAGATCCAATCAAGGGAACTACCATTATGTTCTAATCTAGGGTTAATGGATTGGGGTTTATGTATGCTTTGGCATGTATATATATGTGTTGTAACACTAAAAGGAATATAATGAAAAATCAAGCTGGTCATTCCGATTTGGGATCCAGGGGAAAATCTCTATGTTTATCTGTTTTATGTTTTATGCTCTCGCTATTGTTTATTTTCTGTTATAAGATTTGTGTGTGGATAATTTCTGTTCAGGGTTAAAACCTATAAAAGAGGCCGATAGATCTAAGGTCGGGAGGGACAGGGATCTAAAGGATAAATCTGCTGGAAAGAGGTGCAGAGAACAACAAAGAGGCAGAGGCAAGGTTGCTGTAACAAAAATGGAAATCAGCTAAAAGGAGGAGGGACGAAGAGGTGGCCCTAGAGGTAAGCCCAAAAAAAACTATATGAGGTGATTTGAAAGGGATAAGAGCTGATCTAAAGGGATCTGAAAAGGAAGTATCAGATCTGACAATAAGAAGGTTGAAACTCTGAAAATTCATACGTCTGAAATAGCTAAAACTCTCCCACCAAAAGTGGAGGGTACTAAAGCCCTAAGGGGAAATATTCCCACTTAGTTGAGTGAAACAGATCAAAAATAGGTCTAAACGGGTAGAGACAGAGGCTGAAAAACCCTGACAGAAGCTTCAGACAAACCTAGAAAAATTGCTAGAAAATTGCAGAAAGAAGTGCAGGTCACAGGTTCTGACCTATTTTCAGTCCAGGTCATAGGTTTGGGGCAGAAAAGTGTGTCCTCAGGTCCAGGTCGCAGTTTTTGGGCCGATAAGTGCGACCTGTAGATCAGAGTCTTTCGGCAGCAGATTTTAGAAAAAAATGTCGTCTCAGCTGCGGCTGATGTCTGTCACCTGCGCAATAGGGCTAGAAACACACGGAAGTTAAAAATTTTAATGTTTGAGGGTTTTAGAGGTGAAAAGCACCATAAAAAGAGGAAAAAATAGGAAACTGAAGAGAAACCTTAGGGTCTGAAATAGCTAGATATGCAGGAATATATAAAATGACAACGGTCGCAAAAGAAAACCTGTGTGGAGTCGCCAATTGTTAGTATGAATCTTTCATCATAAAATATCACTTTAGCTATGCATAACAAATAGCCCTAAAATCAATTATGGCTGCAAAATATCTTTAAATATGCAATCAAGTGATCCAAATAATGCTGCACAAATCCAGATCTAAGCATAAAAGACATTAAGCAGGTAAAGTAAAACATGGCTCCATGCATCCAATAGACAACACAAGAACGATGTATTTGAAAGAATTTTTATATTATATTGAAAAGGGGCACCTGAGAGGAAAACAAGAAAGGTGTTTTTCGGTTCTCCTTAATGGGATGGGTTCTTGATTGTCCTCAACATTTCAGATCTAAAATCTCTCTCTCTTGTTGGTGTAGAAAACCCAGACAAACATAGAACTCAATGGGAGCTCAGAAGGCAAAAATGGAGAACATGTGACCAAGTGTATAGATCCAGAGTGATCTAATAGGCAACAAAAGGTGACTAATGAATGGGGAAAACCCTTCTATTTATAACAAAATATTGGGGTGATCTATAACTTGGTGCATGAATAAAATATTATTAATCAAATTCTAGAACCACCCTTTAGGAATATTTTATTATATTTGTTGGGGGGAAAATGATTTTTGACTTGGGTCAATTCCTTTATTTATAAATAATAAATAAATAAATGATTTATTTACTATTTTAAGGAAATGGTGGGAATATAATTAAATAAATAATGATTTATTTAATTATTTATAAAAGATTTAGTCAAATTTAACTAGGAATATTATTTAAATAAGGATTTAAATAACTTATTCCTAGGAAATAATCAAATAAATAAGGATTTATTTAATTGATTTCCTTGTTTTGGGTTAAATATGACCAAGAAATATAAAAAAATATAGATTTGTTTATTATTTCCTTTTGGGGTTTCCTGTTTAGACCATAAACAACTTAATAAAGGTGTTTTACTAAGTTATTTCACATAGTGAAAGCAATTTTACTTAGGGTAAAATTCATCTTACATGGTGTACTTGGGTTCATCTAATGATAATATGTTAGATGACCAAAAAATGGTGTAACAATCCTAACCAGAACATCCTACAACTAGGTTACCATAAGATTCATCATCCACCTCTGCAAAACGTGACCAATAGGGCGTCGTCATACCATGATTAGCAAGGAGTCTCATACCTTCCCACATACGGGACCCAGTACGTAGCTAGGAATGCTCACAGAAGAGCTCCCCCCCCCCCCCCCCCCCCCGCTAGAATAATATACAAACCAGGGATAGGGCCCTCGATATTCCCACTCTGCAGCACAAAACCCATCGATGCAAAATAATGCACGAGTGAACTTCGTGTAACCTTCCAAAGTGCAAGCGCACGAGTCTATGACCAGGAGAATCATAGTCATCCTTCTAACGTGGCAAGGAAAAAACCAAAATATAAACAAAAGGGAGATCCTGGACAGGGGGAAATAACCAACAACGCCCTCCATTAGGGGAATTTTGAGGTAAAAAATGGGTCTCCTAAGGAGAATGTATAATCAAAATTCACTTTATGAGAACCAATCACATTTTAGGGGATGACATCATCCCCCATGGTTGAGGTCTTATTTCTTGAGTTAAATGTATGTACTTTTCACATTCTCAATGGTGGATAAAAACTCATGGTTAACCATGGAAGTATTCTAAGTAATTTTAAAGTCACAAAGTAAAATACTCATAATAAATTTCATTCCACACTTTTTTAATAAAATACTATTATTGTCATTTCATATTTTTTGAAAGAAACAATGCATATCCCTATACAATCTTTATGTCCTTGCACACTTTTCAATAAATATTATGTGTCTATATTTTCACATATTTATTTTTAAATTATATATTCATTTAATTTTATTTAATATTACAATTTCAAATTCGCCGGATGCGGCTGCAGATGGAAATTAATGAACCTAGGGCTCGCGCGCAGCCTCCAACGCTGCCCACACGCCGTGCCCACATGGCTCATGGCACTATGCCCGCTGGAGATATTAATTTGCCTCGATCGGACCAGAGAGGTAGTTATTGCACCATCGTTCTCGGTTATATGGTGTTGGTTTTGTGGAACGTCTGCAGTATGGAGGGAATGCCGAACAGTGAGAGCTATGGCGGACCTCTGAACCCGCTTGATGCTGTTTGTTCGCTTGATTGTGCCAATTCCAGCTGCAAAACGCAGACTGGACGCCGCTGCAGCATTTTCGCCTGTCTGGAGATCGTCCCGGGTGTTCATTTTTCCAACAGTCCCTTCTGCGGTGCTTCGGCCTCAACTGGAGCTACAGCAGAATTCGCTGCAGGTAATCCGGCTCTCTCTGGCCTCAATTTGCATTCTTCGGACAATTTCTCCACTAGCAATTGTATTGCTGGTTATATCGCTTCTCCATCTACTTATATTGCTTCTCCGTCGGGTCTTATTGCTTCTCCGTCTGGTTATTTTGCTTCTTCGACTGGTTATATAACTTCTCAGTCTGGTTGGCTTAACCCTGGTAGCCTCCTCACTACTCCCCAAGCTCTGCCCTCCCTTCTTGGCAGTCCTCGCGAGCCCCACCCCTTGTTAGCTATGCCACGCCTCAGGCAGCGCATGCGCTGCAGAAGGGGCACTAGTCGAGGTCTGGCCATGGAAAATCCACCCTCCCCGCTTTCTGAGCTCAGCTCGTCCTCGGAGGATGATGCTCACACGCCCCCGCCTGCCTCTCGAGGTGGTGGAGTCAGAGGAAGAGGCCGGGGTCGACGTGCTGTGAATTATGTTCATACAGGCAGAGGGAGGGGTCGTGTTCGTGCTAGGAGTTCTGGTGACTTCCCAGGTCAGCCACCTCTCGCCTCTGAGCCTCCTGGCCCTCCTGAAACTCTGGCTCATACCAGTCAGCCCCCTTCTGACTTCCCTGCCCCTCCCAGTCAGCCCACTCCCCGGGAAAGTTGCATTCGAGGCGCCACAATCCATCAAACTACTCAAAATGCCGAACTCCGTTTCCACTGCACCTCCTTCGACTCCATCATCACCGCCCTCATCTCTGTCTCGCTCCGTGAGGAAATTCCGCCTTGTGCCACCCCTTCCCTCCCCATTGACCATCGCCCCTCTCCCCCCACGGAGCTGCGTTCTGGAGCTGACAACAAAGATTTGCAGACGGATAGCCATGCAGGAAAGGAGGACAGTAGCGAGGAGAATGAATATGCATGCAGGATTGAAGAGGAACCAATGTCTTCTGAGCACGAGGGCTAAATCCCCTGGCTCATTCACTTCTGGTCTTTTTGAGTTTTGTTGTTTCAATTGCTCCACTGATGAGCATTATGTTGTCTCTAGCTTTTCCATTGCTGTTTACATTTTATGTATAATCCTCTGGCCGGTTTCCCTTCTAAGGGCGGCTCAGCATATTCTGCTTAATGGGTTGGTTTCCCACTCTGGGCAACCCAAAACAATCAGGAACAGTGATGTTAATCAGTCCCAGTTCGCTGGCTCACACAGCAGCAGCAAGGGTAGTTTTGTAATAGTACTTTTATAAATTAATAGATTAGTCTGATTTAGAAAAAAAAAAAAAAAAAATTACAATTTCAAATTAATTATAAGCTAATATATATATATATATATATATATATATATATATATACTTACTCATAAATATAAATTAAATCTATTTCAATATTTTTTTTAAAATACAATTCAATTCATTTAATTATGATTATATTAATAGTATATATTATTATATATAATGTTATGAAACATAATCTCAATGTAATAGAATATATATCATATTCATTTTTATATTATATATTATTTATTCTTATGTTATAAATTAAATCAATTCAATATGTAATATAAAATTAATATAAAATAATATATTACATTTATTATATTATATTATTTCATTTTTATATAGTATATTAATTACATGTTATTATATAATTTAATCATATAATTTAAATAATATAAATTTTAATTAATGGTATGTTATATAACTAAGAATTTATGATTTTATATTTATAATTTATTTTAAGTTATTTAAGTACAAAGGACAAAAGCATTAGTTGTTCAATAATAATGAATTTTTCTTCAAAAAGTCAATTTTATTTATAGTCCCATCAATATAATTTTTTTATTAATTTTATTCTGGTACAACTTTTCAATTGAATTTAACTATGGTTACAAGGATTGTGGTGCAAAAATTGAATTGTAAATTCATAGATACTATTTTGTTGGTTTCGCTATTATTTTATTATTTTCTTAGGAGGCCCATTATAGACCTCAAAATTTCCCTAATGTGTGATCCAAGGCTAGGCGCAACCCCAACCAGAATCAAAACCAGTAGCCAAATAACTACGAAGGGCAGAACAAGAGAGCTAATCTTCGGATCAACCACTCTTTCATGATTTGTGGTGAGTATGGCCATTACACTCATTACTGTCCCAAACTCCCCGAGCTAAAGAAGCTTTAGGGTAACTGAGGACAATCGGTACCTACACAGTAAATAGTTATAATCCAGGAGCCATTTCCCCACGAAGGGATGGTTAGTTCCCAGTAGCAACAACCACCCCCAGATGATTTTGGAAACAACAACCACAAAATCGAAGCTATGATACCCTGCTAGACACTAATTCGTCAGGGGCTAGCACGAGTGCACCTATCGTACCGTTGAATATATCAAAAATGTCTATTGGACCCCTACCAAAAATGGCTAAGTGTCCAACAAGGCGAGCAAGATACCACTCCAAAGTGGCCAATAATTATAGCATCGCGGATGATTAGCACAATCTCTTGCTGCCATGTTAGCTTTAGATGTCCCGCAATATTCCCCAAAGAAAAGGAAAACCTTACTTTCCGTGTTAGGTGCAATCAAACCTATCAATTCGCACCTAATGGCTTTTGACTTAGATAAATCGATCCCCAGGCTTCCTTGATTGGTCGCCTTCTAGATACCAGTGTTAGTCTAGAACATCACTATCCACCTATGTATCATTGATGAGGGTGCATCCACCTACATCATGTCAAAAAGAACTGGTAGAAGTTAGAGTCACCTGAACTAAAGCCATCATACATCACACTTATAGCATATGATAGGTGCCCTTCTGCGCCCATTGGTCTTTATCACAATGTCCCAGTCCACTTGGCTAGAAAGATGGTTCTTATAGACATTGAGGTCTTGGACACTCAACTGGACTACAATATACTGCTTCAACGGAGTTATATATATTCCATGTATGCCATAACATCCTCCGTCTTCCATATCATGATGTTCCCCCATGAGGACCGTGTCATAACCATCAACCAATTGACGTACCATGACAAGCGACCCATCATGAACATCGATGTCATGCTACCCTATGTAGAAACATATGTGGAATCTCTGACGCAGTATCAGGAATATGGCTCCGGATCATTCAAACCATCATCTATCATTGGATCATTCCTAGGAGATCCCCCTGTCATACAAGAATCATTCATCTATACCTCAGGGGCCCCGATGTCATGATGTCATCCTCAAACACCAAAACTGGGTAGGAGACAGAGACTAGTAGTAACGAAATTGAGGCTATAGACATAGATTTCCTACCCTACACCATCTCCGAAACCCCATTTATATACCCTCCACTTGGCTTCGTGTCACAACAATTCTTGGAAACGATAACATTGCTAAACATGTTGTTTGTGATACCTGTTTGGTACCTGGTCCCACCAACCATGCTGGGAGCCCCTGGAATTACATCGACAGGGATAACCCCTATCCATCCTCAGGAGGAGACATCAGTTAAAGAGAATCCCATAGCAACGATGGTTAAAGCGACTTGGAAAACCCACAAAAAGGGAAAAACATATAAAACCCCATCATGTTGAGGGAACTCTAACCTTGTGCATTGTGCGATATTGTAGGCCACCCTATGAATATATGCTCAGAGTTGGACGAATTAAAACCTCTCCTAAGCTCCGAGATAAATACTATGACCACATGTTCTCATAAAAAAGGAACCAACCACAAAAAGCCAAGGAAAAGCATTGCATACCAACCACGCATGCGCTATCTGTCATAGTTATGGGGATTACACTCATCATTGTCTAGAAATACAGCGATATAGGAATGCCTTACATGCCCTAGAAAAATCATATCAAGAGGATCCCCCCATGTACAAAAATGGGGAAGAACCTGAGCTGATATTATAACTTCAAGAGTCAGGGCAGTCGCTAGAAAGATGCCCGTTTGTCCCCCATCCCCTTGTTCAATGTTGTGCACATTCTGACGAACAAGATCATTTAATCATTAAATCTGCAGCCCTTGAGCTGTATGGACCCCTCAATAGTAAAACTAAAAAAAATGAAATTTTGGATGTCTAGGGGCCTACCTGACACTAACAGTGCAAGTCGTTGGTGCAAAAAATGACCGAAATGGTAAGAAAAGCTTGGTAGCAAAATCTGACCTCATAAATCTAAAATGACACAAATGAACTAAAATGAGCCATATTTACCTATATATCACCCTTTTCAAACTGTTTTAGGTACCATAACGAGAGTTTAGAAAGATCAATTGTGAAACTGAAAGAAACATAGTGTTCAAGACCTCATAACGCCCAAAAGAGGCTTCACACTTTCATGCTTCCGAAAAAATAATTTTTTCAGTTTCGACAGGTATGCCCTTTCTTATCGTTTTTTCATTCAGCACATTTGTCATATATTTGAATGAAAAATATGCTTTCATTTGGGGTATTTGTTGTAGGTATTATATAGTATGGCAAACCACCTATTGCCCCAGTCACTAAAAGTTCCAGAGTAGGTATCATTCTACCCTCATCATGAGAGAGTCCTAGAGAAGCTTTGCATAACCTGGCATCATTTCTCCACAAACCATGGGTTCCAAACACCTTACCATGTTTATCATCTCCCCACCTTGCACATGATAAACATCCTCGTCGTTCGGTAGAGCCTCCCCCTCCATGGTGTCCATCACTCATGTACACTATGCATAAAAAAAACATGACGCCATGCCCAGATCACCCCAGTTCAGAAAGAAGTTCATGATCATTCATCCATCGTGCATCAAGTCAAGTTTTACCATATCATGATAAAACCCCTTTCCCAGACTACCATTTTCAGAAGCATATCGAACATGCACCACCATGTCTCACATTTGGCCTACCATCCCTCCATCAACATAGCTCATCTGCGATATTTTCCATCTGCTTCACCACCCCTGCATCGAGACTAACCAATATGGCCCCCACCCTTAGAAAAAATACCTTCCTCACATCATCAGTGAGCGATCATTTTCATGTTTTTGGGGTACCCATCTCCATGTTTCTACAATAAAAACCCATTTTATATACTTTTGGTAAGTGCACAAAGAAATTTTAGGAGAACATCCCCTACCCTTCCTTCCACTTTTTCACTCAGGACAACAATCCCTAATCACCCTTGGTCAGATCTTCACACCTTTCATGCAAATCCACCACGACATTCATAACCAACATATACCCACCCTGGACGTCATACCGACTCCTCGGCTATCCTCATCAGAAATCATTATGACTGTCGCCAAACTGCTTTTTTAAGCTCTGACCTTTGGCCACTGAACTCCCATCATCAAGTTTCAGCCATTTCTTGCCATCATGCCCATATTAACCTATGATATCAAAGACCCTGATACCTTGCATTAGCATTTCTCTCAGTCGGTTGAGGCTTCCTTCTTGTTGACTTCAACATCCATTTTCCAACAAGGAAGTAGTACCTTGGATGGCTCCTCACCTCAATAGGGGAATCCTCGGATGGCACTATGGGAATCATCATTGCCCATTGATGTCATCGATCCTTCTAACATTTTAATACAAAAAAAGATTTCATGTCAAGATGTTATGGTACTTCACAACCATTGCACCTTTACAGAATTCGTCGAAGACTCGTGCCATTATAATCATCTCTTTTAATAATTCTTACATGGGAAGGCCCTGGCCATACACCCATGCATACAATGAGCATTTATTCTCAAATATGCCATACCAAGATTATGCATGTGGGCACTACATTCAACTTATCGTCAAAGAAAAAATGCCCCCGAGGGCGTCAGTAATCGTCGTCATCAACCAAATCAACAGATCACTACCATATAAGTGATAGAGAGAGAACCTATATCTATCAAATAACTTGTTAACTAGCCAAAGCATCACTAGCATGGGACATGCACACCTCATAAAATTATTAAATTTATTGTATTATGCTATCTCTTGCAGGTTTCTGATAGAACATGGTCCCTCTTTTACTCACAATAAGGGGTCTCCAACCTTAGGCTGCACGTAGGTTACTCTCTCTCTCTCGCTCTTAATGGAAAAATGGAAAAATGTGCTCCCCACACCCTGTTCTTTAATAATAGCGCAGGTCTCTGCAACTTTCCCTCAATAAGCCACACAGTCCAGGGTATGGTGGAAGGTCATTATCTGGGACCAATTTGCACACTTTAGGAAGAATATAATATACTTGAGGCCTCCCAAAGGCAACTTCCTAGAGCCACCTTGAGACCTAAAGTGAGCACACAATGGAATCGACCACCACTCTTCGATCACTATTCATAATTGAACCAAGAGAGGGAAGAAGATTTAAATCTTTCCTATAAAATACCACCATGATAAGAAAAATTTAGAACACATTGTTATGCTGGGCATGATAAAACCAGTAGTGTGTTGTCTAAGCAGCAAGAGAGTGATGGGATTCATTTTTTGGCCATCCAACATCTTAATCCCAAAGGAGAAGTGAATCAGTTGTCTGATATCCGATCACTCATTGGAGGAGAAGAGAAATGCCTATAGACATATTAAGCGGAGAGCCCTCCTTGCTTTCAGTATTAGAGCTCCATAGCTCCAAGGACTCACTATGAGTTTTTTAGCGTTCTACCACTTTTTACCACTAGTGGCTAATAAAAGGGGATTCATTGTCTGTTGGTATTATTAGCTCGTTTACTTGATATTGAGCTTGTGTTATATGTGTATTTGTTGTTTCTTGTTTCCTCCTCTTTTTGTAGTATGCTATGTTCCATAAATAGTTTTTTTACATGTTATGATGCCTCACTAACCATCTAACAATCCATGTTTTCCTTGTGACATTTCTTGCAGGCTAGAAATAAATCCTACCAAGAATCCATGTTTTTCATACACTCGTGTACCAATCACACCAACAAAACTACCATTAAAAGGAAATTCTACCCTCTATCTTACATGCAAAGATCCATTATGAGCTAGAAAAATTTTAGACATTTGAAAGTTCAATGTGTGCAAGATTAAACTCATTAATTTAGGAGAAGAGATCTTATGTTAGGTTTTGATTTACATTCTCAAGAAAACTTGCTGAAGTACATAGGGGGTTTGCATAGTTACCCGAAACATACCATCGTCATGTTTAATCCCACTAATATATATGAGGTCTATGTGCAAGATACACACCTTGAGGAAAGAGGGAAAAATTTACAAGAAGAGGGTAAAAAGAAACCATTTGACGGTGGTGAAAAAGGAAAGGGTTTCAAGGGAAAAAAAAGAAATGCATCCATTAAAAAATAAGGGGAGAAAACCACATGTAACAAGTTTTCCAAAGAGGGTCACGACGAAGGCCACTGTTGGAAGCTTCATCCATAATTGAGGCTTACGAAAGTCGACAACAAGGGGAAACAAAATGAAACTGCTACCACACAACAGGATCTTGGATTCAACTTAGGAGATTAGACTAAAATTGCAGCCATGGTCACAAAGGGAATAGAATCCATATCAATTAATATTTCATCAAATTTTCACAGTAACACTCCAAGTGAAGAAACAAGAATAGAGTTGTTTCATGTAAGAGCGATCTCAAAACATAGAAAAATTGACACATTATTTGATAGTGGGTCTCGAGCGAACTTAATATCTAAAGACTTAGTCAAGAATATTAATTTTGAAACCTTACCTCATGACAAGCCATACCCTTTGGGTTGGATAACCAAGGATACAAATTTACAGGTTACAAGAAAATGTATTTTCCGGTTTGCAATTGCCACAAACTTTATTGATGAAGTTGATTTAGATGTTGTATCACTTGACATATGAGGAAATTTTTTGGGTAGTCCCAATATTTATGATAGGAAAGCAGTCTTAAATATCCGTGATAACAAGTACCACTTGTTCAAATATGGAGTGGAACATATTGTGAGAGCTCGTCTCAAAAAGGTAAACCTCTCTTTAGTTAATGTTGGGAAAATGAAGAGACTAGTAATTTCGAGCAAAAATTTGTGCTTCTTATGATCAAACAAAAGAATGATAAGGATTATGAATCTTTTGAAGTTTGTTATGATAAACTAAAATCTTATTTGTTTGATTTAGTAAGTTAGCATGGCAATATGTTTCTAGAAACGAAGGGGTTACCTTCCAGGAGTGGAATCCAGCATGAGATACAACTGCAGCAGGATGTTCCACTCCCTAACATTGGCATGTATCGTATGTTGACAATGGAAAGTGTAGAAATCAAGAAGAAAATCCAAGAATTGTTGAATAATGGTATTATTCGGCCATCTACCTCACCATGTGGTTCATCAATTGTGTTGGTTCCCAAGAATGATGGAACTTTGCGCGTGTGTGTGGATTTCTGTGCACTAAAAATAATCAGGGCAAAGAATCATTATCCACTCCCAAAAATGGATTATTTTCTTCATCAATTGAGGTATGTAAAGTATTTCAATAATTTAGACTTAAGAAGTGGTTATCATCAAGTTATAATAGTTGAAGAGGACATATGGAAGATCACATTTGAGTGGCTTGTTATGCCTTTTGGTATTTGCAATGCTCCAACTACTTTCATGAGAGTTATGAATGATGTATTGATGCCATTACTTGATGATTTTTTCATTTTATACTTATATGATATTTTGATATTCAACAAATCACGAGATTAACATGTCATTCATGTAAGAAACGTACTTGATGTCGTGAGAAAAGAACAGTTGTTTTTGAAGATGTCAAAATGTGAATTTGGTAAAACTTATTTAGTGTAGTTGGGACATATTGTTGGAGGAGGTGAGTTGAAGATAGACCCCTATAAAGGTGAGGTCATTTTCAATTGGCCTATACCCAAGATAGTCACTGAGGTAAGAAGTTTTCTAGGAGCAGCACAATATTGGAGGAAGTTCATTGCTATTTTTTCTTCTATTGCAGTGCCATTACATGCATTTAATAGTGTTAAGAAGGTCTTCCAGTGGGGTGGCAAGTAGAAAAAATCATTTGATTCTTTGAAAGAGAATATTAGTTCAACCCCAATACTATCACTACCAGACTTGAGACAACCCTTTGATATTCAAACTGATGCAAGTGACTATTCCATGGGTGCAATCCTCTTACAAAATGGTAAGCCTATTTCATTCCATTCAGAAATGTTCAATGGTGCAGTGATATATTATCCTCCTTATGAAAAGGAGCTATATGCGTTGGTTCAACGTGTGAAGAAGTGGAAACACTATTTGATGGGAAAGGAAACCATCATTCACACTGATCACCAACCATTGCAATACTTGCAATCACAAACTAAATTGCAACAGTGGAGGCATTTTCGATGGATGGGTTTCTTGCAGAAATTCCATTGTTCATTAGGTATAATAAATTTATATAAAACAAGGTCGTTGATATTGTTTTTGGGCCTATTATTAATGCAACTACTTTACTCAAGAATACTTCTATTTTACATGAAAGTTATATTGAAAAATACTCATTTGACGGTGACTTTCAAGATGTTTATGCAAACTTTATTCAAGGTCGCCAAGTTATGGAATTGTATTACCATGTACATAATAACTTGTTGTATAATTTGTGCAAGATTTGTATTCCATAGGGGGAGAGAGTGGATTTCATAAGGGAAGCACACACTTCTCTTATTTCTAGACATTTTGGTGTAAGCAAAACAATGTCAAATATTTAGAGGTATTGTTATTAGCCTTGTATGCTTGAAAGTGTGTCTCATTTTATTAAAGGTTTTTCATTACGTGTAGTCAGTAAGCCTAGTAATAGGAAGTTAGGATTGTATACACCACTCTGAGTTCCTTCACGTCCATGGGAGACTATTTCAATGGATTTTGTAGGAGCCCTTCATTTGTCAAAAAGAGGTCATGATTATTTGTATGTAGTTGTGGATAGGTTCAGAAAAATGTGTATATTGAGGCCATGTAAAAAGAAAGTTACAACTAAACAAATAAATCATATTTTATTTCAAAATTATTGGGTTCATTTTGGGTTTCCCACATCTATTTTAAGTGATCAAGATTCTCGATTTATTGGGAATTTTCAGTCAAGCTTGTGGGATTTGATGTACACTGAATTGCAGAAGAGTACAACCTTTAATCCACAAATAGATGGTCAAACCGAGGTGTTCAATCGAAAAATCATTCATCTTCTTCAAGGATATTGCAACAAACATCCTAAGTTGTGGGATTAATAGTGGCATTAGATTCAACATGCTTACAACCATGAAAAAAAATCCTCTACACAAACATCGCCATTTGAGGCATGTCTTGGATACTTGAAAAAAATTCCATTGGATTTCATCTTTGTGAAAGATGTAGCTATCGATGGGCATAGTGACATAGATAAAGAAAAACATTTCATAGAACAAATTCAGTTTATCCACCAAACAATTCAAAATCAACTAGAAAAAAGTCAAGGCAAATACAAAGTGAGGCACGACAAACATCGTGTGGATCATAAGTTCAAGTTGGAGGCGAACTTTGGCTTCACATTAGCAAGGACAAACTTCAAGTAGAAGGTAAAAATATGGAACCAATATATTATGGTCCTTTAAAAATTCTGGAAAAGATTGGTAATAATGCCTTCAAGCTTTATTTTCCCTCATACATGCAAATTTACTGAGTTGTTAATGTCGACAATTTGAGATTGTATAAGGGCCCTTTGATTGAAGATGAAGGAGAGAATGTTCAATTTCCATCTATCGGATATTTTTCTCTACATTTATTTATTTAGCTTCATTAAAACTCTATACATGACAGAAGAACAAGGACATCAACAAGACGAAGTGTCGACTATCTTCGAGTGGGGCTCAAAGGAAAAAATCATTCAAAAGAAAAATGGATGGAAATTGGAAAGGTGAGGGAACTACACCCTCACCTATGCAGCAAATGCATATGATATTTTTGGGTCCAAAATATTCTAATGGGGAGGAATGATCAGGTGCTCAAAATTATGCTCAAAAATCAAAGTTCTCAGAATGACTCAAAACCTAAACGGTACCATAGTTCTCGTTGTTCTAAATCTGGCGCAACTTGTATTAGAGGAATTTTAAGGTCTAAAATAGGCCTCCTAAGAAAAATGTACAAAAAAAATAAGCTTTATAAGAACTAATAGGATTCAAGATGGTGATGTGAACCATGGGGGATGATTCACTATTTTTTAAGTAAAAGGGTAAAAATATTAAAAAATAATAAAATAATAAAACTACATGTTCAACTCGTATTTTGAACTTATCTCCCAAAGTTTTTACTCAAATTTTGAGAGGAAGTACTCATTGGATGAAAAATTTAATTCCTCATCCAAGGAGTAGCCACGTTGCATGCTTTTGATGGACCCTGCTACAAGAAAAATTAGAAATACATAAAAAAATCATGATTACAGTTGTTAGGATATTTCAACACATAGGAAATAGTTAAGAATAACTTAGTCTAGTGTGGAGTTAGGTAAAGTGTGTTTCTTTACCATGTACATTTGTAACTTATAATCCGACGGTCACGATTTGTAGTGACCCAACGGTTATATCTCACCTTGGTATTGACGACACTTGATCCATGGCTTAACACCCGATTGGTCCATCATCTCTATTTAAAGAGCATGGAGGGTCATTTTTCTGGTAACCGTTTATGAGAGAAACGTATGTCACTTTTCTTTTTATATTAATAAATTGCCTGAAGTGGTCACGTAAGCTCGGGCCGTGGACTATTTCCCTCTTGGAGGGTTTTAACCATGTGATTATATTGGTGTACTAATTTGTGATCTGTTTGTCAGCAATGACCTTTGGTTCTTGATCTAAGGAACTTACCCTGTAAATTCCTACATGGTATCAGAGTTATTTTGAGGGTCACGTCCATTGTTGACCAAAATCCAAAGCTGATTTGAATGGATGTGAATTCTGTTTTATAGATATACTATTTTTGAACCTTTTTGGTCTCAGAGAACTGCTCGGTTGTGTCCAGAGCATTTGTTACAATGAGGAACACCTTTATTTTCATGTGAAAGGGTTTTTGGCTGCCCAAGTTATGATAGTTTAGATCTGGAGGTATAAAGCATCTATTTTGGGGTTATATTTGTTAACAGTTTTTATTATTTTGGTTCCATCTTTTTATTTTTGGTTTATAGGTTTTATTTATTTTTTGGATCTATACCCTCTTCTCTATGTATTCTTTTTGTTGTGCGTTGCGTGCGATCTCGGAAAATTAGAAAAAGGAAAAAGGGATTTTTTTTGCTACGTATGCTCTTTCCCCGCGTCTTTGTGTGATCTCGGGAAATCAGAAATAGTGAAAAAAATGATAGTTGTTGGTAAGGGTAATTGAAAATCTAACATTCTACCGTAAGGCTTTGCATTTCATTTTTTTATTTTTTTTTGCTCATTTTTTGCTCATTTTTTGTGCAGAAAAAGGCACGCACATCGAAGAGTTAAAAAAAAAACCCTTCCTCCTTTCAAACAATAACGCGATACTTTTACTATCTCACTTGGTGAGGGGTTAGTTTATGAGAATAGACGTTCTGGGTTCAAGTCTTCTTCTCAAGATTCTTTTGTAAAAAAATTTTGTTCAAAGGGGTGGATTGGTTTTTAAAAAGGAACACTTCATCCCGTTCCCGTAACTATTCGGCATCTACAACTTAGATTTTTCAAAAGGCATAACTTCTTCATCCGGAAACCGTTTTTCAAGCAGTTTTTTTTAAACGGCCTAATTTTTCACGATAGTTCCATTGGAGCAGTTAGTTTCAGCTTTTCTCAGCTTCAGCTTTAAAAAAAAAAATGGAAATTGCATGCCTGATTATTCTTAACAGCACCAATTATTTCCAATGGATACCTCACATGGTAGATATACTTAGAAGTAAATGGATTTATAAAATAGCCATAGGGCTAGAAACTAAACCTTCTGATGATGATAAAGTTGCTAAATGGGAAAATAAACAAGATCAAGCATGAGGGTTGATAGGAATGTCCATTGCTCAAGTTCTTCAATTTCATATCCTTGACATTGACACCACTCATGAAGCCCTGGACAAGCCAAATACTATCTTTGGCATTCAAAATCAAATCAGGGCCCATCAGCTTGAAAATGAGTTGCTTACTTTGGACCCCAATAATTTGTCCTCTATTGAATATTTTTTTTCCAAATTCAAGACCCTTAGAGTTCTTTCAAAAGGTTTTAAGGTCAAATAGGAAGATGGTAGCCCCATCTATTGCATTCTTACTAAGATTTGCCCTGCATACTCTGTATTTGTTTCTGCCTTCCATTCCACTAGAGAAGCCATCATTTTTTCAGGAACCACCTACAAGAACCCATCTTTTGATGCCTTTTGTGATTCTTTGATAAGAGAACAAGAAAAAATCTTACACCTTGGTCTTATCACTTCTGTAAACGCTTCTAAAAAAGCCTTAGAAACCCAACATCAATCATATCAGAAGAATCCCAAGAAGTAGTATCCTAAAATGTATGGTCTAAAACCAAACAAGGGTCCTAAGAAATTTCAGCCACAAACTAAAAAAGAAACTCACCAAAATGATAAGGCATATAAAAACAAAGGAAAGAAGACAGATAGACATTGCAACTTTTTCAATCGTGATGGCCATTTAGAGTCCAAATGTTCTAGGAAGATGGAAGCCTTAGAAGCAGCAATGAAGAAGCACAACATCAATTTGGAGCACTCTTCACCTTCATCTTCAGGAATGGAACTTTCCACTTGTGGTTTTCAAGCATCAAGATCTGGTTATGCATTAAATGTATCTTCCTCTTCTCATTCTCATGAGTGGATCATTGATTATGAAGCTTCTTATCACATGGCCAAAAATAAAGCCATGTTTTCTTCTTTAAATGATTGTAACACCATACATATTTATTTTGGTGATGATAGATCTCTTAGTGTTGTAGGATTCGGAACCATTTATCTCGATAATGGTCAGTTTAATGATTTGCTATGTGTTCCTACCTTGTCATGCAACCTTCTCTCTATTTATCAGATAACTCATTCAGGGGAAGGGAAAATAGTAGAATTCTCACCACTTGATGTTTAAATCAAGGACCTCAAATATCCTAAACATATTTTAGCTACTGGCATTGTTGATGATTCCACAAGGTTGTATAAGTTTGACAACTTTGGGTCACCATAT
The DNA here is from genome assembly GCA_034641835.2 of Pinus albicaulis. Classification (NCBI taxonomy): domain Eukaryota; kingdom Viridiplantae; phylum Streptophyta; class Pinopsida; order Pinales; family Pinaceae; genus Pinus; species Pinus albicaulis. The sequence goes on from CM076584.1 coordinate 962,884,609, forward strand.
ATTCCCTCCGTTTTTGTTGCTCATAATGATGAAGTAAGAAAAATTTGGCATGCGAGATTTGGTCACTTAAAATATCGCTCTCTTCAAACTCTATGTAAGGAAAATATGGTGTCGAGCCTTCCTATGGTATCTTGCCGAGATGGTGTTTTCTCCAGATGTGTACTTAGAAAATATCATCAGGATGGTTTTGATAAACGTGCCTCTTGGCACGCTTCAACCTCTTTGCATCTTGTGCACAGTGATTTATGTGGTCCACTTCCTGTTGTTTCTTTATCTGGTTGCAAGTACTTCTTAATGTTTATTGATGATTTTTCCAGATGCACTTGGGTATACGTCTTAAAACTCAAGAGTGATGTTTTTTACATGTTCTTGGCCTTTAAGGCCTTTTTTGAGAAACAATCTGGAAATCAAATTCTTAAGTTAAGATTAGACAATGCAGGAGAGTATGTTAACAACAAATTTATCAACTTCTAAACTAAGCATGGCATTCAATTGTAACATACAGTTCCAAATAATCCACAACAAAATGGTGTAGCTGAAAGGAAGAATCACACCTTAAAAGAAATGGCTAATTGTATGCTTCAATGTAAAGAACTTGGTCTGAATTTTGGGCAGAAGCCATTAAATATGCAAATTACATAGTAAATCGCACTCCTACTAAGGTTTTAAATAATATAACTCCAGAAGAAGCTTGGAGCTCAATCAAACTAGATGTAAGTCACTTTCGTGTTTTTGGAAGTGATGCTTAGGCCCATATTCCAGATGCGAAACATAAAGCCTTAGAACGTAAGAGTGAAAAATGCATTTTTGTTGGATATTCTAAAGATTTCAAAGGATATAGACTTCTTCAACCAAAATCCAAAAATATAATCATTAGAAGAGATGTAAATTTTGATGAAAATATATCGGTCTGCGAGCCTAGTTCGGTGGGTTTGCCACCTTTGGCCTACAAGCCTGATTCAGCATATGTACCACCTCTCTCTCTCTCTTCTATTTTTAATAGCATTCCTTCTAGTTCAGATGATGACAGCGAGGATGAAAATCCTCCTCCACCTCTTGAAATTTTTTGTTATACTCCACCGCTTCCAAGATGGGTACACTCTACTCGGGATGCATCAGGTTCTCTTGTAGGTGACCTTGCCGATCGATGACGTACACGTTCTCAGTTCGAAAGAGCTTCTTCCTTATTGCCTCAAGTTCCAAAAAATCCTGATCTAGAAACCTTTGAAAAAGTCTCCTGTGATCCATCTTGGGATGAATCTATGAATGAAGAATATCGTTCCTTATTGGCAAATGATACTTGGGATCTTGTTCCTCTTCGAAAAGGAAAAAAAATTGTCATATGAAGATGGGTTTACAAAAAAAAGTTTGGACTAGATGGAAAAGTGGATAGACATAAAGCTTGTCTTGTCGCTAAAGGATTTTCACAAGTTGAAGGCATTGAATATACTGAAACCTTCTCCCTTGTTGCCAAAATGAATTCTATCCACCTTGTTCTTTCCTTTGCTGCTTCCTTTAAATGGGAAGTCCATCATATGGATGTTAAATTTTCCTTCTTACATGGAGATTTACATGAAGAAATCTACATGGAAAAACCCCTTGTCTTTATCCAAAATGAATATAACCTTTTTTTTTGCCTTAGGAAGTCTCTCTGTGGTCTCAAACAAGCTCCTCGGGGTTGGTATGACAAAATGGATAGATTTCTATTAGATAATGGCTTTTCTAGGTGTCATTTTGACAACACCTTCTACAGCAAGAAAGTGGGTAAGTCATTCACCATCCTTTTTCTTTATGTTGATGATATTATCCTTACTGGTAGTGATCCAAACCATCTAAACCATGTGAAGTCTAGCCTCAAAAAGAAGTTTTAAATGACAGACTTAGGACACTTGCATTATTTCCTTGGTCTTCAAGTCTTGCAATCCAAGGAAGGCATTACCCTCTCTCAGTCCAACTATGCCTGCAATCTTCTACACCAATTTCACATGGAAGACTGTAAGCCAACCCCTTCTCCTTTTCAGTATGGAGTCAATTTTTTAGTCACTTGTACTACCCCTGAAGTTGATGCTACCTTATATCGTCAACTTGTTGGTAAACTTCTATATCTAACCCATAACCGTCCTGACCTTTCTTTTTCCATTGGTCTTGTCACTCGGTTTATGCACCAACCTCATGAAAGTCACTAGAAAGTAGCTAAAATAATACTTCAATATATTCGAGGTATAGTTGAGTTCAGGATTCATTACATTGCAGGAGCATCTCCATTTTTTATTGTTTTCACTGATTCTGATTGGGTTGGTGACCCTGATGATCGAAAGTCTACTGGAGGATATGTATTCACTCTTGGTTCAGGACCTATTACTTTGTATTATAAGAATCAAAGTGTCATCTCTCTTTCTTCAGCCAAAGCAAAGTATCGTGGTGCAGTTGATCCTAGCAAGGAAGCCATGTGGCTTCGTCAGATTCTGTCTAAATTTGGTCTTCATCAACAGCATCCAACTACACTTTGGTGTGATAATCAGAGTGCAATTCATCTATGTAAATATCCAGTTCAACATCATCATATGAAACACATTGAACTCCATATACACCTCATTAGAAAGCTCATTCATGATCGTGTTCTTGAAGTGCAGTATTGTCCAACCAATGATCAAGTAGCCGATATCGTTATGAAGGCTCTCACATAAGCGAAGTTTACCAAAATTTGATTCATGCTTGGAGTTCAGGAAAGTTTTCATTGAGGGGGGGTAGGCTCTAATGCCTCCTTCCTTCTCCTATTGTGTCACTTTTGTAAATCCTTCACTCCTATCCCAATTTGTTCTTAAGGGTGGATGTTAGGATATTTCGACACATAGGAAATAAGCTCCTTTTCTGTCACCTTTGTAAATCCTTCAATCCTATCACAATTTTTTCTTAAGGGGGGATGTTAGGATATTCCAACACATAGGAAATAGTTAAGAATAACTTAGTCTATTGTAGAGTTAGGTAAAGGGTGTTTCTTTACCATGTACATCTGTAACTTATAATCTGATGGTTCTGATTTGTAGTAATCCAACAATTATCTCTCACCTTGGTATTAATGACACTTGATCCATGGCTTGGCACCCAAATGGTCCATGATCTCTATTTAAAGAGCATGGATGGTCATTTTTCTGGTAACTGTTTATGAGAGAAACATATGTAACTTTCCTTTTTATATTAATAAATTGTCTGAAGTGGCTACGTTGGATCAGGCCATGGATTGTTTCCCCCTTGGAGGGTTTTAACCACATTATTATACTAGTTTACTAATTTGTGATCTATATGTGAGTGGTGACCTTTGGTTCTTGATCTAAGAAACTTACCCTGTAAATTCCTACAACAATCACGTTTTTAATGTATTTCTCATTTTTTGTGTAGCAAGATCCATTGAAAGTATGCAACATGGGTACTCCTTGGATGAGGAATTAAATTTTGCATCCAACGCATACTTCCACTCAAAATTTGAGCAAAGAGTTTGGGAGATAAGTTGAAAATACGTGTTGAACAAAATAGCTTTTTTTCTTTTTTTCCCTTTAAAATTTGATGATGTAATCAAATCTTATTTTATTATTTCCACTATTATTTTATAATTTCCTTATGGGTCCCATTTTAGACCTCAAAATTCCCCTAATGGTTTCACGTGAAATGGACTCCCTGTGGCTTTAGAAATGATTCCTGTTCGTTTTAATAAATAGGAAAAAATTTCAAAGAAATGCAGATGGGGAGCCCAGTGAGCAGTTCGTAATTCTGACTGGGCAGGTCAAAGTTTGGTCAAAATCCTCCTCTGTTGAATGGGAGAATTTGAAGTGACACCTATTGATTTTTTCACATTTATGGTATTGGAATTTTATTATTGGTTTCGATGGGCCAATGAGGAGGGGACACGCAGCTCAACCTGGGGCTACCACGTGTCCTTCTCAGAGTGTAGAAAATTTTTTTATGGGTTAGAAGGATTGGGCAGGGGTCAAACCTGAGACTTCTGCCAAACTAACATGTAGCGGTACCATCTCCTCTACTGCATGTTTCTTAGCCTTTATGTTTTCCATAGATATTTAAATTTTAGTGGAAATTTCAATGGGGGGAGAGGGGGCCAACACCCAATAGACGTGACTAAGTCTCATATACCATAGTGAAAGAGTGGAGGGGCTTACCATAAGCACATATATTTAAACTTTAATCCACCACTATTAACCCCTAAACAACGTTTTTGAAGCACTAATCCAGATTACCACAAAGCACACATTTAGGCATTAATCTGTTTTAATTAGCGTTGATGCAGATTGAATTAGTTAATCCAAATTAGCGTGGTGGTCCAATAATTTCATTGGAATCGCTATATTGGCACCAACTAGTCCAAATTAGTGGCAGTTAGCTAAATTTAGGGAGGAATTTGTGGAACAAACTGAAAATGTCATAACGAAATCATTTTTCAACCAAATCAATGGTAGAAAGAGCCCAAGGCACCATTTTTGAGCATTCTGAACTCATTGGTGTAGGTTTTAGGAGACAAAAATAATTGTAAACACATCATTTTGAAAATTTGAGCATAATGTAGAGGCCCAAGCCACGAAAGCTAGACTAAGGAGATGTAGCCCAGGAGGGGTGAAATAATTCATCAAATACCTCTGTTGATGTGTTTTATGGTGTTGTATTATACTTTTATATGTTGTTTTTAATTTTTTATTTAATTATTAAATTGTTCATAAAATTAACATGAAAAACGCTCATGAGACTCAATAACTTGCAAGAGGACTTGAACCCTTAAGCACATGTAAAACATTGTTTTCAAAATTTTAAAGAGGAATTAGCCCAACAATACTAACATACCTTAATCAGTGAAATATATCCACTAGTATCTAATGATGGGGGTTCAGTGGTAGTGATTTTCTTCAACAAAAAATTGATTTTTCCATTAACAATGTCCATTTTCTCCATGAGTTCAGTGATGCACCCGAGGAGCTTCTACTAGGTGTCTACTCTATTGGTAAGGACACTTCCCATGAGTTTTTTAACATTCTAGTACAAGTTGACCTTCTACATGTAGGTATATGCCTTTTACCTAGCAGAATTACCAACATCGAGAATCAAGTCTTTGGTTTCCTCCCCACATGATAGTAAAGAACAAATCTATGCATTTATCTGACCTATTCCTCAATATGTGACAGACATGGCCCTCTTAAATTCTTTTGGAATTATACATCTATATTTTTCCATCACGGCCTTGGTTGAAGTTTGGGCATGAATTTTGTGTAGAGAAGGGGAGTTTATAGCAGGAGTAGGAGGTGGATGATGCCTGCCTTAATGACTATGTCTTGAGGGACTATTCAATATATTGTAGAAAGGTTATGAGGATACAAACATAGTCAAGGAAAACAAAATATAAATATTTAACTAAAAAAAAATCAAAGATCTCAATGCTTGAGATTCTTTCTTCTCCTTATTATTACTGATGACCAACACAATAAAGTACAACAATATGTATAGCCTTGAATACTTTTGCAATTATAGAAATTTCTTTCACATTCTACAACTATGGAAATTGTCATATCACTCTAATTTCAACTAATTAGTTAGGCCCAATCCTAACTTCCTATTGATCTAGTGGCTTATAGTTGATGTAAACATAGCTATAAAATTGTTGAGTGTTGAACCATAATATATGCTAACAACTTACTCAATTAAGAATTATCTTCAACACTCCCCCCTTAATTCTTAATGAGGTACTTCTAATCATATTTCTCATATAATGGAACTTTTATTTTGGTAGTTCTTTGATTAATATATCAAAATGTTGACCATTTGTCCTACAAAAATTCATTTCAGTTTCTCCTTTTCCACATAATCCCTTATGAAGTGATATTTGATATCAATATGTTTGGTGTGGCTATGAAACGATATAGTTTTACTTATGGAAATTGCAGATATGTTAACATAATAAATAATTGCGGTATCTTGTTGTTCTTGCTTCAAATATTTGAATACTCTTCAACCAAAGTTCTTCACAAGTTGTTATTATTGTAATGTACTCTGCCTCTATAGAAGATAATGAGACAATTGGTTGTTTCTTTGAAGACCATGATATTGCACCTAATCTTAGGCTAAAAAACAAATTGAATTACTTTTTCTAGCATCAAGGAATTTTTCCCAATCGCTATATGTATAACCGACCAACTAAAAATTATTTTTGGAAGTATACCAAATATCAAAATTACATGTTCCACGACTATACCTCAAAATCCCTTTTGCGGCTCCAAAATGAATCTTTCTTGGAATTTTCATTAATCTAGAAATAAAGCTTATTGCTTGCATAATATGAGGTCTGGTGGTAGTAAGATACATAAGACTTCATACCAAACCCTTGTGGGATTTAAAATCTACCTTTCTAGTCCCATCTCCCATAGAAAAAAATTCATTTGTATTCATGGGTGTGCTCATGTGTTTATTCTTTTCCATTTTTCATTTTTGAAGAAGAGCTATATATTTTCCTTGTGAAATGAATATACTATCACATGCTTGCCTCACTTCTATGCCAATAAAATAATGCATCAATCCAAAGTCAGTCATTTCGAATTCACTCATAATAGCATGTTTGAATTATTCTACTAACTGATTAGTTAAATATGTATATATCAAGTCATCTACATATAAACAAAGTATCAATATATCATTACCATTTTACTTGATTTATAACGTGGATTAATTTTCACTCTTATTAAATATTTATTTATTTATTTTTTATCAATTATGTTATACCATACTCATGGAGATTATTTAAGAGAATAAAGATATTTTTTCAACTTGTAGACGTTGTCTTCATTTCCTACAACTTCATATCCTTGGGGCTAGTGAAGATAAACATATTCTTGCAATACACCATTCAAAAAGTTTTATTTCACATAAAACTAACTTAACCAAGCATTTGTACTGTGCTTTTAATGCCAAAACAAGTCTCATTGTTTCTGATCTTGCAACAAAAGCATATGTTTCATTGTAGTCAATACGTCATTGTTGAGCATACCCTTTTACTACTAACCTTTCAGTAGGAGGATCCACAAGATCCCATGTTTCTTTCCTCTTAATTTCCACAATTTATTCATCCATTTTTTTGCACCATGCCTCATATTTTACTCGATCCTCAAAATATGTTGGCTCTGTTTCAATCTAAGACATCAAATAAAAATTTATATATCCATAAGCTTTATTTAAGGATTTTACCTTTCTTGGAGGAGGACTTGGGCTTGAATCAAGACTTGAACTTGAAGAAGATAATGGAGTGGATGTAGCCGAATAAGTATTTAGGCTATTGGTTGGATTTGTAGAGATAAAAGGTTCATCTTCTTGTACAATAACTGTTGGGTTTTATTTTTGTACACCTTGATTCCACTTCCTATCTCAATTTCATCAAATAACACATCATTTCTAACCAATAATTTTTTAATTTATGGAACATAGAATTTATAACCATTTGTCTCCTTATAATAGCCAAGAAAATGCATTTCACACTTTTATCATCTATTTTTCTGATTTTCCAACAATAAAATGAACACAAAATATACAAACAAAGACTTTAAGGTGAGGAATACTAGGTTTTCTTCGAGTCCATGCCTGATATGGAGTCATATTTCTCACACTTATTGATGGAAATATATTAATAAAATAAACAAATTTAGCTACAAATTCAACCCAAAAGGTGTTTGGAAGACCTTCACCTTTCAGCATGCTCCTAGACATTTAAAAAATTGTCTTATTCTTTTGCTCGACCACACCATTATTTTGGGGAGTATAAATTTCTATCAATTATCTCTAGATTGCATTCCTTTTGTAGTAACATTCAAATAAATTAGAACTGAATTCTCCCCCTTGATCTAGGCTTACTATCTTCAATACATAGCCACTTTCCTTTTGAGAAACAACCTTAAATTTTTGAAAGATGGAAAATTCATTAGATTTTTGTTTAATAAAATATACCAATGTTATTCTATTAAAATCACCAAAAAAAAATTGTAAAATACTTAACTTTTTTTTTGGAGACAATGTTTGCATAAGAACACATATATTTGCATGCACTAACTTTAGTGGTTTGTTTACTCTCCAAGTTTTTCCTATGGGAAATGAATCTTTATTCTTCTTACCAAGAATACATCCTTCGAATACTTGATCAACATAATCAACAAGAGGCAAACCTTTGACCATTTTCTTGTGATGAAATAATATTAAGCCTCTTATACTAAGATGCCCATATCTCATGTGCCATATCAGAAACATTATCATAGAAAAATTTTAATGCTCTATTTTCTTCATAGGGAGATTAAGAGAAAAAATTATATTTTTCAACATATTAGCCTTGACTATAATATGATTATGATTATCCTTATCATAGATTTTATGATTATTCATTTACTGTTTGTAAATATAACAAGGTATCCCTTTTCAATAAGTTTCCCCACACTCAACAAATTATGTGCTAAACTAGGAACATATAAAACATAATTAATATGTTTTATTTCTCCTTGCTTTTTCTTTATTGAAATTGTTCCTTTACCATTGACTTCCATTGGCTTGTCATCTCCTAGAAGAAATCATATTTATTAGATTCATCTATATTTACAAATCCATCCTTAATTCTAGTCATTTGATTGTTGCAACCATTATCCAAAAGCCATACCTCCTTGGAAACCTTATTATCCAAATCAAAATCTAAAATTATTTTTCTCACGTCTTCCTTCTCTTCAAAAACGTTAGCTTGTTTATTTCTTTTTTTCTAGAAATTTTGTTCAAATGGCCAAATCATTTAAAATAAAATCATTGAACTTATGATTTTTCATATATTTTACCTCCACCATTACTATAATTATCTCTTCCTTTGTGAATTTTAGGAAAAATTCTTCCTCAACCTCTTCCTCTTATATATGCTTGTCCTTTTTCCTCTTCCACAAGTGCTCATATTTTTTTCATGTGAAGAATTCTCAATTTCTTAAACTTCAGTTTAAAAAATATTAGCTTCTTCCTAGAAATCTTTCTCAAAATATTTTGCAACAGATCTATTCATCATTTAATCAAGAGATTCTTCAACATACAACTGAGTGATATATTTAGATTCTTCAATGGCAACAACACCCTCAAATTTTGTATAAATACTTCTTAAAAAAATTTAAACAACTTTTTGATCTCTTAAATCTTCTCCATAACATCTAATTTGATTCACTATTCCCATAACTCTAGTGAAAAAATATTGCATAGACTCAGAACTTTGCATGCAAAGAGTTTCAAATTCTCTTCTAAAAGATTTTAGTTTAATAAATTTTACCTTATTTTTTCCTTGATATGCTTTATGTAGCACATTTTTAATGAGACGTCAAGAAATGGAATCACGTGCTTCTTGTTGGATGGAAACAAATAGTTTTGAGTCCCTTTTTCACTCAATTGTTTACTTTGGACTTATGTACAACCTGCAAGAGCTTGAACATCCATTGGCTCTGCATAACCATTTTTTACCAAATACCACAAATGTTATGAAAGAAATAATGTCTTGATTTTAATGCTTCAAAAACCATAATTATCACCTTTAATGATTGGTAATTGAGGTTGAGAAATATTAGCAACACTATTTTTATTGGTTATTTGTTAAAGCTCTCCAACACTCCTGAAAAAAATCTTCACAACCCTTGAAATATTTCCCACTAATGGAAAATGGCTCTAATACAACAAAGGTAGAAAATTTATGAGGAGACAAACACAATCAAGAAAAGCACAATATAAATATTAAACTAAAAGAACATAAAGCATCTCAATGCTTGATATTATTTGTTCTCCTTCGTATTACTCATCTACCTAAAAAAATCAAATACAAAAATATATATAGCCTTTAATACGTTTTCAACTATAAAAACTACCATCACATTTTATAACTATAGAATTTTTCATTTGACTCTAATTTCAACTAATTAGATGAGTCTAATCCTGACATTTTATTGATATATTGACTTATAATAGATGCTAGCATAACTCAAAAACATCTGAGTGTTGAACCATAACCTATGCTAAGAATTTACTGAATTAAGCATTATCCTCAACATCTATGGTGCATCATCATCGCGAGGGGAATGAGAATAGGGGATGTCAAGCACATATAAAAAATATTAAATGAGGAATAACCCATAAATGAGAGGGGTGGAGCATTATTGACCCACAAATTAACACCAGCATGGAAATATTGAAATGAAGGAAAGGATAATTTATAGAGTGGAAGGCGAGAAATAACTTCCCAAAATAATAGGGTCGATGAGAGGGACAGAGAATGAAAATCCAAAATACCAAATTAGAGCAAATAGTAAAAGAATAAAATTATTATAGTCCTAATAAAAAATGAAAAGAACAATAAGAAGAAGGCCAAACCACAGAAAAGGAGATTCACATAGGGGAGAAGCTCAAATGATCACAGAGAGCCTCGAACCATGATGACAAATTATGAGTGTTAATGTTTCAGACCGCATGTTAACTATAAGCCTGATATGTTGGCTCGAAACTACTCTAGCTAGGGAATAGTTTCCATGATTTGTGAACTATGATGGCTCCCAGATTCATTTTCTTAACTGCATATATACCTTCCTTCCACTTCCTGGAATTATAGGTGCTTTCTTGTCCTCTCGGGACCATATATGTTTCCTTAATATGGCTAGTGTAATATCTTTGATGTTGGTGTATGTTCTCGAGATTTCTTACACTCACTTGATTAGTTGATGGAAACTTACCTTTCTTTGATCAATTCTCCTCTGAGTGGGGTGGCCATGTAGGTTGTTAGGTGGGGTAGCCTACCATCGAGCATTAAACTTGATTTTTTTCATGGTTGTCCCATCAAATGTTAGAGGTGCACCATTTGTGGGAAGTATGGGAGAGATGTTATCTAGTAAATTTATATTGGAAATTTTAAAAAATAATTCTTACATTAAAAAGATCAAATATATCAATGATATTTTATTTTTAGTATCCACCATAGATAAAATAATTTATTGTTCACATTGCATAAACAAAATTTTACATCATTTATTTTTATAATTAGTTCTTATTTTACATTTGGTTTGGGTTTGTTAGAGATACTTGAGATATTCTCTCAACCTCTCTGTAATTTTGGAATATGTTGGATTTCAAAAAAATTATATAAATGTGTTGTATATGAGTTTTAACTAGTAATAAAAAATGTATTATCATCTTGTGTGTTCATTTTTCAATTTTGTATTAGATCAAGTAGCCCTAGTTGTAAATCCTTCATTGGAGGGCCTAGAATATCTAAGTGTGTGAGGTTTTTATATACCATAGTGACTCTAGGTCACTATGCATTGAGTAGGCTAGAATTTGAGGTCATTAAGGGTTTGCTACATTGAGACATCGATGTAAGAGAAAAGAGACCATGTGATTTCAGCAAACTATTTTTCATGTAATGTTGTGCTCTCCATCTACAGGATTAAAACCCTAGCCATCATGTCTAAGTTTTTTGGTTTATGTCACTGCTATCTAGAGTTATATGGTTATTTGGAGGCCAAAATTGAATGATGCATTTTTGGGCATAATATGAATTGTTGAGTGTGTTTATGTTGATGAGACTGCATCATAAGGGAGAATTCACCTTCGGTCTTGCTACTACATGAGGTGATTGTTTTTAAAGATCATTTTATTTTTGAACATGGAGTATGTAGTTGAAAATTTTAATGGCCTTAATTTCTATACTTGGAAGGTAAAGATTCAAATGAATTCATTCATAAGAAGTTACATAGGACAGTAAAGGGAACAAAATCAACACTTATAGATGCCAATAATTTTATTGAATGGGATAAAAATGAGGACAAAGCTAAGTATATAATTGGATTGTCTCTCTCAAATTCTCAGCTACATCTTATAGATTTAGAAAAATCATCTGTAAAAATAAGGGAGCAATTGAGTAAGTTATTTCATCAAAAATATATAAATGCAAAAAATTCCTTAATATTACAAATTTTAAACTTAAAATGCGTGATGATACTTCCTTTTCTAGTCACATAAACAACATTATCATAAAATGGCACTAAAATATACAATGAACATGCAAACGAATATTTATTAAATAGTATACCCTCATATCGTTGAATGTTGTTTTTACTATAAGTGTGTTGTTCTCTCGAACATTGACTAAATGATAGAAAAACAATTAGTTGACTAAAAGAGGATGAAATAATGAGACATAGAAGTTAGTTCATAAACTAAAATTGCACTATTTTCCAAGGGAAGGATGAATGAAAATAGGAGTTTAGTTGAATTCTTTTACCACTGAAGATTAGGACATACAACATTGAATTTCAAAATCCATGTCGTGGATCTTTTAAACATAAAAATAAAAAAAAATTAGCCAATATATATATCTTTGAAGACTCACAATATTCTAACAATGATAATGATCCTCTCATTCTTTTCTAGAATACAATCACTAGTTATATCTATGTGTGTGTGTGTGAGAGAGACTAGAGGAATCAACAACTGGGTTAGTTTCATACTCGCATGACATGGGGTCAATTCCAACCTCTCTCACTATCACTCCTACATTCCTGCATATTCCCCTTCTACAGACAGAGGTGAATCCGGGGGTATTTGAACCTCACACCTTGATCCAAGAGGATCCTAAAAAGGAATAAAATTGAAATTCTACAAAATTTAATGGAAATAACGTCATTGCATAGATACCATAAAAATGATTCCAATGCAACTTTAATTCCATCAATTCGACGTTATATGAGGAAGTTGTTGTAGTTTCAAGTTTTGTGATAGTGAGAAAAAAGTCAAAGTCAAAATCAAATTCAAAGTGACATTACATGTCCTTGAGCTAACAAGTGGCATGTCTAGGAGTTGTCACATGGCACACTGAGAATCTAAAAACTGGTAGGTTAAAGGTTCAACATGTGGCTCACTAGATGGGTGACACATGGCCCTATGAAAATGTGGCACGTGGCTATGTTTTATTGGAAAAAATTATGGGTGAACGAACAGGAAAACGCGATGGGATTTTAAACCATAATCTTTGGGTAAATAACATAATGAATTAACCAACAAGGCATAGGTGGAAATTGTGGTTGACAGAGGGATGCACATATATATATTATTGTATGAAGTTTATGGAAGAAAGGGTGCATTTTCCAAACTAAAGGCTTTCCAATGACCTCCGACAAACCTGCTCGCATATATGGTGCACACCAAGGATCTAGATACATATTAAATACATTAGTTTACAATTATGGCATGGTTCAATTTGGTTATAATATGGTTACACCAATGTACTATCTTTAATACAACCAATGAAAAATACATGTGGGTGATTATGATATGCTTGTTTCTGCGGTGATATATTATTGGACCCATGGTTTACCATGTGAACGTTGATTAGGCCACATATATTGGTGTTACACCATTCGATCGTTGGGTAAACAATATGAATGTGCAACCATTTGTAAATGTATTGGACCGTCATTTAAATGTTAATGAATATTTATTATATGGTTTTTATATATAATATCTTGTATACATATTATTCAACTGGGCAGGTAATACATATCATGTGTTAAGTCCAACCATAAAAAACATGCATGTGGGCCATACAAATATTGACTAGGGTATATTTAGTTTTCATTTACATACGAGGAATCGAGTTTTCAAAACATTATACCATATTTATATATTGTTAAAAAAAGGTTTGTAACGTGTGATTTGTTATTTAAAACAATATGCCATATATGTAATATTTTTATAAACAAAGAAATAAATGCATTCTATATACAAATGTTATATAAATGAAGGGGATTTCCATTGCGAGAAAGAGTTTTTGGAGAGATATTTGGGTTGTCATTAGGCGAATTTTGAGGTCTAAAATGGGCCTCCTAAGAAAAATGTACGACAAAAATAAACTTAATAAGAACCAATAGGATTCAAGATGATGATGTCAACCATGGGGGATGATTCACAATTTTTTAAGTAAAAGGGTACAAAAATTTAAAAAATAATAAAATAATAAAACTATTTTTTGAACTCGTATTTTCAACTTATCTCCAAAATTGTTTACTCAAATTTCGAGCCAGAGTACTCATTGGATGCAAAATTTAATTCCTCATCCAAGGAGTACCATGTTGCATACTTTCGATGAACCTTGCTACTTGAAAAATGAGAAATATATAAAAAAAACGTCAGTACAATCACGTTTTTAATTTATTTTCTCATTTTTCATGTAGCCAAACCCATCGAAAGTATGCAACATGGGTAATACTTGGATGAGGAATTAAATTTTTCATCCAACGAGTACTCCTGCTTGAAACTTGAGTAAATAATTTGGGAGGTAAGCTGAAAATATGAGTTGAAAAAGTAGTTTTTTCTTTTTTCCCTCTAAAATTTGATGATGTAATCAAATCTTATCTCCACTATTATTTTATAATTTACTTAGGAGACCCATTTTAGACCTCAAAATTCCCCTAATGTAAGTTTATGGCCAATTTTATAATCCATATTTATGGCCTATGTGTATTTTTATATGTAAGTTAAGTTTTAGAGCTTTTCTTGCAGCAACCAAAGGACTTTTTGGTGTCAATTTGGAGGCCACATATTGCTAGGAAATAGTTATTTTGTAACAGTATTTTGAAGGAATTTTGTAATTGTGATTTTGGGAAATATAATAAACAAGCCACTCCCTTGGAGGAAGGACCTCGAGATGTATTCCACACTAGAAGACCTTCATTATCAATTCGTTTATGCCCATTTTATTCTTGTCTTGATATTTTATATTTTGTTTTAGATTACAACTTCATTTAAAGTATTTTCATCCTTGATTTAAGTTAGTTGTTGATTTAATTTTTATCATTCATGCTTGACATTTTTACAAGAAAATTCACTTTAAAATATCTCATATGAGTTCAAATTAAGTGGTATCAGAACAAATTTAATGGTGGTTTGTGAGTGTGCATGATAACCAGGAGAAAATTCGAGCAAGGTGAAGGACCATTTATTGAAGCTAATTTGAAAATTGGATTGAGAAACTTTAACAATGAAAGAAGAGAGATGTTATCATATAAGGGAGAAAAGAATCGTTTTGGATCAAAAAAAAAATTTAATGAAGCTTTCATGTAAATGAAGACCATGGTTGACGAAATGTATTAGAAATGGAAATAATTTAGAGAGGAAGTCTCATTAAAGAAACAAGTCAAAGACGAGGGAAATGATGGTGATTCAAAAAATAAACCTCCTCCTTATCCTCCTTATTCTACCCCTTTAATTCCTCCTCGTTCTCTCCTCCATCTCCTCAAGGAAAAGTTATGTCAAAGAAGTTGTTGTTGAAGTTGGATATTGAGTTTGACTTGCCAGTCTATTATGGAGAAATTAATGCTGAAAATTTTGAAAATTTAATTCACGAGATGGAAGTCTATTACCACATGTAGTATATTGTTGATGACAAGGTAAAAAATCAATTGGCATCTCTTTGATTGGAAGGTACTTCATTAATACGGTGGGAGAATAGACTTCAGGAAGGTGAAACTCTTTCCTCATGGTTTGATTTTACATTAGCATTCAAAAAGTAATTCTATCCTTTGGAAAATGACCAGAACGAAATCATAGAATGGAAATCTATGTGGAAGAATAAATTCAAAAGTGTGAAAAACTTTATAGAGGAGTTTAGGAAGAAGGCACTACATTTAAATATTCCATTTAATACGTATGAGACTCTATTGAAGTATATTCGTAGTCCGCATGGTTATATCCCCAATACTATTTTTCAGTTGAATCCATCTATCCTAGACGAGGGTTTTGTACAAGGGATGTGTATTGAAGTAGGTAAATAAGGTGGTGGAGTCTCCATGGAATATGTTTGGTTGAAAGATGACAAAGGTAAATGAAAGGAGAACAACTTTTGTGAATAAGGATGATGATAAAATTTCTTGTACCCATTGGAAGAAAGAGGGACACTTTGATGACCATTGTTGTAAGCTACATCCAAGTTTGAGGCCGAAATGGTTCTGAAATAAGAACGGAAATCAAAAAGTGGAAATGATAGTACAATAGGACTCGGGATCAGAATCTAGTGATGAGGAAAAAATCACAACTATGTGTTCAAAAGGTATATCATCTGCACATGTTGGTTTTGGTTCTTCTATTTCATCCTCTATTTTTGTGAGGAAGAGGAATGGACTCTTTCACAGTAGGGTGGTAATTAACCATGTTAAAGTAGATACTTTATTTTACGCTAGTTCTCAAGCTAATCTCATATCTGAGGTATTTGTTAAGAATTTAAATTTAGTAACAACGTTGCATCCTAAAACTTATCCGCTTAGATCGGTATGGAAAAAAAATAAGCTAAAAGTGACTCAAAACTATAACATTAGGTTTTTTATTACATCTAGATTTGTGGATGAAGTTGAACTAGATGCGGTTTCATTGGATATTCGTGGAATTGTACTTTGAAGTCCTTACTTGTTCGACATGAAGGCTATCTACTATAGGAAGGAAAATAGATATGACCTTTTCAATGATGACATGTAGTATATTGTTTGAGCTCATCAAATGAATTATGATTCTCCATTGGTAACCATAGTGTAGTTAAAGAAGTTCGTGAATGTGGGAAGTAATTTTTTTCTCATATCTACAAAGGTGGAAAAAGCAAGTGTTCTGGAGCATAGGGATTTTTTGTGGGAACCCTTAAAAATGGTAAAAACTATTAGTTCATTATTATTAACATATTTATATTTTTTAATTCCGTTTTTTTGTACATGGACAATGGCTAAAGTAACACGTGTAGAAATATGTTGGAAATTATAGATGACTAATCGTATGGTTTTAGTTGTCATAATTGTTATGCAACTTTTTGTGATGAGCCAAATACATAGATTAGGGTGGACATAAATTGGATAAGTGGGAAGGAATCTAACACACTTGGTGCTTGGTTAATAGTATTTTCAAGGTCCAAAATTCTCTTAGTGGGGAGGATTGATTTGGGAGGATCCTATAAATGCCTAAATTAAAAGTCTCTAAAATTTAATGGAAATAGTTTCATTGCACAGGTCTCAGAAAAATATTTTCCAACGCAACTTGAATCATGTTAATAGGACTCTGTATGCGGAAGTTATTGCAGTTTGAATTTCTGCAAGTGTGAGAAAAAAAAAAGTCAAAGTCAAAGTGGCATGGCATGTTGTGAAGCACACAGGTGGCACATCTGGGAGCTGTCACATGGCAGAATCAGAAGCTAACACTTGGTAGGTTTATGGCTCAACATGTGGACCTCTGGATGGGCGACATGTACCCCTCTGGAGAAGCACCACATGGCCTTCTTTTATTTGCCAAAATTATGGGTAAATGAATTGGTCCACTTGATGAGATTTGAACACGTAACCCCTGGGCCAACAACCAAAATACTTCACCACCAAGATAGAAGTGGTAGATGTGGTTCAAAAAGGGAAGCACACACACACACACACACACACAAATATATATATATATATATATATATATATATATATATATATATATATATATTATGCCATATGACTTTGATACAAAAAAATGAAAAATGCAAGTGGGTTATTAGGATATGGTTGTTTGCACGGTGATATATTATGGGATCCCCGCTTTACCATGTTAACATTGATTAGGCCACATATATTGCTATTATACCATTCAACTGTTGGGTAAAAAGTATGAATGTGGCACCATTTATATATGTATTGGAACGCCATTTAAATGTTACCGTATAATTGTTATATGGTTTATCCATATAATATGTTGTATACATATTAATTTACTATGCAGTTAAGACATATCATATCTTAAGTCCAACCATAACAAATTTAGATTGCAGCTTCATTTAAAATATTTTCATGTTTGATTTAAGTTAACTTTTTGTTTAAGTTTTATCGTTCATATTTGAAAAATCTTACAAGAAAAGTCACTTTAAAATATCCTAGACAAGTACATATAAAACCTCCTTGTACATAAAACTTGTTTTTCATGGCCATGTATATTACACAATATTTTGTCACATTCCTAAGTGTCGTATTTTGTGTCACTCATACCACAACCACCACAAAGTGACATAATCTATGAAAACTTATTCATCTTGCATAACATGCTTAATCTATCCATGAAGACCAAAAAAGAAATGCCTTGAAGCTTTTCTACAAGAGTTTGTAAAAAACCTAATTTGTAAGCCCACCGCGGTTCTCCCCTAAACAACATCATCCCTGTAACCCTATCTCTAACCTATGAAAAGCGTTGGTAGTTCAGGAATTTAGCCATAAAGTCATGATTTTCCTCTTCAAGTAGGTTCTCCAAAAATGGAGCAGAATCTTCATCCTCTAGAAATCTTGAGAATGGAAGTATGGTACTTGTTGGTTGAGGATATAGTCGAATTCTCCCATTTTGAACTTTTGATATTATCTCAAAATATTTTCCTCTTTAAGATAAGGACTTACCTCCTCATTTTTGGATCTAGAACCTTTCCATCTCTACTATCAAAGGGTGCCATGCTAGTGAGCCTTGGTTGGTCACTACTGGTTGCCATTCTTCTACCTAATTGAGCATAGATGTTTTCAATTTGATGAGGAAGGAGAAGACATTGAAAGTCTTGACTTGGACTTGGATTTACATTCTGAAGGAGGCCTCAAACATCAAGCCACAATTTTTAAGGTTCCCTTTGTTTATTCAGTAATAGAAATTATGATTTGATCCCCATGAATATGTTAACGTTAATTGATTTAGCATGATAATCCTTGATACGTCTTGTGGTTTTCTTTGAAATATATATATGATATGTATATTTCATTTGTTTTTGTATGCTATTTCTTAGAGGTATTTGGTCATAGAAGGCATAGAGAGGAAAGAGCTTGAAAGCGAAAATATTAGCATTTACATCGAAGAAGCGATTGTATAAGGAGTGAGGTATGGCATCTCCCTCACTCATGTTATTTCAATGTTAAACTAGGAAAGCTTGTATTCTTTTCCATGGTTGTTACTAGATCCACTTCTTCGGTTAGAGGGATCGCTTCTTTCCAGAGAAGGGATTTGCCTCCGTAAAAAATTGGTGACTCCAATGGGGAGTCTACACCCTTTTCACCCTCTCTTTTTTTTTCTCCATGCTTAGATTGGCCATCTTTTGAATGACCGCCTTTGTGGCTTGTTTTTCAGTCTGTATTTTGGCTTGTAAGTGTTTTGAGGTATCAATTCTAAAGTTTTTCCTCAATAATTGTTTGCTTTATCCTTCTTTTCCTTGCTCAATGCGCTTTTTAACAGTTATAGTCGTGCTTCCAGTGCAAGTTTTTCTGGAATAGTAGTGCTTCAAATCACTGGTGTTAAATAGGGGTCATCGCTAGTCCTAGAAAATAGAGTTTTTTAGAGTTTCTTATGGAAAATCTATAGTGTGTCCTCATCCCTGAAATAATTTTTTTCTTTGATTGCATTATTTTTTTCTTTTAGTATTTTTAGTGTCTTGGAAAGTGAAAATTAGTCTTATGGTTTAAGTGGTAAAATTTGTGTTTTGATTGGGTCTTGTTGTTTCAAGTCAATTAAAATCTTTGTTTACTACTTGTATCATCCAATAAATATTGGTTCTTTGCCATAGAATAGTAGTAACATTTGTGTTTTTTCAAATTAATTGGGTTTTTCATCATTTTAGTTTTCATTTGAAGAATCACTTGTCATTACGTGAATAAGATTACCTTCAGTTATAGGCTAGTTTTTCAAATTTCTTATTGGAAATAGATTACATTTTTTTTCAATAATTGAAAGCTTAAAAGTGGATTAGATGCATTTAGTGAATTTCATCATTAAAATAAAAAAAGAAAAAGAAAAAATAATTTAAATGCATCTTAGGAAAATTATAAATCATTTTACTTTTGAATGAGTTGCATTTGGGATAGTGGAAGTGAAATCGTATTTAGTTTTTAGAACTTGCAAAGTGAAAGCTATTTGGGGGGGGGGGGGATTTTTCTTGCTAGGTTTTTTTTATGCATAACTCTTTGCGATCTCTTCCCTTATTATTTTATCTTTCATCAAAATCAAAGAAATCAATTTCTCATATAGCTGCATCCTAGGAATTCAAGTGACATCATTTTTTAGCCCAAAATCGAAACTTAATTTCAAACCAATATTAAAATGAACCTTAATTAACCTAAGGATCATTTGGAATTAACAAAAATATTTAGAAGCCTAGGCTAGAGACGTGTTCTGGTGTCGTTAAGCATATCATATTTTGGTAACAACTTGTGTTGCATTCCAGGGGTGATATCCCATCCCACGTATGCAAGTATATAGTACTATGCTCCACGTATGAAAATTATATGGGGATGATCTCATCGAATGGTTACACATTAGACAACGCTACTATGAACTGAGCTCCTATGTACCATCAAGTATATTTCTGGAGACCCCACTTGGTTTCCAACCTTCCATAGGTAATCGAATCGGCCACCTTGTAGACGTGATACACCGAACACATCATTTGTTAAGTCCCTCTATTACTAGTAAAGTCCCTTAATGTTGTTAGTGTAACCCCCTTATTATTATTTTTGTACCCCTGTAACTCCAATATTATTTTTATTGTGCCCTTACATTATTATTGTTAGGTCGTCTAGGATTATATTGTGACCCCATGGACTCCTATATATAGAAGGAGGCTTTGTCATTTGTATCATCTAAGAGTTGTTAATTTATGTAATGTAAAGGAGGTTTCCCCCTCTAAGTGACTTATTTATAAGGTTTGGATCTCTCTTTTCTTATATTTTTGGAGTTGGTTTCGTAACATTTGGTATCAGAGCTTTGGATTCTAGGGTTTCACTGCTCCAAACAGGTCATCGTGGAATTTTCACCATAAAATTTTTTATATGAAGGTTTAGGAGCTAAAAATTTTACAGAGTGGAGAAAAAATCCTGAGGAACATCGTGTAAATATTTCAGATCTTGATTTTCAATATTATCGGAGATATGATCTGTGGAAGTTAGGGTTTTTTTAGGCTCCTAAATTTCACCTAAATAGGTCATCGTGGAATTTGTCCTATAAAATTTTTCCTATGAAGGTTCAAAAGCTGAAATTTTTACAGAGAGAAGCTGAAATCCCAAGGAACGTTCTGTAAAAATTTCAGATCTTGGTTCGCAATATTTTCGGAGATATCATCTGTGGAAGTTAGGGTTTTTTCAGGCTCTCGAATTTCATCTCAAAGAGGCAACCGTGGGAAAATAATCATAACTCTCTCTTTGAGCATCCGATTGGAATTCTATAAGAAGTGGCTGCAAGTACACAAACTAGAGTTTGTTTTGTATCAATTTGAGAGCCAAAGGAGGAAACAGTGACACGTGGCACACCATACAATTTAACTCTAGTGAACTAGTCCATAATTAGGTCATTGTGGGAGATTGGGCATAAATTTTCCTTGAAGAATCCAAATCATGTCAGACCTATGGTATCCATAAGAAGATTTAGTGGGCTACTACAAAACGAAATTTTAGATATTGAAGATCCTAAATCACAGATATAATTTGGTTTCAATATCGAGCTCATCAAAAGAAAGAAAAATGTAGTAGCATTTGGTTCTAAACTTCCACCTAAAAAGAATTCAACACCCATTAAGCCTTCGGAAGGCTCTACTATGAATCATGAAGAGGAAGAAGTGAAACATGACATATCAAAATTACAAGAGAAAGTGCACCAAATTTCTCTCTTGCAGAGAGCAACAAAAAAATAAATGGATGTTTTGAGGAAAGACATGGAAGCTAAGATGGATGGTTTGAAGAAAGGAATGGAAACTAATATGGATGTTTTGAAGAAAGGTGTGGAAGCTACGATGTATGGTTTGAAGAATGGCATGGAAGCTAAAATGGATGGCATGGAAGTTAGCATGGAAGCTAATATGGATGACATGGAAGCTAAGCTAGATGAAAAAATGAAAGACAACATGGAAGACATGAAGAATGATCTGAAAGTAGACATGCAAGGTTTGATGACAAGGTTGATACAGGAAATGATTCCTAATGGTAGAAAGATAGTAGAGGAAACTCATTATGAGAATAAAATAAATTTTAATCATGATTTCATAAACTATAATGTCAGATTGAAGACCGACCATATTCAAAATATCAATATCAGGAAGTTTGATGGCAAGGATCCCATAACATGGATACTACATATGGAGAAATATTTTGATCTCAATAATGTGCAAAACACACAAAAGGTAAGCATTGCAACTTTATATTTAGAATAAAATAATTTTGTATGGTATCGATGGCTTTGTTCCTGTAAAAAAATTGTCACTTGGTAAATTTTTATGGAGGAAATGATAGCACATTATGAGGATACAAAGAGAACACATTTTTTAGACAATTGATAAATCTCAAACAAAATGGTTCAGTGGTGGAGCACATTGAGGACTTCCAAAAATTGATTATAAGGGTAACTAGTATTCCAGAGGAACACAGGATTGATGTCTTCATAGGGATTTTAAAAGATAACATCCAACATGAGGTTTGCATTTGGGAACCTGATTCATTGGAGAAAGCATTTAGGTTGGCAAGAGAAATTGGATGTAAATTTATGGCGACAAGGAACCGTACCGCTCACATGTATAAATATGGAAGTGCTCCTACTCCTAGACTTCGACAACCTATAGGGTTGACACCAAAATAATTGGAAGAAAAAAGAGAAAAATGGCTTTTCTACAGTTGTGATAGCAAAGACACTAAAGGTCATAAGTGTCCTGAGAAGAAATTATTTTACATATATTGTGAAGAGGAGGAATAAAATGAACAAGAAAATTCAAAAGAAGAGGATATACACTAGGAGCCAACTCTAGAAGAAGAAGAAATGAGTCCAACCATATCATGTAATGCATTGGCAAGAATTACCACTCCTCAAACTCTCAAGATAGAAGGACATATCAAGGAAAAAAAGGTAACAATGTTGATTGATTCATGTAGTACCCATAATTTTATTCATTATAAGGTAGCCAAGGAATTGAATTGTTTCCTATACTTAGCACCAAAATGTCAAGTGATGGCTGCAAATGGAGGAACTATAAATTTCTCCAGAAAATGACATAATATGAAGCTAACCATGGGGTAATATGTATTGAATATTCCAATTCTTTCCATTCTAAAGGGAGGTGCTGATGTTGTACTAGGAGTACAAAGGTTACAATCTTTGGGGACAATAGCTTTTAATTTTCAAGAACTTTTCTTGAATTTTTTTTCGGAAGGAAAGGAAGTCAAATTATAGGCTATCGCAGCGTAGCCAGGAAAGAAAATAATCTATAATGTCATGACAAATATTCTGAAGAAAGAACAATCAGGCATAGTTCCACAATTATTCTCACAAGAAGTTCCAACATAAAATTCATCTATTTATCCAGATCTTCAAAAATTCTTGGATAATCATTCCAAGGTGTTTGAAACTCCCAAAGGACTCGCACCTATTCATGATCATGATCATGCTATTCATTTTATTTTGGAAGTGTTCCTCCAAAAATCAAGCCTTATAGATATCCTTATGTCCAAAAGAGAAAATTCAACGTATAATTCCATAAATGTTAGACGTTGGTATAATTCAACGTAGTTAAAAAAAATTTCTCTTCTCCAGTAGTATTGGTGCACAAGAAGGATGGATCATGGCGCATGTGTATGCATTATAGGAAGCTCAATAAACTCACTATTAAAGATAAATTTCCCATTCCTGTGATTGATGAATTATTGGATGAATTACATGGAGAAATTTATTTTACCAAGTTGGATCTTCGTTCAGGATATCATCAAATTAGAATGAATACTGAAGATATTCGGAAAACAACATTTCAAACTCATGAGGGTTATTATGAATTTTTGGTCTTGCCTTTTGGCCTTACCAATGCACCTTTTACATTTCAAGGGTTGATGAATTCCATTTCCAAACCCTACCATAGAAAATTTCTGCTAGTATTTTTTGATGATATACTAATCTACAGCAAGTTTTGGAAGGATCATGTTCAACATGTTGAGAAGGTGCTCAAACTATTGGAAGAGAAACAATTATATGCAAAAACATCCAAATTTTTCTTTGGAGTAAAAGAGGGGGAATATCTGGGTCATAATGTATCTCATGAGGGTGTTAAGGTAGACCCTAACAAAATTAAAGCCATTAAGGAATGGAAAGTCCCGACAACCATAAAGCAGTTGTGAGGATTTCTGTGGTTAACAGGGTATTATTGCAAGTTTGTTAAGAATTATGGGAGAATAGCAGCACCTATAAAAACATTATTGAAGAAATATGCATTCTCATGGATTCTTGAAGCAATTAAGGCCTTTGAACATCTTAAAGAGACAATGTCCCTAGCACTAGTCTTAGTTATGCCAGACTTAACAAAAACCTTTATTGCTGAATGTGATGGCTCAGGAAATGGAATTGGTGCTATTTTAATGCAAGAAGGAAGACCCATTGCTTTTGAAAGTCATCCCATCAAAGGAAAGTATTTACAAAAATCTATTTATGAGAAGGAAATGCTAGCAATAGTACATGCAGTAAAGAAATGGCAACCTTACCTAATGTGAAGAAACTTCAAGGTAAAAACCGATCATGATAGTATTAAACACTTTTTTGAACATATACGATCTTCAAAAGAGCAACAAGAATGGGTCAAAAAGATGTTGGGTTATGACTTTGAAATCATCTACAAAAAGGGGAAGCTAAATGTTGTTGCAGATGCACTCTCAAGAAATAATGAATAGGTGGAAACATTTCTTTGTGCCATTTCTATTATCAAACTAGATTGGATAACCGAAGAAAGGGATGAATGGAAGAAGGACAAATAAGTGTGGAAACTCATTGAAAAGTTGCAGCAATATCCTTGTACATCTGATACATTTAGTTGGAAAAATGATTCCTTATGGTACAAATATTTCTTATATATTTGTAAGAATTCCCAACTAAAACAAAATATTCTTTTGGAATTTCACACTTCTCCTTTAGGAGGACACTCAGTATTTTTAAAAACTTACCACAGGGTGAAGAAAGTTTTTTTTTGGGATGGCCTTAAATCTGATATTCAAAAGTTTGAGGTGGAATGTTTGGTTTTCCAGAAAAATAAAGTTGAGGCGATTAAGACCCCAGGTCTTTTACAACTTTTGTCCATTCCAAGTCAACATTGGGAGGAGATTTTAATGGATTTTATCATACTTTTACCTAAGTATGAAGGAAATATTGTCATCATGGTGGTAGTATATAGAATTAAAAAGTATGCACACTTTTTTGCATTATCTCATCCATTTAAAGAAAGTGCAGTTGTTAAGTTACATTTGTGGAAACAATTCAAAAGCTACATGAATACCCAAGGATTATTGTAAGCAACATTGATCCCATTTTTACTGCAAAATTTTCAACGGAATTATTTTCTTATTTAGGTACTCAACTAGCTCATAGCTTATCTTATCATCCTAAATCCGATGGTCAAACCGAGATAGTGAATAAATTTTTGGAAGGATATCTTCAGTTTTTTGTATCTAATAAACAAACACAATGGGTCAAGTGGTTACCTCTCATTGAATGGTAGTATAACACTTCCTTCTATACTGCAGCAAATATGACCCCATTTATGGCACTTTATGGATATCATCCATCGTCCATCACATCATCTTTAAGAGAAAATTCTAAGGTTCAAGCAGTGGAAGATCACATCGAGCATCAACAAGAAGTTCTCCAACTCTTAAATTATAACCTAAATTTGGCACAAAATTGAATGAAACAATAGTAATATCAACATCGCAATGACATAATTTTTGATGTAGGAGACTGGGTATTTTTACGACTATAACCATACAAAAAAATGTCCGTCAATAAAGCTAAGAAGGATAATAAATTATCACCAAAGTAATATGCTCCTTACAAGGTGTTGCAAAGTATTGGTACTATGGAATACAAATTGGAGCTTTCTTCTTCTTCGCAAGTGCATCTAGTTCTCTATGTTTCCGGCTTAAACATGGTTATAGGTCGAAAAATTCCAGTTCAAAAACTCTAGCTAGAACTTGATGAGGAAGGAAAAAACATATTGGAACCTGAAGCAATCACGGAAACAAGAACTCGACAGCTACAAAATCGATCAATTTCAGAGTATCTCATCAAGTGGAAGAACTTACCCAATGAAGATTCTACATGGGAGGACGATAATTTTATACATAAGCAACCAAAGCTACTCAAGCATTGAGGACAAAACTTGTTTGAAGGGGAGGGTCATGTTAGGTCCCTATATTACTAGTGTAGTCCCTTATTGTTGTTACTGTAGCCCCCTTATTGTTATTTTTGTACCCTTGTAACCTCGATATTGTTTTTATTGTGCCCTTACATTATTATTTTTAGGTTGTGTAGGATTATATTGTGACCCCATGGAGTCCTATATATAGAAGGAGGTTTTTTCATTTGTACCATCCAAGATTTGTTAATTTATGTAATGTAAAGGAGGTTTCCCCCTCGAAGTGGATTATTTATAAGGCGTTGATCTCTCTTTTCTTCTATTTTTGCAGTTGGTTTCATAACAACATTCAAGGAGATTGCTTGTCATACGCCAAGTACTTGGTTCTCCCATGTGTATATTGCAGTTCACGAATACCTGCTAATCCATTTTTCCTAGATTGTCCCTATTGGTTTATTTTGTTTAATTCAAAAATTAACTTCCCACGGAATAACATCTTTCCCGTGCACAACTCCTTAGTGGATCTTAGGTTGAGACTACTGGAAACAATTCTTGATTTTTCTGATCAAGGAAATCCCTCTTACGGGAATTCCAATGATTTTCCTTCTTTTGCAAATTTTGGCACTCCCTCTATGGAAATATTGTCCCTTCCACGATTTACCATTGGTTTCGAGTTTGGTTATTTTCAACCCTCGTGATTCCCAATGTCTAAGCTGCTTCTAAACCAAGTTTGCCTCCACCTGAATAGTGTCAACCTCATGTCGATACTCTAGTTGATCCCTCACCTTCTTCTCGTGTTTCTTCACCCCGTTCCTCCTCTTCACCTGGTGAAAGTCTGGATTCTAATAACTAGGAAACTAAGAAGAAAAAGAAGAGGACGAAGAAGAAGAAGAAAAATAATCAATGGGGAAACCAAGCGGTAAATGCTACCAATGCAACTGATGTTGAAAAATATTACATTCAGTATTGCAAAACCAAATTCCATTGCAAGTTATGCAAGGGTGACCACCTTCTTAGGGATTTTCTTGGCATTCCCAGGATATTAGAAGTATGGTCCACATTTTCAAATCTACCTTTTTCATTGACCTCTAGAGATCATGCTTGTGACAAACACTCAAAAAGTGATATTAAGGCCCATAGGAAAATGGGTAAAGTCAGATTTCCATGTAAGTTATGTGAAGTGAATCATCCCATTAACCTGTGTCCTTATATAGATGAAGCCTCCAAATTCTTGGATAACCTTACAAATTCTCATCCATGACTTCGGGCCAGTTACTGGAAGCTTTTACCTTATCCTCCGCTAGTTGATCAAGAGATTGATCAAAATTCATCTATTTTCAATCCCACTCTCTCGTAGATTGAATATTATTATTTTGTTCCCGACCAACCGTTGGTTGAGAAAATGGTTGACCTAATTCCACCTTCTGCTGATCAGGCCTTTCCTGGAGAGAGTTAAACCCATACCACTCAGGTTCTTTTTGTTTCGTCATATTCCCATGAATTGGAGGGAAATTCTCTGATTCTCACGATAAAGGAGGATGATCCTCTTATTCCCATAACACAGGGGGGAAGTTATCATGTTCCCACGACACCCCATCCAAGTATTCTAGTCGCTTCCTTTGATTGGATTCGACTGATAGGATATCATCTTCCTTCTTACATGCCATTTGAGATCAGAGTAAGGGCCTATAATGTGGATGTACTTGTTAGCCCCCATATAAATTCTTTGGCAAGAAAACGAGGGCTAAATTTTTTTGAGCCTTCAAGGAATGCATTTCCTCTGAAAACACAGTCTCCTTGAAGCCTCCATGTGTCTTTTATCCTTTGATAAATTCCGCTCTGCTGATTCCTATTTTAAAGCCTCTCTGTTTGTGAAGAAATGCACAAAGGCCCCCTTTTCCCTCTTATTTCAACCCCCACTTAGATTCTACTTATTTCCCCTTCTATTTCCCTTCTTACATTTTCTAATTCCCTTTAATTTCTTCCCTTACCCTTTGTTGGCCATCGTTCCCCTTTATTCCTCTATCGTACCCCTTCTTGCCTCTAAATCCGTTGAAATGGGCTTAAAACCCACTTTTAAATTTACCATAGGCCCAAACCACTTCCCCTTTTCTATACCCCGCAAATACGTTCCATATAGAACTTTATTATAAAGTTCTTATATATTAACCCGCCGCTTATAGCGCAGATCGCAAAGCGCATTTTCATTGTTTGTGTTCGACCACTCCATCGCAAACATTTACGATCGCAAATAGTTGCGATGCGATAGATCGCGCCATCGCACTTTCCATCCATCGCATTTTCCCTCGATCACATTTTTCCTCCGTCGCAAGTTCTCGCATCGCAACTCCGCCCGATCGCATCTATCACAGATCGCACTTATCGCATATCGCAGTTTCATTATATGTATTCGATTGATACATCGCAAATATTTGTGATGTGATCTGATCGCGTCGCAAATATTTACGATGTAATCGCCCGTCGCACTTGCCGCCATCGCACTTTCCGCTGATCGCACTTTCCCCATCGCATTTTCTGCCAGTTGCATTTTCTCCCATCGCACTTTCTCTATTTGCGATTTTGCGATTCATCTTGGGTCCCACCTCATACAATCATTCCCGTCACTTTTCATTGCATTTCATTCAATTCCTTTGCATTCCCACCAAAGTCTTAACCTTCGCATTTTTCATTAAACTTTAATAAATCGCCCTCCGCCCATGCCGGGTCCCACATCCGTGGCTCCGCTCCATTGTTTTTCCTCGTTTCCCTTTGTGATTCACTTAAGCGAAAAACTTTGGGCCTTTACACTATAATCATTTCTCCCACCACTTCTCATTGTTTCCGCTGTTCCCACTGTTCTGCCACCATTCCTCCGGGCCTCCAAAGCACTTCTCCACCACTACTGCCCAGGTTTATAACAGGTGTATTTTATTATGGAGACAGCACAGAGAGGCCATTTCAGCATTTGTCAGTGGACCAGCAGAAGGAATTCAAAGGGGGTTGGTGCGTGTTATTAATGAAGTTAATGTTTAAACCTCGCATTCAAAGGGAAAGGGCACGGTTTGAAGACTTAAGCATGCAAAGGTCATATCTGCGTTTTAATATCAGTAGAACGCATTTCCTCCAGGAAAGACGTTTACCTACATCATTCCTCATATCTCCTCGAGCCCTGAAACGATTAATTACACTGACTGAAGTCCATTCAAGATAGTCAGGCAGCAGGTATGAGGTATGGAGCGGCCTTGCAGACTTTCATCCAGTTCATTTATTCCCGGATGGCAGCACAGAGCTCCAGACGCCGAAAGGACTCCAAATAAATATCTGAGGTCAATCTCGACCTGACAGAGGCTACCAAACAGTCTACAAAGTACACACAGCGACGCAGATTGCCATTAAGTAGAGTGGGCATGAACTCTTTCTCCACTCTGTCTTAATGAAATTCATTTAATGTTCATCTACTTCTGTTTCTTCCTCTTCTGCTATAAGAACCCCTGGGAATATATTGTAAAGGTTGTTGTTGCCTTGCGGTGGCAGTTGTTGTTAGAGGGATTCATTCTTGACTGTTAGAACAGTCGTGGGAGGGAGTAGCAGAGTAGTTGTATGTAATAGGCTGGGAGGAGAAAGTCTGGACTATATTAGCCATTGAGCTCAGTGTGCATGACTGGTTTTGCATCAATTAATCAAAGAAATTTTCATAGGATCCTGGTCTATTACTATTGGTGATGTTTTTCCTAACTCTGTTTATTACATTTTCATACTATTTCATGTTCTTCTGGTAGGCAACAAAAGTATAACATAGGATTCACCCTTGATAGGTGCCCTATGTTTCCTGCTCTCCCTACCTATAATTTTTTCTGCTTTATGTGTTATCTAAGAGCGAATTCATGTGGTTTAACTAGTGCAGTGGATGTTATTGCCTGCTGGCTGATGTATGAACTTGTGGGTTTGTTGCTTGGATGTTTCTTCGTTAATCTTATCTCTGTTTTCCCTTGGAGTTGCTAAAGCATACCTGGAGTTAAATGACTTCTGTTCTGATCTATAAGCTGCCCCTTCATCCCTTTTTGAGAGTTGCCTTTGAGTATGTCCAAGCAGGTCTGGAGTTAAATGACCTCTGACCTGATCTATAGACAGAAAATTGGTTGTCTTTCCTTCTTCCACCTTCTTTCCTTAATGTTCCATTCCACCATCTGCCTAAAAGATCCTTTAGTGTAGATGACTTGCCCTTTGAAAGCCTTGGCTAGTGGATGCAAGTAATTTCCTTTCCACGCTCTGCCTTGATGGGAGGCAACATCTTGACTATCCTTTTCTTGACCTCCTGCTGTTTTGTTTCCTTTCTCCCATTACTTTCTCAGTCTATGATCTCCTGACCAACCCAGCAACAACCAACCAAATCATTTAAACCCCCCATTTGTGCTTCATACCTAGCCTAATATCTCAATTTGAGCTTTCAAATATATATCATTCTTGCTCTATTTGGAGAGATCCCTCTCCGGGTCCACGAGGGCTAGATCCTAGGGCCCAAAAGTGGTTCTATGTTGTCTCATCTTTTGGTCTTGCCAATCTGGCCAAAACATGGGAACCCCAACATAATGGCGACTCCGCTGGGGATGAATCTGAGGGTCAAGAACTGCTAACATTTGGTCTATTTCCCATTTTCGTCACCAACATAATCGCGACTCCACTGGGGAGAGACCACTTTGCCTTTGGATTGGCCTTCAATTGCTGATGGTGGACAGCAGCCTGCTCCAAACAGTCAAAGTCATCCACCTGGCGACTCCACACTCCCTATGATCCAAAGACCGAATGACTTTACTGGTAGAAGACTCTGAACTGGTTGAGAAGAAGCAGTAGCCTTCTTTGCATAAATATAGATCCAAACATGGACAGAGATACAAAGTATGATGCTTTGTGCGATCAGTTAATTGAATTAACAGAAACATTTGGTGAAATGCTGAAGATGCACATGGCTAATATGAATACAGATGATGACTATTTCGAGCATCCTATGCATATTTCAGAACAAGAACAAACTCAAGACCGAGAAGATGAGCAAGACTTGTATGATGATCAAGAATCTATATAAGATGAAGAGGTTAGCGATCAGGAACTGCCTAATTGCTTACCTATGCCTTGTGTTATGCTGACCAAATAAAATCAAGACCTATTAGCAAAGGCTGATAAGGAAAGCTACCTTGAGGAAGCAGAAGAATACATGGAAGAGGCAGAATCCGGTGTGGAAGATGAGGCTCAAGAAAACATCCAGCCTCCAAATCAGCTAATACAAGAAAAAGAGGACTGTTGTGCTTCTGTCCATGATGAAAGGGAAACCCCTCTTTTGACAGAAGAAGAGATAGAGCGGATGTTAAAACAACAGTCCACCTCTGAGGCCTTCTATAGAACATGCACTCTTGCCCATTCATCTTATGAGTTTGATGATTCAGATTCAAAAGACTCCTCTGTGGATCAGAATGAAGAAAGACCTGCTGAGAATCTAATAGGTTTGGAGGGTAACATTACTTACAATTGTGATTTTCCTTTTTATGATCTGTTTGAGGGTGAGTTCTTTCAAAGAGAAGCCAAGATTTCAGGACCATCATCCTTAGATTCATGGGAAGAAAACCAGAGCTAGCAGTTTCAGAGAGGTAACGAAACCAGTCAGCCTATTTATGACACTGATGAGGAGAGCTGCGACAATATATCAGCAGATGAAGATTCTTTGAATCTTCATTATGCTCTACCACAGATCATCAGTAAGGTCGGAAACCAACAGTCTTTCCTTTCAGAAGATGAGGAGGAAAGAAAAGAAGAAGTTCTTGAGCAGTTTGAAAGCAATGAGCCTTCTCTTGAAAAAGAGGAAGCAACGGAACAAACCACTGCTCAAGAATACTTAGATCTCTTCACTGAGCTCATCACATCAGAGCAGAACATATCAGAGCTCCAGGAGGACACTGCTGCAATCTATGATGAGTCCTCCAGTTCAGAAAGTGAAGCAGATGAAGGAGATTCTCTTCTTCAAGAGAGTTTTATCCTTGATCCAGTGGAAGAAGAGGAAGTCCTGGTTGAATCCTGATTGCTAGATATTCATAACCAGGTATCATTTCATGATCCTTATGCACATTTCCTGCATATACTTGAAGAAGGATCAAGGGTCTTTTTGAGCAGCATGTTGCAAATAGAGAGAAATTTTTTCAAGGTTGCTGTTATGGAACAAGAAGAGTGGGAGCTACCCTGCCTATCCAGCATGCTCAAGGAATTGAGAAAGAAGGACCAGCCATGGGATCATTTGATGGACTGGTTACATTGGAAGACAATTTTTGTAAGCTAGA
The DNA here is from genome assembly GCA_034641835.2 of Pinus albicaulis. Lineage (NCBI taxonomy): Eukaryota > Viridiplantae > Streptophyta > Pinopsida > Pinales > Pinaceae > Pinus > Pinus albicaulis. The sequence goes on from CM076584.1 coordinate 962,917,150, forward strand.
CTTGTAAATATTTCAGTAAAGTAGGGTAGGTAGGAAAAGCTCAATAAATCTCAGTCTATGAGCATGTAGTTAGTTGTTCCATTTTCTGTCTTATAATGTAGAGAAGAAACCTGCTAGACAGTCTAATCCTAGCAGGTAGTATTGTAGGTAGAGAAACATATGAGGCCAACAGTCTAATCTGGCCTCATGGAGCAATAAGGGTAGATTTAGAATAGGTTTGTTTTTTTTTTGCAAAATAAAATGATGTAAAGGGTCTGCAAGCCCAAATGCACCCAAAAGAAAAATGTTAGGACTATAGTGTGGGTAGGTAGTTGTTTGGGAGAATTTTACTGCTGATATGTTGTCTTCATAGTTTGTGGCAGCTGATCAAAGAATGAAAAAGATGGCTAAGCAGCAGGCATCTGGCCTACCCTGAGAGATTAATTTCTAAATTCTTGACTCCTTCAAGAAGAAGCCATCCCCATGTGGAGAAAATGTTAGCCCCCATATAAATTATTTGGCAAGCAAACGGGGGCTAAATTGTTTTTGAGCCTTCAAGGAATGCATTTCCTCTGAAAACACAGTCTCCTTGAAGCCTCCATGTGTCTTTTATCCTTTGATAAATTCCCCTCTGCTGATTCCTATTATAAAGCCTCTCTGTTTGTGAAGAAATTCCCAAAGGCCCCCTTTTCCCTCTTATTTCAACACCCACTTAGATTCTACTTGTTTCCCCTTCTATTTCCATTCTTACCTTTTCGAATTCCCTTTAATTTCTTCCCTTACCCTTTGTTGGCCATCATTCCCCTTTATTCCTCTATCGTACCCCTTCTTGCCTCTAAATCCATTGAAATGGGCTTAAAACCCACTTTTAACTTTACCATAGGCCCAAACCACTTCCCCTTTTCTATACCCCGCAAATACGTTCCATATAGAACTTTATTATAAAGTTCTTATATATTAACCCACCGCTTATAGCGCAGATCGCAAAGCGCATTTTCATTGTTTGTCTTCGACCACTCCATCGCAAACATTTGCGATCGAAAATAGTTGCGATGCGATAGATCGTGCCATCGCACTTTCCGCCCATCGCATTTTCCCCTGATCGCATTTTTCCTCCATCGCAAGTTCTCGCATCGCAACTCCGCCCGATCGCATCTATCGCAGATAGCACTTATCGCATATCGCAGTTTCATTATATGTATTCGATTGATCCATCGCAAATATTTGCGATGCGATCTGATCGCGTTGTAAATATTTTCGATGCGATCGTCTGTTTCACTTGCCGCCATCGCACTTTCCGCCGATCGCACTTTCCCCATCGCATTTTCCGCCAGTCGCATTTTCTCCCATCGCACTTTCTCTATTTGCGATTTTGCTATTCATCTTGGGTCCCACCTCATACGATCATTCCCGTCACTTTTCATTTCATTTCCTTCAATTCCTTTGCATTCCCACCAAAGTCTTAACCTTCGCATTTTTCATTAAACTTTAATAAATCGCCCTCCGCCCACGCCGGGTCCCACATTCGTGGCTCCGCTCCATTGTTTTTCCCCGTTTCCCTTTGTGATTCACTTAAGAGAAAACCTTTGGGCCTTTACACTATAATCATTTCTTCCGCCACTTCTCATTGTTTTCGCTGTTCCCACTGTTCTGCCACCGTTCCTCCAGGCCTCCAAAGCACTTCTCCACCACTACTGCCCAGGTTTATAACAGGTGTATTTTATTACACAGACAGCACAGAGAGGCCGTTTCAGCATTTTTCAGCGGACCAGCAGAAAGAATTCAAAGGGGGTTGGTGCCTGTTATTAATGAAGTTAATGTTTAAACCCCGCATTTAAAGGGAAAGGGCATGGTTTGAAGACTTAAGCATGCAAAGGTCATATCCGCGTTTTAATATCAGCAGAACACATTTCCTCTAGGAAAGACGTTTACCTACAACATTCCTCATATGTCCTCGAGCCCTTAAACGATTAATTAAACTGACTGAAGTCCATTCAAGACAGTCGGGCAGCAGGTATGAGGTATGGAGTGTCCTTGTAGACTTTCATCCAGTTCATTTATTCCAGGATGGCAGCACAGAGCTCCAGACACCGAAAGGACTCCAAATAAATATCTGAGGTCAATCTCGACCTGACAGAGGCTACCAAACAGTCTACAAAGTACACACAGTGACGTAGATTGCCATTAAGCAGAGTGGGCATGAAATCTTTCTCCACTCTGTCTTAATGAAATTCATTTAATGTTCATCTACTTTTGTTTCTTCCTCTTCTCCTATAAGAACCCCCAGGAATATATTGTAAAGGTTGTTGTTGCCTTGCGGTGGCAGTTGATGTTAGAGGGATTCATTCTTGACTGTTAGAACAGTCGTGGGAGGGAGTAGCAGATTAGTTGTATGTAATAGGCTGGGAGGAGAAAGTATGGACTGTATTAGCCATTGAGCTCAGTGTACATGACTGGTTTTGCATCAATTAATCAAAGCACTTTTCACAGGATCCTGGTCTATTACAATTGGTGATGTTTTTCCTAACTCTGTTTATTACATTTTCATACTGTTTCATGTTCTTCTGGTAGGCAACAGAAGTATAACATAGGATTCACCCTTTCTAGGCGCCCTATGTTTCCTGCTCTCCCTACCTGTAATGTTTTTTTCTTTATGTGTTATCTAAGAGAAAATTCATGTGGTTTAACCAGTGCAGTGGATGTTATTGCCTGCTGGCTGATGTATGAACTTGTGGGTTTGCTTCTTGGATGTTTCTTCATCAATCTTATCTCTGTTTTACCTTGGATTTGCTAAAGCATACCTGGAGTTAAATGACCTCTGGTCTGATCTATAAGCTGCCCCTTCGTCCCTTTTTGAGAGCTGCCTTTGAGTATGTCCAAGCAGTTCTGGAGTTAAATGACCTCTGACCTGATCTATAGACAAAAAATTGGTTGTCTTTCCTTCTGTCACCTTCTTTCCTTAATGTTCCATCCCATCATCTATCCAAAACATCCCTTAGTTTAGATGACTTGCCCTTTGGAAGCCTTGGCTAGTGGATGCAAGTAATTTCCTTTCACGACTCCATAGCCCAATGGATGGCACTGTCTTGGCCTATCCTCTTTGCTGAAGCCTCCTGCTGTTTTGTTTCCTTTCTCCCATTACTTTCTCAGTCTATGATCTTCTGACCAACCCAGCAACAACCAACCAAATCATTTAAACCCCCCATTTTTGCTTCATACCTAGCCTAATATCTCAATTTGAGCTTTCAAAGATATATCATTCTTTCTCTATTTGGAGAGATCCCTCTCCGAGTCCAGGAGGGCTAGATCCTAGGGCCCAAAAGTGGTTCTATGTTGTCTCATCTTTTGGTCTTGCCAATCTGGCCAAAACAGGGGAACCCCAACAGTACCTATCACAATTATAGATTAAGGCACATCTATTAGTATATTTTCCTCAACTTATTCACAATTTTTTAGTTCTTCATAGCTTCTTCATGTTACTTAGAATCTGTTAGCTTTTAACATAGGAACCAGTAAACCATTAGGGATCCTTCCTAAGTTTCCTATTAATTTGGGAGGAAATATTTTCTATATAGAGCTGATGGTTTTCCAAGGCCCTTTGCGCTTTAAATTAATCCTTTGGCATGACTATACTTATGTCATGGGAGCTCTTGTCTCTTCTCTCTTTCCTGTGATGTGTTTCCCACATGAAGGAATGATTGTGACCATTAATCAGCTTTCGTTCATTAGTACTAATTTGGCTGCTTCTCAACTGTCATCCCTAAATGGTCCTTACATGCAAGTGGTATCTTCCCTGCAACAAGTTAATTATGTGGCAACTAGTTCAATGCCTGTGTTTATTGATGATCTAGTTAGTGATATAGTGCATCAAGTACTAGGGGCATTGGAACTTGATTTCCAGAGTGTTGTTCTCCCATCTGATGAGAACCTCTTGGAAGCCATGACTTCTTATGAGTCATGATCAAGTCTCCAGAGAAAAGTTCCTTTTCTTGTGTCAATATCTTTAAAAAATGAATCAAGGTTCTAGAGCAAAGTTCCTTTTCATGTGTCAATCTCATTAAAAAATGAAATAAGGTGCAATGAGGATAGTTATTTTACTATGTAAACCTCATTAAAAAATGAAACAGGTTCCTGTGAGGATAGTTCTTTTACTATGTCATTAAAAAATGAAATAGGTCCCTATGGGCATAGTTATTTTATTGTGTTGAGCTTCTTAAAAAATGAAAAAAATCACATTTAAATTTGAGTCTTTGATTAGATCTCATAAATTCCCAGTATAATCTTTCACTTGATCTCGTAAACGAACCTTCATTCCATCTACCTATTAGTAACCAATACTCTACGTATGTTAATGAGATGAAGCTTAGGGGCCATGTACCTTGAATTTAGTCATTACTTTGGGGGCATGAAAAATTATCCCAAGCATAGTTTTTCTCCATTTCAAGCTTGCGTAAAAATGAAACCACCCTCAAGCATAGCTTTTCCACATGTTTCAAGCTTGTGTAAAAATGAAACCATCTTCAAGTAATTTAAAGTAGAGTTTCCCATGTTTCAAGCTTGTGTAAAAAATGAAACAATTCCTATAAACCTCTCATGATTTCCCTTTTATATTCCTCTTCTTCCAGATGAACCTTGATTCTATCATTCCATAGTCACCATCTTCTTGGCCGATCATATGCTCTTACTTGGTTGTTTTACCCTTTCCTAGGGAACCACTACAATGAGTGGCCTTGTTATTGAGCCTCTTGACCTTTACTTGTTTTGAAAAGTTCAATCATGACTGGAACCAGTTGCTACCTTTTATACCATTTATTCCTCCAGTAGGAATCCTCTTTCATCCCTTTTAAGACTCAATAAATATGAAAATATTTTTGAGCACTTGTCATTTCAAGCTCGTTAAAGTAAATAAATTGACATTGTCTCAGTATAATTTTAACCCTTTTTCAAGCTAGGATAAAATAATTATGAAAAAGGAATACCTTGGTAAAAAATGATCAAGAGGTTCTCTTGGATATCATTAGAGGAAATTTCAGCCTAAAAGTTCCCATGAAATTTTTATGTAATTTCCATGTTATAATATGTAAACACATCAAAATGCTTTAAATTTGAAAAGAGGTACATGTAAATATTTTGGAGGGACAAGAAGAAAAAATAATTTTTTTAATTATATTTTTGGCGTATCTCCTTATAGGTTTACTCAAATTTCAATTTTAGATAGTCATTAGATGTGGAATTAAATTACACATCCAATGGGTACCCATTATGCATACTTTTGAGAAGACCCATCTTCATAAAAAATGAAGATACACTAAAACAATGTGTTTTAACATGTTTTTTAATGTATCTGACATTTTTATCCATGTAGGTCTTCTCAAAATTATAAATAATGGGTACTTTTTGGATGTGGAGTTTAATTCCGCATCTAATGAGTGTCTAAACTTCAAATTTTAGTAAACCTATAAGGAGATAAGCTGAAAATACAGTTAAAAAAAAGTAGTTTTCTTCTTTTCCCTCCAAAATTCATAACTATTATTTTATTATTTTAACTATTACTTTATTATTGTTCCTTAGGAGGCCACTTTTAGGGTGAAATTTCCTCTAATGTGTTTTCTACCTTTTCATATTTGAGGGACTATCTACGAAAAGGGACCTTTTAGATATTTGTTTTCCATATCTTTTTAAAACTCCCTAAACATGAAAAAGATATCGAGTTACCCCTCCATTACATTTGTAAAATTTAAACGACGAAGGAATTGTCACCATGACAACACCGAGTTACTTCTTCCTAGGACTCGTTAGACTTCCTAGGATGGATTCATTCGAAAGGTAAAATTATAAGCTAAGAATATGGTATCCTCTTCAATATTTCTATAAAAAATAAATAGATACTCGCTAGAAATAGCGGGGGAAAATGGAAGTAAAGCATGTTTTGTATTATGTACCAAAGTTAGGATATCACTCTTGAACATGAAACTTATCTATATTTCATGTCAGCCTAGGGATATCTTTCATTCTTCATTTGATTTCTTGGGTTTGCAAATTCCATTTTCCTCTCATTCGATCATCATTTGTTGTCACTATGACTTTTGATCCCATTTTGAGTCAAATGCTACCAAACTCGGGAGTCGTATCTTTCATAAGTTCAAGATAATTCCTATCTATAAAATTCAAACATTGTCTACTTATTTGGCCTTCTCTACAACAATCTTGAATCACTCCTATTATCTAGAGAAATCGTTTATTTCAAATATATTATGTGGGAAAAATTATGGACCTTCTTCAATAAATCACTTCTTGTCTACATCAAATCATTATCTAGGAAGTTGATATACAAACTCTTTTTTAGTACCTTGGAGCATTCAACAACATGTTCAGAGTATTGGCCTTTGACTGAATGATTCTACAAGATTTCAACTTCAACTCTTTTATTCACACTTTTATATTGTCATTAGCACATTTGGCCCAATTTCTGATAGCCAAAATGTCACTATTGCGACACATAGGCGTCCCAAGAGCGACACTTTGAGGTTTGGAAAGACATCATTTCCTATGTCGTCGCAAATGTGACACTTCTAATAACTGTTGAAATAGTGACACTTGACAGAACATGTGTCTTTTTTTAGTCAATATTTGAATCATGATGTTTATTGTTGCTATTATCACATCATGTCGATACGTGGGTATGATGACACTGAAACAATCGTCACAATTTCGACGGAAACAATCATCACAATTCTGACAGAAAGAATCTTCGCAATTCTGATGGAAACAATCGTCACAATTCCAACAAAAAAAATCATCGCAATTTTGACGGAAACTATTGTTGCAATTCCGACAGAAAAAATCATCACAATTTCTGATGGCAACAATTGTAGATGGAAATAAAAATGTCAGTATTGCGAGGCTTATCTCTGACTTGCATGAAGGAAATTTGTAACATATTGGGGAGGCACATCCTTTTACAAGGATAAACATGCATGATGTATGAAAATCATCTGAACAATATCCCTCCATGATTAGCATTTCACTTTGCTCATAAATTAGGAAAAGATTGTAGAATCAATAGTGGTAAATTTCAAGGTAAAACTTATGTAAGAAGCCAAGTCGAGTGACATAATCACTTATGCCACATAATATTTTCAAGCATAAACTACATTTTGGCAGAAATGTGCAAGTTGTATCAACTATCCACTATGCATAAGTCCTTACCTATAACCCACCATCATACCAAAGAACATGCCACCACCCATTATAGTCTAAAGAATTCCCTGGAAGAATCCTAAAGGACCCTTTTATAAATAAATTTAGAAAAAAATGAAAAAATTTATTGGACATTCCAAAGAAAACTTCTTCTGGTCTAATTTAATGTAAAAATTATAGTAGGGAAGAACCAGGGCACATCTATCCCCCATTTTTTATTGATTTTTTATATAACATGCATGTCTTTTACAATATCCCTTAAATTTTTGATCCATGGACTCTTGATTACTAAATGCACTAACTAACCATGCTCGAGAAAATAATATGACTTAATTAAAAGCTAGTGTACCTCAAAAGTGTTGTGTTCTAGAAGGCAAATACAATCTCCACAGATCGGAGCCTTGTGCATACAAAAATATAGTTCTATTTATTGCAAACATAATTCAAAGCGTGATTAGTAAAAATAATGAAATGTCACAAATTCAAGGTACAAAATCTTCCCGCGATCTCAAATTTTATATTGGCTTCCTTCATTACAACCCTAATTTTACAGCTAAACAGTTCAATAGATTGGCCTAGTTCCATCATCCGCATGTTTAGGAAAAGACCGTAATAATTTGAAACGAAAAATTGGATTCCAAGATATTCATTCATCGAACTTATGGCATTTTCAGACTACCATGGTTTATTCTTCAAGACTTCAACTTTAATATTTGCCTTCAGTAAATAACAGATTCCTTCACTCACCTTTAGAAGCAACGATAAGGGACATCATGAAAAATAACTCAAACACAGATATTCCATCTCCCAACTGATAAATCGACCCCCAGTTATTGCTTCATCATGCATGAACTACATCATTATTTAATTTCTAATAAACATAATAACACCTCCATTTCAAATAAATAACTATGCCATCTTCCTCAACATTGAAAAATGCATATAGCTTGTTTGATAAGAGACCATAAGAAGATAGATATTGATTTCATAAAATTGAATAAAGGATCAATTGGCTTCAACCTCCCTATTATCACTATAATAATTCTCAAGAGTTGTTATTATTTTTGTGTTTTAAAGAATATTAGAGGTAACCACAAACCTAATTTTAAGCCTTAGGATCTAGCCTTCCTAATGCTAAGAGAGGTCTCTCTCTATATGAATTATCTTTGTTGATTTTAATTGATTTTAGGCTAGTTATGTAGGGTAAATTGGTTTTAGATTTTGATTTGATTTGGTGGTGAAATAACTTACTCAGATGGATAGATGTAGGTCTATATTCCATTAGGCTAATGGAGTCAATGTGTCAAGCAATTAGATCAGGATCAAGTTCTAAAAGGAAATGTTTACAGGGAAAGATAGCTAAGTTACTTCAGATCTTCCAGGCTGATGGTGAAAATGGTTTCAATCGGGGTAAGAGAGAAATTAATGGTTCTCAAATCATCAAAATGATTGAAAAGGCAGAGATCAATCAAAACTAGGGAGCAGTTAAGAGTTCCTTAGTCTAGATATCAATGGAAAACATGTAAATGATAAGTAGTTCAAGATAGACTGCTTTTAACATATTCTAAAATAACATTCCTGATTTATAATTTAGATTTAGAACAACATATAAGTATTGATGAAAAACATAATAAATTGACAAAGAAACAAGTGAAAATACTTCACTATAGTGGCCCAACACATGAATCCTGTAATATGATGTTTTATAACTTTTATCCAGTCTACTGACTTGAAGTTGGTACAATAACACTTAGGTTAAGAATAGTACAAATATAGAAATGTTCAGAAATTCATCCAGACTCAATACTTTCAAATGGGAAGTATTCATACAAAAATTCTTACAAAATATCCTAAAACTAACTTAGGAATTATTCATGGAAAAAGAGATATCTCCATGCAAGAAGATAGTGACAGCTTTCTGAGTAATGCTAGTTGTCCCTGTTTCTATTGAAATTACTATTTGTTGTCTTCCGTCTGTTGTTGTTTTCTCTCTTCTCTATTCATCAAAGGTTGCTTCTAGACAGTGAAGTGTCCTCTACGCTGGCAGCTTTACCTCTGCTTTGTAATTTTTTACTTGACTTTAAACTATTACTTTCACCTTATACTCTTTCACTCGATACTCTTTCAATATTTGTTATGCTTACTTAACTGCAAAAGTGTAACTGTAAATGTAAAAACAACATGATCTATTTTATTTTTACTACTATGTGCTTACTTTAACCTAATTTCACAGTAAATCGGTCATTTTTCCCCAAAGTTCTGCCTCTAGAAATTTTATCTTCATAATCCTCTTGAATATTTCATCTACTTCAGTGTATTTTGGGAATGTAGGCTTGCTGATAAATATGTGTTTCACCTCAAGCTGTAGGTAAAACAAATTCTCAAGATTCTTGTAGATTACCTTCCTTTTTGGAATACTTCGTGAGGAAGGTAGATTTCCCTAATCCTTGGTAGCTTCTCTCATTTTCTTGTCATATTCATCTTGCTCCATTAGTTTGTCACAAATAAGTAATGGATTTGGAAGGCCTTTCTACCTTAGGACATCAAATTTCATCATAAACCTTGCAATGGAAACCTTCATTTTTTTGCATTTCTCCTGTAGTTGTATCATCAAATTATTTTTAGAAATAACCTTCCTAACTTCAAGGATGGTTTCTGTTCTGTTATTAATTCCAATTTCTTCAAGTTCTTACCTATTTTTGGAATTAAGAAATTTGATGACTTACAGAGCTTCTTTAGGTTTCTTACCAAGCTCTTCTTTTATCTTTTGAATGGCTTCTTTTGCTGCTTTTAATAAGTCTTTTTGTTCATAAATGACCTGTATGGATGGCCAAATATCATTGACAACTTCAATGATATTGGCCCATAGTTGTTGTCTGATTTGAGCCATGGGTTCTTTCAATGTTAGATCTTTTTCTAATTTCTTCAACTACTCATTTAATATGTTTTCTCTTTGTTCTTAATTCTTATGCATTATCTTAGCAAGTTTATTTTGATCTTGAAGACTTTTAAGCTATTCTTTAAGTCTGTAAATCTCATTAGTCTAAATAGACATCTCCTGCATAGCTTTTACTAACTAATGTTGTATCCATGGGGACTGTAGGAGCCAATGATTATGCTAGTGTGGAAGGTACAGTAGTAGTGACTACACGAATGACAACGAAAAGGACTGGTTATTTTCTGGCTTCTTTCTCCTGGACCAACTTTTCCATTTCATTATCCATTTCCTTTATCTGAGCAGTCAATTGTAGAATGATATTCATCATCTCATCTTTTTGATTTGTATTCTATAATACTTCCTTTGCTTGAGGATGTTCTATAGGGGGAAGCTTTATTTGTTTCTTTAATGCATAAATGTTTGCATTTTTCTTCTTTATCAATTCATCTCCAACTTTCAAATTTTTAGGATCATATCCTACTTCAATTACTAGTTCTTCCAAAGATTTAATTCTATTGTCTTTTTCATGTGAAGATTATTTTTCCAATTTGAGCTGATCTCTAATATTTGCAACAATGTTTTGTAGCTACTATATACTCATGGCCTTGGTGGTTATTGTAGAATAGATCATCTCCCTTGCCTGCTTATGAAACTCAATTTGGTCCAGAGGATGAATATCCTGGGCCAAGACTTCAAAATCTGTCTTTTTGTAATCAGAAGATTACTTGGGAGTTTGAACTGCGGGTTCAAGAAGTGTAATCTGCATCTTTTTATTCTTATATTCAAAGGTAGAAAGTAGCCTATTCTAGACGCCAGTAGTTTGTTTAAGATATTTAGAATATATTTTAGTTTTAATTTCTTCATTTATGGCTTTTATTTATTTGTATCTTTCTTTGATATCCATCTCTTTTTCTGTTGGTTTTTTATATGAAGAAACTTCGACACTATGCTGCTTCTGAATAAGTTGAGTGTTTGAAGTAGTAGGTTGATGTTCTTCCTCAATTATTGTAGGATGTGCATTTTCCTTTTCTACCATTTCTTTATCAATCACATCTATTGTTTCCACTTCTTTATTTTAAGGTTTTAACTATGGATTTTTATTGTATCTTAATTTAAATTTAGTTTCAGTTGTAGTCTCTGGAGTGTATGATCCTTCCTCTCCGTTTATTTTTGCATTCCTGTCTTATTGGGCTGGAGTTTGCAAAGTTTGACTAGTATCACTTTGCTTCTCTGCATCTACCAAGGTGTTCTCCAACCATTCAGAATGGTTGGAGAATTTCTTTATGTTTTTTTTCTTTTCATGTACATAGGGAGTGAGTTTGCATTTAATTCTCATTTTACTTATAACTTCAAGAGGATAATAATACCACAAAAAACTGTGACTGAACTTGAATTCCTGCAAAAAAAATTCAACCTATGTACCTGCATCTCTATTCTTATAGATAAAAGGGCCAACCTGATTTTTCAATTTAAACTATCTTCTTCTTTGCTACCAAGAAATTAATTGAATTTGAATTAAGAATCTACCTTATGTACTCAAGGGAAAATAACCTCATAGGGAGGTATTTGGGCAGTTTATATGGAACAAGACTTCATCCATATACTCTTATCTCAGTCTGACTTTCATACAAGTACCAATCACCTATCTTATTATGCTATGAAAACTGTAGTACCTTCTTAATTTCTTCACTAATTATGGGTTTCCTGCAACTGTTCATCAAATTGACCATAGGAAAAATGAAAGAATCCGTAAAATCTATATAAGTGAACTCATTGGAGTATTTCCTTATCAAGGAAGTCCAAAATATGAATGATTGTGGGTTTCCTTATACATCAAGCTTTTGAAGGTTTATAGCAAATTTCTTAGACTGAAAGTATAAAAACATATGGAATAATATGAGGAATACTTGAAAACACCTTCAGAAGGAATTTTGACCAACTGTTCATGAATATTGTCAACAAGGTATTGGGAAAAAATAAAAATGGTAGTAGGAGGCTGACCAAGTGTGAAAGTAGACAAAAAACCTAGCACTGCAACATCAGGATGTTCATCTGTAAAATAAAAAAGAATAAAGACAACATGGAGACAACATGTCTTGTCCTTTCAGAGAATTTTGTAGAAGGGTATGGAGGATTTATCTTGGGAATTTCTATAGAAGAAGGCATAAAATTTTGAAATATCTAGAACCTCTTGGGGAAGTCCATATTTAGGTATAGCTAAGTGAGGGCCTCAATAGATAAAGGGGTTTCATCAGGCCTGGGTTGTATCTGCAGTATCTGATTGATTGACTGAGTAGTAATGGTAAATACAATTTCTTTTTCAAGGTTTATTATGGCTCTCTGATCAGGGAAATAGCAATATTGACAAAGTATAATCAATTCTGAGCACTGGAAGGTTTGTGGGACAACATATTTTGGCAAATTTGACTCCAAAAAAACTTCATCAGCCTGATCTATGGATTTTTCTTGGCTCCAACGTTGGAGCTCAAGAAGGTTAAATTCTATGACTGTGTCAGTAGCCTTGAAGTCTCCGTGAGCCAAGGGAATGTGCTTTACATCTACAATAGGAGGTTGTAGTGGATTGACAGATGCTACTGCTTTGGAAGATATTGTTTCTATTTGATTTTATCAATTTATTACTTTTTGAGTTATAAATAATTGATTTAGGCCTTTAGGACCACCTCTAGCAAATTATAATAGTTTGTAGAAGGATTGAGGATGAAATTAGGGTTTTATCTATGATCTGAAAAAAAAGTTTTAAATCTTATTCAAGTAACCAAACTGTAATCTCTGTAACAAAAGAGCAATTTCAGGACTTTAGAGTTTCTGCAAAAGATGTCTAGGGTATTTATGAAAGTACTGGAAAGCAAGGAGGCTTTTTTTAAGTGTATAGAGGCTTAAATATATTCAATTATTCAATATGTGTAATTTATAATGGTCTAAGGCCTCGGAATCTGTGAAAAGATCACTTAGGGTATGCGGAAAAAGACTTTGGAAGGCAAGAGGGCTTTCTTGGTCTTCTAGTAATCTTAATTTGATTCAATTAATGATTATTGTTTTTTTAGATCAATAACAAGCATTTTCTTTGAAGAATACCTGGGAAAAACAAGGTTTTTCTTTTCAGGAGGGTTTCTCAGACAAGAGAGGGCTTTTCTAAAGCTTCGGAGGTCTTTAAAATGCTTCAATTTGGTTTTTTGATGTCCTGTAGTAGCAGAGGTCTTGAATTTAGGTGAAAGGGCTTGAAATATGGTCGGTTCAGTGATCTGGTTGCTCAAAAATAGATCGCTAGTGCTTCTTCAGAAAAAAATGTAACAAAAAGTTGTGAAAGAATTAGCAAAGGGCGGTTATATGCATTTTTAAAACAAACAATGTTTACATTAAATCCACAGGTGTATCTGAATTGATAAAGTGGTTTTCGTGCTAGGGAAAACCACTTAGAGGTTTTTGCAAGCACCAAAGGTGGTTAATGGTAATTTTTGTGGGGATGCGATCGATTAAACATCAGCCACGTAGTGAGGAGGGACACTCCACAAACTACACACTTCGCATGGTTTAGGTATAGTTAACTCTTATGCTATTGGATGTGCAAAAAAGTTTGGTATCTGTTATATCTGATGCATGATGATCTAACGGATGGGATAATGTGATGGAGTCACAGGATTTTATAGGCGTGGGGCATGGCATTTAAACTATGCCAGATACACATTTTATGTATTAGTCAGGGTTTTATACATGCCAATAGGGTTATGGTAAGTGTAATGTTATCATAGGTAGTGATAATACATAACGGGCCAGGGATATATAACATGTGGGAAATATTAAACCATAGTTTAAATAAAAATAATCCGTGGGGAATGATATATATGGGAATTAATTAAAATATGCGTTAAAGGTTCTTAAAGGGAACTAATACATTATGTTAAAATGTTAATAATGAAATGTAATTGCGAGATGTAAAATATACTAAGCATAGTGTAAAAACTAATATCAGAGATAAATTTCTTCACTTTGGGACCCAATATAAAATTTTAGCATTTATACTTAGGATAAAATATTTTTATGGCTTTTATGAAATAAAAGGAAATTAATAAAGGGATATTTTTTACTTTTCCAAGGATAAATGTGTTTAAAGTTAGGAAAGGGTTTTTTTGCAATGGGGAAGAGGAAAAAAGGGAAAAATGAAGGGGGAAAAGGTCTTTTGACAAGGGGAATGATTTTGAAGGGAAATTATTAAATGGAATGACCAATTATCTGTTATCCATGCTTGTGTAAACCACTTCTGCCTACCCATCTTCTACCCTAACATTTTTCTTCATTTAGATGGGTGCATTTGAGCTTGCAAACCCTTATTAATTTTCATTTAAAACAAAAAACTAAACAATTCTATCCTTATTTCTTCCAAGGGCTCAGATTAAACTTTTGAGCTCCTTATTATTCTCTAACTAACTACTGATCTGCCAAGATTAAAATGTTTGGCTATATCTTTATTCTCTATATGACAACATGAAATTTAAAGCATGAAGGGTCAAGATTAAGCAGTTTGACCTTCATGGATTGTGGCATTTTAACAAGCTGCACACAATCTTTATTTTGCAGTAAAATTAAATAGTAGCGGCATTTGGATTTGCATCAATTTTATGATTTATTTTTATCTCTTTTTGTTTGGTGTCCATTTTTATATTATTTTTGATATTTTTTCTATCAAGTCCTTTGATTTTTATTTTAGGACTTTTACCGTCTTTACATTTTTTATTTTTCTAATATGGGAAAACAATTTGTAGAAAGGAAAGTATGTACATATTACAAGACTATTCAAAGTCAATTCAAAATTATGAATCTTATTATTATAGGACCCTAACAGTGGCTCCGCATGGGATGGCATTTCCTAATGAAATGTCAAGAAATTTTAAGATCAATAGCCTTGAACTTTGACGTTGATCACCTTGAAACTGTTTTCTGAGCTCTGAATTATTCATACTTATGATATTTTGTCTTTCAAAGCTTAGGGACTTCTCTCTGTGCTTCAACTTTTCTAGTAAAACATCCAATCCAATCTAAAATCTGCAATGTTATGTATAATGAGAAAATTAAACAAAGTGAAATACTTTTATTATGGGGAATAATAATTCTTCAGCATTTTACAATTGATAGGTCCACATGGCAGATCTGATCCATCCAACTCCTTCACAAAGAATGAATTGGTACCTCTGTTACCATAAATGACATAAGGGCCTTTCCCTAAGAAATCAAATTTCCCATGTTTACATTTCTCTTCTCTCCTGGAATCCCACTTAAGAACTTTGTCACATATATAAATCATCTTCCTTAGTCTTCTTTTCAAATATATTTTTAATATTTTCTTGAACAACATGAGACTTGAGATAGACATCTTCCCTGGTTTGCTGGAAGTGTATGGTTTGATTTATCCTTCTTTGTATATCATTGGTTTCTACCTTTAGTTCTTGTATTATTTTAATTACTAGTACTCCTAAAGAATATGGAAAAACTAAATCCATCCCATAAACCAACTGATAAGGGGATGTACCAATGGAATTATTTATGGTAAGTATATCTGCCCGTAAGGCATTCACTAATCTTTTGTTCCATTCACTAGGACCATTACCTTGAGGCTAATAGGAAGTGGAATGGCCAAGGGTAATGTGGTATTTATTACAGAATTCAATCATCTTTTTGGAATTGAAGGCAGCTTCATTATTAGTAATGAGCTTTTGGGGGCATCCAAATATTGACAGTATGTTGTTTTCTAAAATTGAGATTATGACAGTATCAATGGCTTGCCTAGAAGGTATGGCTTCTATCCACTTGGTGAAATAGTTTATGGTTATCAAAATCCACTTGTGTTGGGCTAAGGATGGAGGGTGAATTTCACCAATGAAGTCAAGACCCCATTGTTGAAAGACATTTCTATGGAGATGGGTTTAAGGGGTAAAGGTAGTAGTTTTTTCTTCCCTTCAAATATTTTTCATTTGTAACAGGAGGTCACATACTTTTTTCACATCTCTAAATAGTGTGGGCTAGTAAAAACTAGCTCTCAAGATTTTACCTATAGTTGTCTTCCAATAAAGGTGTCCTCCACAATCACTTCCATGAAACTCTTCCATAACTTTATCAGCTTCATCTTTAAGAAAACAATTCAATAAAAAGCCACCATGATCTTTCCAAAACAGTGCATTATCTATGATACAAAATTTCATTGCCCTTAACTTTAAAAATATCGCTTCAGTTCTTGATAATTCAGGAGGAGCTTCTAAATTTAGTAATACAAATATGATATCTACATACCATGGTGAGTTTGAAAAGGCTTCACTAATATTTGGAGTCACCATCTCTTCCTTATCATCTAATTGGGTAATACAATTTATATCTAAAGCATGAAAATTTGATTCATCCATGAGATTGGCTAAACCTTGACCTATAATGGCTTTTGGTGGGCTTAATTTCTATGTCATATTCCAAAATGGTGTCAATCCATTTTCCTCTTTTACCATCGGGCCCATTTTGAGAGAATTTCCTTCACAACTGAATTTGGAACATAAGCAATTATATGTGAATACAAGATGTACACTTTAAAAATTTTAATAGTCTTCACTAAAGATAGTACTTTCTTTTCCATTATGTTATACTTTAAAGTGGCATCTCTAAGTGATTTCATGAAAAAATAAATGGGCTTCTCATAGCTCTGATCATTTTTCCGTAGTAAGACTACAACAATAGTATGTTCTTAAGAAAAAGAAAAAATAGTGAAATATTTTTTGAAATAAGGACTTATTAGGATTGGTGTTCTTGTCAATGCTTGTTTGATTGATTCAAATGATTGTTTGGCCTCCACAGTCCATTTAAGTACTGGGTCTTTTTTAAACATGTTATTGATTTCTCTAATTATTTTTTCTATGTTTGAAATGAATCTTGTGAGAAAATTGATTTTACCTAATAAAGCTTGGAATTCTTTAATATTTCTAGGATGTCTTATGTTCAGAATGGCCTCTATTCCAGCTGGGTCTATCCTAATTCCCTCTTTAGATATGATATATCCTAACAATTTACCTTCTTGAAGTCCAAATAGAGTATTTTTAGGATTTAAAGAAATACCTAATTTCCTGTGTTTGATAAATACTTTTCTTAGGTGATCTATATGCTCATTATCAATTTTGGAAAATACTGTTATATCATCTAGATATATCACAATAAAATCATGAATTTCTTTAGCAAAATCTATATCCATAGCTCTTTGAAAAGTGGCTCCTACATTCATTAATCCAAAAGGCATTTTCACATATATCAAAGTACACCAAGGAGTATTAAATGCAGTCTTTGGTTGGTATTATAGTTGAACTAAAATCTAGTTATATCCAAATAATCCATTAAGTAATGAAATCCTAGAAGAACCAACCACTCTCTATAAAATGTGATCCATCTTGGGGAGAGGGTAGTTATCTTTTAAGGACACTTTATTTAAATTCCATAAATCAACACACAATGTGATCTCCCCTATCTTCTCCTTAGTGGGAACTAGGTTTGAAACCCAATCAGAATACCTCATAGGTGCAATTATCTAGGCTTCGTACATTCTCTTAACCTCTTTTTCAATTAAAGGCATTAAAACTGGATTGATTCTTCTAAGCTTCTGTTTGAAATGTTTTTTATCTTCTTTTATGGGTATTTTGTGTTGTATTATGCTAGTGTCATAAGATTTCAAGTCTTCATAACTCCATGCAAATACATCCTGAAATTCCTTAAAAAAAATATGTATTTCACTTTTTCTTCTTGAGGTAAGTCTTTTGAAAGTTTTATCATCTTAGGCTTCAATTTTGTTCCTATATTGTATTATTCTATGTTAGATCTTAATGGTTCCATCTTTGGTTTTCTTTCAACATCATTTGAATCAAAAATATCTTCAAAAGGGGCTAATCCCTTAGCTAAAAAGTTGTTCTTAAGGTTTAAAATGTTAGAATCATCATCTTCTAATTCTTCAATCTCTACCTTCTTTAAATTATCTATTTCTACTTGAGTAAATTTAGTGGGTTTAGTGAAATCTAAATTATTTACATATATAACACTTATATCAATCTCGCTATCTATGGTTTGATCTACTGTACAATCTGTGCCTATATTACAATTCTGAATTTCTCCTTCAACATTCATGAAATGATAAATCTATTCATCCTGTGAAAATATCTGCCAATATTTTAGATTATCTGGTATTGTCGGCCTGTGTTTAACTTCTGTTGTATATTTATGATTTGGTTGAAAAGGAATATTGCAGGTGCTAGCAAAAGTTGCTAAACTGTGTGCCTACAAGTTCTTTTTTTCTAGGAATTGCAGCAAAGTCACATTCAAGCAGTTCACTAATCAGATCTAAAATTGTTTCTCTACATTGGCTTAATCTAGGATTATATACAGAATATTCTCCTCTTATATATTTCACAATTAACTCAGTTTCACCCATGATTGACACTCTTTTGGCTCCGAAATTTCTAACAATCTGCAGTCCTAAAATCAAAGCTTGATATCCAACGATGTTGTTTATACATTTGAAATTTAATCTAAAGGCATGACCTTCTGCATGATTTTTTTCCATGTTATGTATCCAAACTCCTGCTCATGCTCCTAATTTTTTCACTAATCCATCAAAATATAAATGCCACATTGACTCATGAAATATGTTTTCACTGTCTAGGTATTTCTCTTTCTGTTTTAATTCAGTGTTGTTCTATATGTCAATTTCAGAATTTCATAAAATGGAGGAGTACATATATGTAGGTGTAGAATAAATATGATAGTTTCAATGTCTTTCTACACTACTAACCATGTACTTCATTAATGTCCCTATGTAAAGTTTCTTGGGTTGGCCAAAAACTGATATTATTGCATAAGACATGTCTAGCTGTAGAGATCATTGTAGTTTAGCTCCCCAATAAAAGAGATAACAGCACTCCATACTTAGGAGGGATGTAAACTACTACAATATCCATGACTATGCTTTTTCTAGGATATTGAACTAAAGTAACACATAAATCTTTGATTAAGCCTAGTCATTTCACTTTATTGGAATCAAATGAGAAGATATCTTTATAAGGTCTAGTGATGTCTAAATTCAAGGTTTCCATGATTTCTTTTGGCATAAAATTGTGTGAAGGCCCTGAATCTAGCATGGCATTATGTAAAATATGATCATGATCAGTCAAGCTAATGTAGAAAAGAGGAATTCTCCCCTCTTGGTGTTTTCTAGTAACTTCAGGACCAAAGATTAGTTATGTTTGATCATCAGTTAAATTTATAGAGTCTTCTCCATCATTCATATTTAAAGTCTCAGTGATATGTTATTTTTATCGATCATGTTTAACCAATTCTGTTAAGGGAATTGGTATCTTCAGTTTGGAAATTTCAGCTTGGATGTTGAATGGTGCTTGTGATTTTCCTAACTGAATTACTTCTTATTTTGTAACTGCAGTTTGGGTATGTTTATCTTCTTTTTGTACATTTGGTTTTTCATTTTCTGTTTGTATTTCCACTGTTTTACTGCTTTTAATTTTCTTTTTAGGGACAGTTTGAGATGCAGTGGAAGTTTTGGCAGGTTTTGAGGTTTCAACAACTGTTTTGGCAGTAGTTATTTTAGGATCTGCTAATTTCAGATCAACAGTAGATGTTTTTGGATCTGGAATTGTTGTTTTAACATAATTTTTTGTCTTGGCAGCAACAGATTTTTGAATATCTACTGATGTTTAAACAACAGTATCTGTAATGTCAAAAATTTTAGGACTGGGTGAAATTTTCGGACTTGAAATCTTCTGATTAGGACTTGAATTCTTTTGAGTTGAACTAGAGTATTGCTGGGTTTTCTTAGGAAGAATTTGCAAAACTTTAGTTGTAGGAGCCTCTAATATTTTCTTATTTTTAGTTTGGGTAGATTTCTTAGTAGGGGCTTCTACATTTTTCTTCCTCCTAAGGTTATATTTCTTATGAACTTCATTAATTGCAAACTCATAACCTTGCTTGTAATCAAAAGACTCACCAGAATCTAATTGTAGTTGTTGTAATTCATATAAATCATGTTCTTCTTTTGTAAGAAAAATGGTGTTATCATCACTAATACCTATTAGATTTATCTGAGTGTCTTCATCATTTTCATTTCGGTGAGAACTTTCAACATTTTTCTCTTGGAAAGGTGGTATTATTGTTTGGTCAAGTGTTGATTCTCTAGATTTACCAATGTTAGTGTTTTTCCTAAAATTGAGATTTATAATTTGAGGTCCTTCTTGTTTTTTATCCCACTGTGGCTTCCTTTCCATACTATCTAATCTATCCATCATTATTTCTAATGTTTTTTTTTAAGTTATCTATTTTCAAATCTGAGGTTGAGGTTTCATATTTTATTATCACTCTTCTTTCATTTCTTAATCTAGCTTTCTTGGCTAACAAGTTTGCCTCTACACTTACAACACTACTTTACATTTTCTCTAAGGTTTATGGGTTTCTCTCTCTCATTTGGTAAGCCATATCTGTATCAAATCCATCAGGTAATTAGATAAGGGCAGAGTCTAGAGGAGGTTTAAGATTAGCAGGGATTGCATTGTAAAATTGTCATATCTTGTACAATAGTCTTGAACTGTTTCATTTGGTGCTCTTTTTATTTTTTCAAATTAATACAAAATTTGTAATGGATTCTTATTTTTATCCCATCTGTTAAGAAACATTATATGGAAAGCAACTAAATCTACAATACTACCAGCAGGAAAATCTTTAAACCACTTCTTAAAATCACCGTCTAAAGTTTGAGCAAAAGTCTCATTTGAACATAAGTATCATATAATTCATGCAATTCAAAGTGGTTTTCAATTTTATTAACATGTTGTTGTGAAATGTAGTGATTTTTTCCATCAAATTGAGGGATTTTTCTCTGATAATCTTGGGCCATAGAATTTAGAGAGGCTTTTAGGACCAACGGGGCATATCTGGTAGCCATGGCTTGGGTTCTAGCTTAGCTAGGAGGTAAGTTTGAAGTACTTGGTGAAGAACTTGAAGTAATTGCAGATGTATTTAAAGCACTTGCAGATGAGATTGGAATATTAGAAGATGTAGTTGGGATGCTAGAAGAAGAGCTTGGAAATGAGAATGAAGTATTGCAAAATGTAGCAAAAATGCTAGGGGGTGAAATTGAAATATTTTGGGATGGGAATAGGACTCTAGGTTGAAAAGGTTTCTTGGGAAAAAATGAATTTGTGGAATCAAGTGTCATGGAAACAATGGATGAAGTGGTAGTAAATAAATATGAACCTACAAATTCTAAATGACTAGCAACTAAATGACTGGTAGAAGGCTTAGGGGTATAGGCAGATAAAGTATTCAATTCAACTAAATGTTGTAAATAAGCTTCATCAAATTCCTTAATCAAAGTTGCAGTTATAGCATCAAGTTCACCATAAAATTCTAAAACTTTTTCATCTGAATCTAGTGAAGCAGTTTCCTTCTTACTTTCAATGAATGAAATGAAATCAAGATCTATTACACTATTATGTATGTCACTTTCTTGTTTAGTTATAAACAAAGATTACTCAAAAGCTAAATCAAATTCAATGTCTTGTAAAATTGATAATTTATTCGAAAGAGAATTTTCTTTGATCAATGAATTCTTATTACCTAAACTTTCTACTTTTTTTCTTTTCTTTACAATTCTGTTAGGATTATCTACTATGAAAGCAAGTTCTAGATCTCGATTGGACCTGGTATAGTAGACTCTTCTAGAAGCCAAAATTACAAATTTTTTTATGGAAATTTTAGTAACAACTCTTCCAAATAATCATAAGGTGAAAAGGTAAGTAAAAATATTTCCTTTAATATTTATTTTAAAACTGAGGATTGGCTACTTCCCCAGTATGGTCACCAATATGTTATCACACTAATAATTCTCAAGATTTGTTATTATTTTTTTGTTTTAAAGAATATTAGAGGTAACCAAAAACCTACTTTTAAGCCTTAGGATCTAGCCTTCCCAATGCTCAAAGAGGGATCTCTCTATATGATTTATCTTTGTTGATTTTAATTTATTTTAGGCAAGTTATGTAGGGTAAATCGGTTTTGGATTTTGATTTTATTTGGTGGTGAAATCACTTACTGAGATGGATAGATGTAGGTATGTATTCCATTGGGCTAATGGAGTCAATGTGTCAAGAAGTCGGATCAGGATCAAGTTCTAAAGGGAAATTTTTACAGGGGAAGATAGTTGAGTTACTTCAGATCTTCAAGGCTAATGGTTAAAATGGTTTCAATCGGGGTAAGAGAGAAATTAAGGGTTCCAGAATCCAAATAATGAGTGAAAAGCTAAGGATCAATCGAAACTAGGGAGAAATTAAGGGTTCCTTAGTCTAGATATCATTGGAAAACATGTAAATGATAAGTAGTTCGAGACAGAGTGCTTTTAACATATTCTAAAATAACATTCCTGATTTATCATTTAGATTTAGAACAACATACAAGTATTGATGAAAAAAATAATAAATTGACAAAGAAACAAGTGAAAATACTTCACTATAGTGGCCCAACACATGAATCTTGTAATACGATGCTTTATTGCTTTAATCCAGTGTGCTAACTTGAAATTGGTACAATCACCCTTAGGCTCAGAATAGTACAACTATAGAAATGTTCAGCAATTCATCCGCACTAAATAATTCCAAATGAGAAGTATTTATACAAAAATTCTTACAAAATATCCTAAAGCTAACTTAGGAATTATTCATGGAACAAGAGATATCTTCATGCAAGAAGATAGTGACAGATTTATAACTAATGCTAGTTGTCCCTATTTTCATTGAAAGTATTTTTTGTTGTCTTCAATTTGTTGTTGTTTTCTCTCTTTGTTGTTCTACTAAGGTTGTTGCTAGATATTTAAGTGTCCTCTAAGCTAGCAGCTTTACCTCTATATTGTAATTTTTGATTTTACTTTAAACTTTGACTTTGAACTGATACTCTTTCACTATTTATTGACCTGATTTAACTGCAAAACTGTAAATGTAAATGTAAAAACAACATGCTATGTTTTACTTTTCCTAATTTGTGTACTGTAACCTGATTTGACAGTAAATCGGTCATTTTTTCCCAAAGTTCAGCCTCTGGAAATTTTATCTTCATCATCCTCCTGAATATTTCATCTGCTTCAGTGTATTTTGAGAATGTAGGCTTGTTGATAAATATGTATTTCACCTCATGCTGTAGGTAAAACAAATTCTCAAGATTCGTGTAGATTACCTTCCCTATTGGAATACCTTGTGAGGAAGGCAGATTGGCCTAATCCTTGGAAAATTCTCTCATTTTCTTTTCATATTCATCTTGCTTCATTAGTTTGTCATGAATAACTAATGGATTTGGAAGGCCATTTTGCCTTAGGACATCAAATTTCATCATAAAACTTATAATGGCAACGTCCATGTTTTGGAATTTCTCCTCTATCTGTATCATCAAATTCTTTTTAGAAATAACCTTCCTAACTTCTATGATGGTTTATGTTATGTCATTAATTCCAATTTCTTCAAGTTCTTGTCTATTTTTGGAATTAAGAAATTTGATGATTTCAAGAGCTTCTTAAAGTTTATTATCAAGCTCTTCTTTTATCTTTTGAATGAATTCTTTTGTTGCTTTTACTAAGTTTTTTTCTTCATAAATGACCTGTGTGGATGGCCAAATATCATTGAGATATTCAATGATATTGGCCCATAGCTGTTGTCTAACTTGAGCCATGGGTTCTTTCAATGTTAGATATTTTTCTAATTTCTTCAACTACTCATTTAATCTATTTTCTCTTTTTTCTTCATTCTTATGCATTATCTTAGCAAGTTTATTTTCATCTTCAATAATTTTAAGATGTTCTTTAAGTCTATTAATCTCATTAGTATGAATAGACATGTCCTGCATAGATTTTACTAAATTTCTTGCTTCATCTGAATGTTGTGCTACTCTAGTTGAAGACTTTGTTGTTGAATTTGTTGATGAAGTGATAGGTAACGTTGTAGCCATGGGGACTGTAGGAGCTAGTGATTCTGCTAGTATGGAATGTACAATCATAGTGACTACAGGAATGACAGTGATTGGGACTGGTTTTTTGCTTGCTTCTTTCTCCTGGACCAACTTGTCCATTTCATTCTCTGTTTCCTTTATTTGAGCAGTCAACTGTAGAATGAGATTCATCATCTCATCTTTCTGATTTGTATCCTGTAATACTTCCTTTTCTTGAGGATTTTCTATAGGGGGCAGCTTTAGAAGTTTATTTAATGCACCAATGTCTACATTTTGCTTCTTTATCAATTCATATGAAACTTTGACATTTTTAGGATCAGATCCTACTTCAATTACTAATTCTTCCAAAGATTTAATTCTATTGTCTTTTGCCTGTGAAGATGCCTTTTCCAATTTAAGCTGATATTTGATATTTGCAAGAGTCTTTTGCATCTTTTGTACACTCATGGCCTTAGTGGTCATTGTAGAATAGATCATCTCCCTTGTCTGCTTATGAAACTCAATTTGGTCCAAAGGATGAATATCCTGGGCCAAGACTTCAAAATCTGTGTTTTTGTAATCAGAATATTACTTGGGAGTTTGAACTGTGGGTTGAAGAAATGTCATCTGCATATTTTTATTCTTATATTCAAAGGTATAAAGTAGCCTATTCTGGATTCCAAGAGTTTGTTTCAGATATGGAGAATATATTTCAGTTTTAGTTTCATCATTTCTGGCTTTGATTTCTTTGTATCTTTCTTTGAGATCCATCTCTTTTTCTGTTGGTTTTTTAGATGAGGAAACTTTGACACTGTGTTGCTTCTGAATAATCTGAGTGTTTGAAGTAGTAGGTTGTTGCTGTTCTTAAATTATTGTAGGAGGTGCATTATCCTTTGCTGCGATTTCTTTTCAATCACCTCTATTGTTTACACTTCTTTATTGACAGGTTTTAACTTTGTATTTTTACTATATCTTAATTTAAATTTAGTTTCAGTTGTATTCTCTCTAGTGTAAGATCCTTCCTCTCTGTTTCTTTTTGTATTCCTGTCTTCTTGGGCTGGAGTTTGCAAATTTTGACTAGTGTCACTTTGCTTCTCTACCTCTACCGAGATGTTCTCCAACCATTCAGACTGGTTGGAGAATTTCTCTATGTCTGGTTTATTTTCAAGTACATAGGGAGTGAGTTTGCATTTAACTCTCATTTTACTCATAACTCCAAGAGGATCATAATACCACAGAAAACTGTGACTGAACTTGAATTCCTACAAAAAAATTTGAGCCTCTGGACATGCATCTCTATTCTTACAGAGAAAAGGGCCAACCTTATTTTTCAATTTGAACTGTGTCTTCCTCTTTGCTGCCAAGAAATTAATTTCCTCTGAATTAAGAATATGCCTTATGTACTGAAGGGAAAATAACCTCATAGGGAGGTATTTGAGAAGTTTATATGTAACAATACTTGATCCATATACACTTATCTCAGTATGATTTTGGTACAAGTACCAATCACCTGTCTTATTTGTTGGAAATACTGAGAGGGGGGGTGAATCCATATTCCTTTCAATTAGAGTATTAGTTAATCTTCAATTATTATCAGTGTTTGTACAAAGATAGTAGCAACCAAGAGGAACACAAATGCACACAGTTTTTAAGGTGGAAACCCACTCCGGGACAAAAACCACCTAGTTATTTTCTAATAATTCTTTAATATTCAACTCCAATTGAAAATAAAGCTCCAACTTCCTAGAATCTAGAAAAGCATTCTTCTCCAACTCCCACTGGTGGAGCTCCAGTAACTAGATTCTTCGATGTAATCATTGAGGAAAGATGCCCCAACACTAATAAGCACAACTCACCCTAGCACCATCCTCCCACCCTATAGAAGGATAAAAAGAAGAATGGACTCCTGATACCAAGGAAAATGGTCCACTTTACAATGATAGAATGATGTAGAAGAAGAAGATATACTAGACCGAAACCCCAACATAACTTTGACACAACCACCTAATGATGATGTAAGACCTCAACACTACCTCTTCATTATTCATTGCGAGATAGACACTAGTACAATTTGTACAATAATGTATTTACAATGACTAAGTACAATGATACCTTTACAATGATTGTATGTAGTGCTGCCCACATGAAGACTTCATATGATGAACTTCTTGCTGCTCTTATGCACCTTGGTTGCTGCTCTTGTCATGCTACCCTGTGCTGCACCTTGCTTTTCTTTTCTACTGTAGAAATTCTGTTTCTTTGAATCCCTGACAACACATGATCTAGCTTTTTCTTGCCTTCTAGGAGCTCGATATTGAATCTAGTGTATCTCTGATATTTCAAATCCTCAATATCTAATTTTTGGTCTTGTAGTAGTCCTCTGAGTCATATTTCCAATGCCAAATGTCTAACCCAATTTGGATTCTTCAAGAGAGAGTTATACCCATTCTCTCACAACGCCCTAATTAAGGACTGTTTCAGCAGAGCGCACTTGTACGTCGTGCCACATGTCACAGTTTCTTCATTTGTACATGAAATTGATAGAGCACAAAGTAAGGAATGTGCACTATCTGCCACGTTTTATGGAATTCCAATTTGATACTCAGAGAGATAGTTATGACGAATTTACCAAGGTCACTTCTTTGAGATGAATTTCAGGAGCCTGCAACAATCCTGACTTCCAGAAATCATATCTCCAAACATATTGCGCATCCTGATCTGAAATTTTTACTGTAGCTTCCTCAGGATTTTGGCTTCCCCTCATAAACATTTCAGCTTCTGAAACTTCGTAGAAGAAAAGTTAGAGCGAAAATTCCACGATGACCTGTTTCAGATGGTCGAATCCCTTGCATAAGGAGGAAATGAAGATCACAATTTATATGAATGCAAAAGTTGAGAGGGGCTTCAACAAGTGAACGTGGGAGGGATTATAGGAGCTTAAAAAATAATAATTATGACTTTTCAATGACCCATGCCCCAACCTAATGGGGTTTTAGCCCACTAACTTGGGGTACAACTTTACACATGAATATCTCTCAAACCATGAAGAATTACATGGCGTGCCATATATCAACGGAAACATCTCGACAAGTAGAAACCATCAAAAGAATTATTGACCCAAAATATATTAATTTGGTAGGTCAAAATTCCCATGCAATATTGGGTTAGCCCCTGGTGCTACTTGGATTGACATCAATGACAACCACTGATCAACAATCTACCCCTTTGGCATTGATGGCAACACAAGTACTCCCCTTGCGATCATGACAACTCTTCCTACAACATTCTCTCTCCCTTTGACATCAATGGCAAAGGGTAACTCCCCTTGAAACACAACCATCCTACGGACCTATACACTCAACCATCCTGCAGACCTGTAACAGTCCCCCTTTATATTCTGAAAAAGGAAAATCTAATGAGAACTTGGGAGAATCCCAAGCTTCTGGTGAAGATATTCCAATGCTGGCGAATATTTAATATGTGATTCTTTTGGTGCTTCTTGTAATCTTGATACTTATCCAACTGCTTTCATAACATCTGGTCGGGAGGCTATTACATATAGAAGACTAGTAATCATAGATATGTACAACCTTTCATCCACATCCTTAGATAAGTCGTCTATGCTCAATTTGCAACCTGTTACCATTGGAGTAAGGATGGGTTTGCAATCTTCCATTTTAAATTTCTTGAGCATTTTCTTGATGTACATGGCTTGACATATAAATATTCCTTTCTCTTGCTGAGATATTTGAAGCCATAAGAAGGATGTCAACTCACCAAGTAAATACATCTCGAAATCACTTTGCACCTTTGTAGGAAACTTCTTACTTAGTCGATCATCATTGCTACCAATTATTGTATCATCCTCTTTATCTATTAGACATGCTTTGGTTGCTTCATCTAGAACATATATGTCGTTTGGAGCTCGACTTGTTGTAGCCATAATTTCACCATACACACCTTTCATGATTTCAAATTTCGTGGAGTTGAATAGTATTGTGTGTCCTTGATCACACATTTGTCCAACACTGAGTAGATTGTGATTCATGTTTTCAACAAATAGAACATTATTGGCTAGAGCATCTTTGCTTCCGAGAGTGACAGTACCTAATCCTATAACATTTGAAGATCCATCATTTCCAAAGGACACGGTTCCGTCCTTCTTCTCTTTCAGAGCTACAAATTTATTTCTATCTCCAGTCATATGCATTGAGAAACCACTATCAACATACCACACATTTTTGTTCTTTTGAGCCTTGAAAGTGAGAGCACAAATATCATTCTTCTTCTACTTCCATGTTCGTTCATTCTGTGGCTTCGAAGATTCTTCTGGAGGATTTTCAAGTTTGCAGTCTTTGGCTATGTGTCCAAAGTTTCGAAAAGTTTCGACATTTGTAACATTCAATATTATCTCTTAAATGTTCAAATCTATTGATGTTTCACTAAGCCATGGGAGTTTCATATTTGACAGATCTCCTGGAATTGTATTTGTTCCTAGGGTACATGTGACATTCTGTAGCTTTATGACCAAATTTTCCACATGAATAACAGTAGCCATAAAAAATATGTTGGTACCTAGATGGAAATTTTCGTCGAGGAATTGTCTTCTAAGGCTGTTCTTTCCCAATGAAGTCTACATGCATGTCAGATCTCATAGGTTCATTGTATTTTGTTGTAGAAGGTCCTTCTTCTTCTTCTTTGTAACCGATGCCAGTTTTGTCATTGTAAGATCATTGATTGTTGATGAGTTCTTCCAATGCCCTTGAGCTGTTGGCATAGTTTTGGATATCTTTTCCTTTCTTCACTTCCTCACGCAGCGAGACTACTTCGGCTTCTAATTCTTCCCTTTCTTGGTTGCTTTCTTCCAAATTCTTTTGAAGTGACTCTTCAATGCATTTGTGTTCTTCAACTTCAATTTTGAGACCTTGAACTTGTTCTTCAAGAGTTTTGGAATGGATCATCTCTTCCTTGAGATATTTTATAAGCTTGATTGCTTCGTCATAAAGTTCGTCTATGGTCCATCCTTCTTCTTCGTTGTTTGATACCTCTTGCTTATTGTTCTTGGCCATAAACAATACTCTCTCATTGGCTTCTTCCTCACTATCATTGTCTTCATCAGATGATGAGCTATCTTATTTAGAGAGAAATTTCCTTTTGGATCCTTTCTTGTTGAATTTCTTAAAGCCTTTTTTTCTTTTTGACTTTCCATTACTTTTGTTTGGACATTTTGCTACAAAATGCCCAACCTCATTACAGCTGAAACATATCAATGGAAGTTTACCTTTGAATTGTCCCTTACCAATTTGTAGTTTTCTCATGAAGTAAGCATATTCTCCATCTGGAAGACTTTCTTCATCATCTCCCTTTTCTTCACACTTGCAGGTGCGTGTCTTTTCAATTGAAGGTTGTTTATCCTTATTGGTTTTCTTAGATGCAACGAACATAGTTTCTAGAAGCGAAGTACCCTCTTCTTCATCAAGTCTCATTTCATATGCTATGAGAACTCCATGTAATTCCTCTTTGCTGAGTTTGTCCATATTTGAACTGTATTCTAAGACCGATACCCTTGGATTGAATCTCCCTGGTAAAATTCTAAGAATCTTCCAAATAATAGTCTTCTCATCAACTGGCTCTCACAATCCTTCCAGAGTATTGGTTATTTCATCAACGTATTGAAAGTATGCAAGAATGTTGCAATCTTCTTTCATTTTGAGTTTCTCAAATTTTTCTCTATAGATTTGAAGCTTTTCTTCTTTGACATTTGAGTCACGTGCATATATATTCTCAAGCTTGTCCCATACATTTTCGGTGGTTTTACAACCCAACACCTTATGATAAGCAGATTCAATAATTCCACTGATAATAATATTCTTTTCTTTTGCATCGTTTACCAAATTCTTCTTACCTTGTTCATCCAAGGTTGATGTAAATCCATTTTTAACAGTTTCCCATACTTCGCAACCTTGCTCCAAGAGATAGACCTCCATTCTTCCTTTCCAAAGTGCATAATTATTTTCATTGAATAGAGGTACACCATTCTTGGTATGCTCCATGACCTCCTTCCAGCTGTTAAACTACTATTGAAGGAACCAAGCTCTGATACCAATTGTTGGAAATACTAAGAGGGGGGTGAATCAATATTCCTTTCAATTAGAGCATTAGTTAATCTTCAATTATTATCAGTGTTTGTACAAAGATAGCAGCAAACAAGAGGAACAAAAATGCACACAGTTTTTAAGGTGGAAACCCACTCCGAGACAAAAACCACCTAATTATTTTCTAATAATTCTTTAATATTCAACTTCAATTCAAAATAAAGCTCCAACTTCCTAGAATCTAGAGAAGCATTCTTCTCCAGCTCCCATTGGATGGACGCTCCAATGCCCGATATTATTCAGTAGTCAACTGAACGGATGCCCCAACACCCAATGAGCTAAAACTCTCTGAAATTGATAGATATAAAAGTACATACTGTGCGCTATCTGCCACGTTTTATATAATTCCAATCTGATAATCAGAGAGAGATTTATGATGAATTTACCAAGGTCACTTCTTTGAGACGAATTTCAGGAGCCTGCAAAAACCCTGACTTCCATAGATCATATCTCCAAAAATATTGCGCACCTTGATCTGAAATTTTTACTGAAGCTTCCTTAGGATTTCGGCTTCACCTCATAAAAATTTCAGCTTCTGAACCTTCTTAGAAAAAACTATAGAGCGAAAATTCCATGATGACATGTTTCAGATGGCTGAATCCCTTGCATAAGGAGGAAATGAAGATCACAATTTATATGAATGCTTAAGTTGAGAGGGGCTTCAACAAGTGAACGTGGGAGCAATTATAGGAGCTTAAAAAATAATAATTATGACTTTTCAATGACCCATGCCCCAACCCCATGGGGTTTTATCCCACTAATTGGGGGTACAACTTTAAACATGAATATCTCTCAAACCGTGAAGAATTACATGGCGTGCCATATATCAGCGGAAACATGTCGACAGGTAGAAACCATCAAAATAATTATTTACCCAGAATATATTATTTTCGTAGGTCAAAATTCCCATGCAATATTAGGTTAGCCCTTGGTGCTGCTTGGGTTGACATCAATGACAACCGCTAATCAACATTATTATGCTCTGAAAACTGTAGGACCTTCTTAATTTCTTCACTAATTCTAGGATTCCTACTGCTGTTTAGAAAATTTAGCATAGGATGAATGGAAGAATTAGGAAAATCTGTATAAGTGAACTCATTGGAGTCTTTCCTCATCAAGGAATTCCAAAAGATGATTGATTGTGGGCTTCCTTCTACATAAAGCTTTTGAAGGTTTATATCAAATTTCTCAGACTGAAAGTATAAAAACATATGGAATAAGAATGAGGAATACTTGAAAACACCTTTAGAAGGCATTTTGACCAACTGTTCATGAATATTGTCAGCAAGGTATTGTGAAAAATAAAAAATGGTAGTAGGAGGCTGACCAGGTGTGAAAGTAGACAAAAAAACGTGGCATTGCAAGATCAACATGTTCATCTGTAAAAGAACTAAGAATAAAAGAAAACATGGAGATGATATGTCTTTTCCTTTCTGGGAATTTTGCAGAAGGGTATGGAGGATTTATCTCGAGAATTTCTACAAAAGAAGGCATAAAAGTTTAAAATATCTAGAACCTCTTGGGGAAGTCTAGATCTAGGTATAGCTGAGTGAGGGCCTCAATGGATAAAGGGATTTCATCAAGCCTGGGTTTTATCTGCAGCATCTGTTTGATTGACTCAGAAGTAATGATAAATAGAATTTTTTTTTTCATGGTTTATTACGGCTCTCTGATCAGGGAAATAGAAGGATTGACAAATTCTAATCAATTCTGGGCACTGGAAGGTCTGTGGGACAACATATTTTGGCAAATGAATACCAAATAAAAAATTCATCAGCCTGATCTATCAATTTTTCTTGGCTCTAGCAGTGGAGCTCAAGAAGGTTAAAGTATGTGACTATGTCAGTAATCTTGAAGTCTCTGTCAGGCAAGGAAATTTTCTCTACATATACAACAGGAGGTTTTAGTGGAGTGACAAATGCTACTACTTTGGAAGTCATTTTTTCTGTTTGATTTTATCAATTTATTACTTTTTGGCTTATAAACAACTAATTTAGGCCTTTAGGAGAACGTCTGGAAAATTATAACAGTTTACAGAAGGATTGAGGATGAAATCATGGTTTTATCTATGGTCGGCAAAAACGTTTTAATATTTATTCAATTAACCAAACTGTAATCTTTGTAACAAAAGAGAAATTTCAGGACTTTAAAGTTTCTGCAAAATATGTCTCGGGTCTATATGAAAGGACTAGTAAGAAAGGAGGCTTTCTTCAAGTGTACAGAGGCTTAAATTTCTTCAATTATTCAATATCTGTGATTTATAACGATGTAAGGCCTATGAATATGTGAAAATATCGCTTAGGGTATGTGGAAAAATATTTTGGAAGGCAAGAGGGCTCTCTTGGTCTGCTAGTGTTGAGATTTTATGTATTTGGGGTAGAAATAGTTGTGCTCTAGGTCCCAAATTTTGAGGAAGGACTAGAGTTCACTTGATCTACAAGACCCAGAAATGGATTTGGGAAATTTCATTTGGTTTAGGAGATATTAAATTAATTAATTATTTTAATGTATTTCCCAAGCTAAAACTTAGGAAACTGAAATAATTAAAGTGAATTTAATTAAACATGTCATGAAATTGTATTAAGTCACACAGATCAAGATTTATTTTAATCTTAGACATTGATTCAAGATCTAATCATTCTCTTTGATTTTTCAACGAGAAGAGTATAAAGGAAAGGTTTGGGGTCATTCGTAAAGACACACAAAGGCAGAGCACTGAAGCTAA
Organism: Pinus albicaulis; assembly: GCA_034641835.2. Classification (NCBI taxonomy): domain Eukaryota; kingdom Viridiplantae; phylum Streptophyta; class Pinopsida; order Pinales; family Pinaceae; genus Pinus; species Pinus albicaulis. Next base: position 962,950,157 of record CM076584.1, read on the forward strand.
GTTGAGATTCTAGGGCAAGGTTGCTAAGAATACTCAAAAGTGCTTCAACTACAGAGAGGGGAATTTAGACAAAGGGGATGATCTGATCTCGGTATCTAGAATACACAAAGAGATAGAGAAGATATGAGCTCAAGGACAATGCAGAGAAAGGTAGCACCAATAGCAGCAGGGACAGTGTCACTTTCAGGAAACCCTTCAGGGGTTGCGTAGAGACCCTTTCAGGGCAGAGCAGTTACTGCGTCACCCATTATGGGGTAATGCAGTCCCTTGCAAAGGTAGCGCGAAGGGTTTGGAGGCCATCCAGGGCTAGCGCAGAGCCTGTCAAGGGCTTTAGAGGCTGACGTAGAGCCTTTCAGGGGTAGTGCTGGGGTTTCTAGGCCTAGATCTGGCTGAGTTTTGTAAATCCCATTTGAGGGTGTGGATCAGTCAGTATTTTTGGTCCTAGATCAGGAAAGAGCTATAGATATAGATTTTTCTCTGTAGAGGTTTCCATATTTGTAACCCAAAGTTGTGTATTTAGAAATATTCTTAATAATAGAACCCTCCAGCAGCGAGAGACCATTTTTCTCACATTGGGTTTTTCCGTGGATAGTTTGTCCAGAAATAACTGTGTCACTTTTTCAATGTGTGCATGTGCTTATTCTAGATCTAAATTGGTAGAGATTTGTTATGTTTTTTTCTTTGATGTTAACTTGAATTTATTCAGTTGATAACTTGTTTAAGTAGGAGGAGCTTAACTAGATTAACAATAATAATTTCTTAATAAGTATAAGGATTCAGAAATTTCTACAACTAGTAATCTTAATTTCATAGAATTACTAATTAATTTTATTTTTAGATAAATAATAGGTCGTTTCTTTGAAGAATACCTAGGAAAAACGAATATTTTCTTTGCAGGAGGGTTTCTGAGACAACAGAGGGCTTTTCTGAAGCTTTAGAGGTCTTTAAAATGCTTCAATTTGGTTCTGTGATGTCTTGTAGCAGTAGAGATCTTGAATTCATGTGAAAAGGCTTGAAATATGGTCGATTCAGTTATCTAGTTGCTCAGAAATAGATCGACAGTGATTCTTCAGCGCAAAATGTAACAAAAAGTGGTGAAAGAATTAGCGAAGGGTGGTTATATGCATTTCTTAAACAAGTAGTGTTTACGTTAAATGCACAAGTGTATTTGAATTGATAGGATGGTTTGCGTGCCAGGGAAAATCACTTAGTGGTTTTCACAAGCGCCAAAGGTGGTTACTGGTAATATTTGTGGTGATGCAATGAAATAAGAATTCGCCATGTAGCGAGGAGGGATACTCCGCAAACTGCACATTTTACATGGTTGAGGTATAGTTAACTCATGCTATTGGATGTGTGACAAATTTTGGTACCTATTAGATCTAACGGGTGATCATCTAATGAATGGGATAATACGATGGAGTCGTGGGATTGTATATGCATGGGGTCGAGGTTTAAACTATGTGAGATACGCATTTTATGTATCAGTTGGGGTTTTATACATGGCAATAGGGTTATGGTAAGTGTAATTTTATAATAGGCGAGGATAATACATAATGGGTTAGGGATCTATAACATGTGGAGAATATTAAACCATAGTTTAATAAACATAATGGGTGGGAAATGATATATATGGGAATTAATTAAAATATGGGGTAAAGGTTCATAAATGGAACTAATACATTATGTTAAAATGTTAATAATGAAATGTAATTGCGAGATGTAAAATATACTAAGTGAGTGTAAAAACTGATATCGGGGATATATTTATTCACTATGAGACCTGATATAAAATTTCAACATTTATACTTAAGATAAAATATTTTTATGGGTTTTATGAAATAAAAGGAAATTTCTAAAGGGATTTTTTTACTTTTCCAAGGAAAAATGTGTTTTAACTTAGGAAAAGGGTTTTTTTGCAAGGGGGAAGAGGAGAAAAAGGAAAAATGAAGGGGGAAAAGGTAATTTTTACAAGGGGAATGGTTTTGAAGGGAAATTAGTAAATGGAATGACCAATTATCTGTTATGCATGATTGTGAAAACTACTTCTCCCTACCCATCTGCTACCCTAACCTTTTTTCTTCATTTACATGGGTGCATTTGAGCTTGCAAACTCTTATTCATTTTTCTTTTAAACAGGAAACTAACTAATTCTATCCTTATTTCTTCCAAGGGCTCAGATTAAACAGTTGAGCTCCTTATTATTCTCTAACTAACTATTGATCTGCCAAGATTAAACTGTTTTGATAGATCTTATTATCTATCTAACAACATGAAATTTAAAGCATGAAGGGTCAAGATTAAGGAGTTTCCCCTTCTTGGATTGTGGCATTTTAACAAGCTGCACACAATCTTTATTTTGCAGTAAAAACAAATAGTAGTGGCATTTGGATTTCCGTCACTTTCATGATTTATTTTTATCTCTTTTTTTTTGGGGTCCATTTTTGTATTCTTTTTTATATTGTTTCTTTCAAGTCCTTTGATTTTTCTTTTAGAACTTTTACCCTCTTTAAATTTTTTATTTTTCTAATATGGGAAAACAATTTGCAGAAAGCAAAGTATGTACATATTTTTTTTTTGCTAGTTTTGACTAATCCTAATTTTTCCCACTTTTTCTCCTCCCAAGCCACCCACGGGTTTCGAACCGGTGACCTTACGGAACGGAGTGCCTTAACAGTGCACCCCATCACCGACTGTTCTACACCACGTGGGAAAAGTATGTACATATTACAAGACTATTCAAAGTCAATTAAAAATTATGAATCCTATTATTATAGGACCCTACACTCCCCAAGAGAAGGCATATAAAAAATATGATGATGTGGGTTCCTTTCACAATTCCACATCATACCCAAAATTCACTCTAATATGGGGCAGTCATGTGCAACTTAGATGGGTAATGAACCGCATATCGCACTTGTCATTGTAACATGTAGAATAATCAATACAAAGCCAAGATAAACACCCACAAAATACGAGGTTGCAAATCCACACTAGTAACTCACTATGCCAGTAACAATTTTCTCCTGTGCCTTCAAACTCCCCAAGGTCCAAACTGTACATGTATGTAACACTCATGCACATTATATTCACATAATGTCTTGTTCATCATTTACATTCATAGACATTCACAATTTCTGAACATTGTAGTGTACTATACCACCTATATGTCTTCCAATTACTGACACTGTGTGGATTCAACCTTCTTCCTTTTACCTTGGTACTACACCCTCTCTTTATTGTACCAGAAAATGGCAGAGATGAGGAGTGTTACAAATGTTGGTTCTATATATATGGGTGTTGTCTTTTTCCCCTTCATGTTGTATATGAATTGTTGTTTGTGAAAAAAGAGATATTTGTGTGCATGCATTTGTATTTGATAAAAAACATGCATTGCACCAAGAACCTAAAAAAGTTAGCCCATTGTAGACCAGAGATTTGGTAGAAAATTTGTTAAGTCCCTATATTAATAGTGTATCCCCTTATTATGTTAGTGTAGCCCCCGTTATTGTTATTATTGTACCCCTGTAACCCCCATATTGTTATTATTGTGCCCTCACATTATTATTGTTAGGTCGGCTAGGATTACATTGTGGCCCCACTAGGATTATATTGTGGCCCCATGGACTCCTATATATAGAAGGAGGTTTTGTTCATTTGTATCATCCAAGAATTGTTCATTTATGTAATGTATTGGAGGTTTCCCCCTCGAATTGGCTCATTTATAAGGCGTTGATATCTCTTTTCTTCTCTTTTTGGAGCTGGTTACCCAACATTTGGTATCAGAGGTTTCGATTCTAGGGTTTCGCTGCTCCAAACATGTCATCGTGGCATTTTCACTATAAATTTTTTTCTACGAAGTTTCAGAAGCTGAAATTTTTAGGGTACGAAGCCGAAATCCTGAGGAATATTTCCTAAAACTTTCAGAGCTTGGTTCGTAATATTTTTGGAGATATCATCTGTGGAAGTTAGGTATTTGTTCAGGCTCCTAAACAGGTCATCGTGGAATTTTCACTATAAATTTTTTTCTACGAAGGTTCAGATTCTGAAATTCATATGGTGCGAAGCTAAAAGCCTGAGGAAATTCATCAAAAAATTTCAGAGCTTGGTTCGCAATATTTTTGGAAATATGATCTGTGGAAGGTAGTGCTTTTTCAGGCTCCTGAATTTCATCTCAAAGAGGTGATCGTGGGAAAATTTCAATCACTCTCTCTCTGGGGATTGGATTGGAGTTCCATAAAAAGTGGTCGTAAGTACATGGACTGTAGTTTCATGGATATAAATTTCCGAGACAAAGTACAAAACAGTGACACGTGGCAAGTCGTACAAGTTCACTCTACTGAACCAGTCCAAAATTAGGTCATTGTGGGAGATTGGACACAACTTTGTCTTGCGGAATCCAAATTAGATCAGACCTGTGGCATTTGAAAGAAGCTTTAGAGGGATACTAGAGGGCTGAATTTCAGATATTGAAGATTTTCAATTACATAAATAATTCAATTTCAATATCGAGCTCCTCAAAGCAAGAAAAAGGTGTGTATTGTTTTTTTCCGAATTGCATAAGTATTGTTTGAAGAATCAAATTGAATTGATTCCAAGGGCATATTGAAGAAATTTTGTTAGTAATGGGTTCTATAATTCCTCCAAAAAATAATTCCATACCCATTAATCCCTCAAAAAGCTATACTATGACGCATGAAGAGGAAGAGTTGCAGTATGAGATATCAAAATTACGGTACCAAGTGCAACAAGTTTCGATCTTACAAACAACAATTGAAGATGAAATAGATGGTTTAAAAGTAGAAATGGAAGCTAATTTGGATGGTTTGAAGGATAAAATAATAGCAAATATGGATGATAAATTAGTGGAAGATCACATCGAGCATCAACAACAAGTTCTCCAACTCTCAAAGGATAACCCAACTTTGGTGCAGAATCTAATGAAACAACAAGAAGATCAACATGACATCGAAAGAAGTTATGAAGCAGTCATAGAAACAAGAAATCGAGAAGTACGATCAATTTTAGAGTATCTCGGCAAGTGGAAGAACTTTCCTGTAGAAGATTTCACATGGGAGGATGATAATTTTATACAGAAGCATCAAGAAATAATCAAGCGTTGAGGACAACACTTGTTTGAAGGAGAGGGGCATGTTAAGTCCCTATATTAATAGTGTAGCCCCTTATTATGTTAGTGTAGCCACCGTTATTGTTATTATTGTACCCCTGTAATCCCCATATTTTTATTATTTTGCCCTCACATTATTATTGTTAGGTCAGCTAGGATTACATTGTGGCCCCACTAGGATTATATTGTGGCCCCATGGACTCCTATATATAGAAGGAGGTTTTGTTCATTTGTATCATCCAAGAATTGTTCATTTATGTAATTTATTAGAGGTTTCCCCCTCGAAGTGGCTCATTTCTAAGGCGTTGATATCTCTTTTCTTCTCTTTTTGGAGATGGTTACCCAACAAAATTCCTCCACAATGCATGTGAATTGAAGCATGTCTACAAGTGAACAAAAAAAAAAAGTAGCGCAGGAATTCATGGATTGGAAAATTGTTTCCATTCTTTAATATGTGATACAGGATGCCTCGACCTGTGGGTGGTTTTGATTCCAGATAAGGACAAATTAGGTACGGCCCGTTATTCTGAATCTTATATTTCGTGATATTCTACATATTATTTTGGAACCCATTCGTTCTAGGAGGATAGATATAGCTCCAAATCCATAAAAACATCTTTGCATATCTTATTATAGTAGCCCACCCAATCCTAGAGGACAAAAATCACTCCATATCCGGAAAGCAACTGTAATATGTGAATCCATTAAATTTGGCTTTGAAGTTCCTTTTTCCATGTTTTGAATTTGGAAGTTTTCATGGAAACTAATGCTTGTCTAAGATCAATGAAGTGAATTCTTGTATTACTGCATCCATGTTTATGATTATGATTATTATATTTGTCGAATTGTGCATGTATTTCTATTACTGGGCATCCATGATTATGATGTTCCTATTTTAGGCATCTTCTATACCTTCACCTTCATGGAATCTAAGTGTCAGATATGTCATTGTACATCAAATATGGGGTATCATATTCAAATCCATGGGCTCGGTTTCAGAGTTACAAGAATGCTAGAAAATCAACCAACAAGTATATATCTAAAAGTATAGATTTGAACGTAAATAATAGCATGCTATATTATTTTTAAAATTATTTAAAAATGAAATAATAAAAAAGTTGGGGGTTTAATTTATGAAGACGACACCAGATTTAGCAAATAGTTTGGAGGGAAAGTTGGAGCTTGAACATTTAATATACTGTGTATGAAATTTTATGAGCGATGTTGGCACTTAATTTCTCCAAAGCATATGCAAACCATTATTTTATCATATCAGCCACAACTGTAATTTTATTCCTAGTTAGATGTAGGAAAATTTATAATAACTTATTTATAAATTATTATTTTTGTGAGAGGTTTGAGGTCATAAGGAAAGTACAGTTTGAGTGGAGTGGGTCCAATTTTGATGGCAACAATCATAGATGGAAAAAAAAAACATCGAGATTACTATTTGAAGTGAACAATTGATAAATTCTCTGCTTTGTAACATAAATGTCTCGACTCCTTAAACTTCAACACATTCAAAGGGCGATGAAAAAATTTTAATTGAAAAAAAATAAACTTTTCAAATATTTTCTTACATACATGCACCTCATGTAAGGGTCCAAGTCTAAGAACTCTTATCAAACTATATATTAAGTCTATTTTGGATGTAGTTATTGGGAAACGAGATTAAAGTTCATTCAACCATATTCCTTTTCTCCTTCGAATGTCCAAAATTTCTGCCACCACAAGACAACCCACCCACAAGGAAGTTATTTTTGAGCAATATTCCAAGAAAATTTTGTGAACTCCAAAGCTCCTATGGTAATTTTCTAGAGAAATGATTGTGTGCCATGTATAAGGTGACAAAAGACAGACTTGAAAGATAGCTAGGAATTCCACCAAAAAAATTGTTCCCATCCAATAACAAGTGTTGGCTCGAGGGGTCTTGACCTAGGTTCGGAGGTTAATGTTTGCCAAAAAACCCCTATAACAATGGCACTTTCGATAGTGACCTTCTTGCGCAGGAAAATGTCTCACCCGAAGCAGTATGGGAGGGTGTTGGAACCAGGTTTCCCCACCCTAGGAGAGGGCAGGTAAGTCAAGTAGGCCCAGAATTATCAGATCTATACAGCCAAAGGTCATTCATAAGAGCTTCAATAAATAACCAGAATACAGATTATCAGATCTAATTAACAGGCTCAGATCCACGTGTGTACTATCACTATAATCAAAGAACATTATATTCGCAAGAGATTAATAGATCACAGATACAACTACCATAAACATAGACAATTTGCAGCTTATAAATAGATACATCATCATACAACTCAATTCCACATCAACTATACCAAATCAGACCAGATAACATCAGATATCCACAATACTTCCGCACATCTATATTATTACCCAAAAATCCTCTTACATTCCCCAAATTACCACATGCGTACACATCTAGCAGGGTACGCACACAATAGGACAGAGGATCTCCACACACACAGCCAGCAGGAGTCCTAACCCAAAAAACCCTACCACAGATCTAAAAATTCGTACATCACATCAATCTCTATTCATTCCTACCTATGACTCAAAAAAAGTTCATTTGTTTATAGCTTCTTAGACTACGCATCCAATGGTCTGAAAACCATGTTTTGCAGACTCTTGGTCTACCCTTGACCTATTTATAATGCGTTAGGGGCTTTGACCCACCCCAAAACCACTTCGTTAGACTAAAAAATACACAATGATACAAAACGGGAAAAAATTCATAGCCTTTGGGAGACCCTGCTCCAACAGTCCCCCAACACAATCTTGTGACTTGTCTCGAGTCACTCTGCTGGTGGGGCTTCAACCTGTGCTTGCAATAATCTGATCGCCTCGGCTAACAGAGGTAGCATGCCTTCACTTTGGACAACTATATTCTTTGAAATGTCAACCAACTTTTCTGATAGTGGTTCCTCAGTCACGGTGGTAACACTCTCCAAAGTTTGGTTTAGTTTCTTAATAGAAACATCGACATCCTATGACAGTTTGAGGGCTTTGTCAGCCAACGGATAAAATCGGTCACCAAGGATCTTCTTCTTTTGTTGCAGGTCAGCAATATATACCTGGAGCACTTGGCTAGTGTGCAGTCATCGCAAGCACTAAGCAAGCACCAAAGTGGGCAAGGTGGCTTCAATTGTCTCGAAGTCCTCATCTTTTTTCCACAACTCCTGATTTATCCCTTGCAAGATTGGATTGTGCTAGACCTTAGCCCATAGCTGCATTGCGGTCTCCAGTAGCTGGGCTCCATGTGCAATCTTCCCTGTGATAACATTTTATGGCCGTGATGACTAGCACAGTTAGTTGGGCCTGGACCTCCGGAGGTGTTTTGGGTTGTAACGTAGCCTGTAGATCTGCGATCTGCTACTCCATGCGTGTCTTAACAACCTCAACTTCATCCCAGAAGGCCTTGACCATTTCCACCAGTATTTCTACTTTTTCTCGAGGGGTGGCTGAGGTCAGGATCTCTGCGGGAACGTCTGCACAAAGTCAGTGAATTGTGTTTTCGAGCTATGTGTGTTTCGCATTGGCGAGACACATTTCAGCATCGTTTGCAATGATGGTTTTCTCAATCTATGCCGAGTTGTTGGTGCACTTGTTGGTCTTGAGGGTGGATTTCCTGAAAGATAGCAGTGTGGAGACCCTCTAAGGCCTCATGGGGTAGCCAAAATAAGTTTAGCTAGACTTATGTATTGGCCTAGACCTGGGGTCCTAGGTCAGGTGGACTGAGTACCAGAGCTGCGCTAGGGAGAGAACAGAGGCAGTTTTCATCGGTAACTAGTGTTGTGCTACTAGTGGTGGAGGTTGGATGTACCAGGGTCGCACTAATCTACAACATGTCTGTCTTTAACTCTAACACCCGCAACTCAGCCTAAATTGCATCAATCGTGACCCGCTTTTGTTATTCTAATGCAGCCCATCTATCCTCTGCGGCCAGAGTGATTGCATAAATGATTTGTTCCAGGTCTCCGTCAGTTAGTTTGATTGTTTTGTCTCGTTCCGCTCATTGATAAAACTACTTTTTGCGGGTGTTTTGACCGACTCACTGGTGCGCTTGGTGCCACGAGGGGAGGTAGGACTGCCAACATCCAGACCTTTCATACCAAACTCGATCTGTGAGTCCGTCTGGGGTGTTTTCTAAACATCCTTCTACTACTGCGCATCCTTTTGGGTGGCCACACCGGTGTATTGTTTTCTACTCTTGGCATACCTCTAATATCTGGAATGATGATAGGGGCATTTCTCGGGACGTGATGGTGCTTCCAACACCCTTCGCACCCATTTTGAAGCTAATTTTCCAATTAGGGGGCCAGAGCAGAATGACGTCGTTGATTTCTTCATCCATCACCATGTAAGGAAGCGATGTCCAAGCTTTCTCCTTGTGCGCTCTGATCTGAACATTGTGCAGAGTGACCTGAAATGCGGCAATGCCTTTGTATCTTTCATATACAGCCGGGGAAAACCGTGGTCGGGAGTTAATAGTTGTAGAGACACTATTCTAAAAGAGGACCTAGAATACCTAGTTGTCCTCGAACCATTGTGGATTCATGGAATCCCATAAGTGTGCATAGCGATCCCCCTCACACATGTTCGGGGTAATCTCAGAGAGGACTAACTTTGCAGGAGATTATTAGGCAACTAATGCTATAAGAAACAACAATGAAGAGTAACAAAAGACTTGGTCCTACTCGTGGGACTCATGAATGTTAGTTAGAAACTCGTCGCACAAATATTGTGCCCAGTTAAAACATACCCCTTTCACACATGGGTCGGTTAACCAAATGACATATGGTGGAAAAGAGGCAACCTGACACTTCCTCATCATTTTACATGCTAACAGCATGGTGCCAAACTACGTACGTTGGTCACTGATGGTCTTGCCCAACTACGTACATTGGTCACTGATGGTCTTGATGATAAATCCCTGAGTATTATGGTCCATATGATACTTTTGGTGCAAAAACTCAGTGGTCTGCCCCTCATATTTCTTACCCACGCACTCCAAGGGGTTCGGGCCGCTCATGGGGAGACCAATAATCTGATGCATGAGCGCATCATGAATGGGGATCCTATCCTGGATCCATAGGCATACATCATGAATTACCGCGAGAAATTGTTATTAGAGTCGGTCCATTACATTGTAGTGTCCAAAGTGGGGCATCCTAAGTAGATTTAGGAGCTCGGACCCTGCTAAACCACGTACACAACATTGGGGTACAACTTTGACCACATCGGCACCATGAACTGTATCAAGGTATAACTCAGGTGCTAGCTAAGGGTAGGCCTCAAAGTTTGCCAAATCATGATCATCGAACTTAACTTCATGAAGGCGGCTAAAATGTTCACCTATCATGGGTTCCTCCCCCAGGGTCAGTGGCATCTACAGGTAGGTGATCAAGTCATAAAGGTTCTTTGGCATGCCCGTTGATGTCCTGTGTGGTTGCATGAAGGGGGGCATCAAGTTGATTGGCTTGGCGGGCTGGGCCTCCTCCTGAGCAGCCCGCAGGGATTTAACGTTTTTCGGGGAGGTACAGGTCTTCCCTGTGGTCCATTTCGTAGGCTTCGAGGGCTTGACTGAGCCCTAAGATTTTTCTTCTCCTTTTCTGGTGGTAAGGATGGGTGTGGAGAGGATCTCTTCGACTTTAGATTCGACCTCCATCACTTCCTTAGTGTCTTGTTCCATTGAGGTTACTCGCTTCGAGAGTTTAGCAAGGTTCATGGCCATCATTATTGCGTGAAATATGAACTCAGGGTTGCTACTGCCAGAGGGGGCGGGCTGCTCAGACATGAATGAGATGCTAGAGGCACAAAATTTCTTACAACACAACTTTTTCCAGGGCAACCAAGATAAGTACAAGATATTTGGGCAATACAGAACATGTGTCTAATCTATCTCACCTATTTTATAGCTTTGGGTACCATCCAATGGTAGGGTAGACTTCGCGTGGGACTTACCATCAAGTAAATGGTAAACAATCTCCCAAAATTTCCGCATTAAATGCAGGCCATCGGCTCCGTTCAATGGTAATTTGTTATTTTTACCTGATTTGACTGTTTCAATGGTTATTTCTCGCACTCGGGGTGCGCTCAGCGTACCCGTGCGATCCTAGCGTACCCCTACACTTCAAGTAATCCTCCCGTGTTCCCAGCGCATCAGCTTCACTCTGCGGGGATTCCGTCCAACTGAAAGTTTGTGTTGTTGTAACTCAGCCTTGGAGACCTCTTGCATCATTGTCTTACCTATGTAGTGAACCTTTGTTATATCTTTGTAATTTACACACATCAGGTCATCACTATGCATTACATCATGAGGTGCAATACTGATAAAGTCTGCCATTCGATGAACCAACTCCTTCTTTTTTCATACTAAATATTCTGTAGGTACTATGCTTGTGGTCAGGAAGAGAGAGATCTTGGTAAAATGTGCATCCACAATGTTATTCACAGACAGCTACACGTCAGTCAATCCTTCCTGACCCGTCTCAATTCGGGGAAACTGATCCTGCTCCATACACAACTTTCCTGGCTTGACGATGATTTCACCATCATATTCTTGAAGTAGTAGCCACCTGCAGACTTCCCCCCCCAACATAGCCATATTCCTTAGGCGCCCTAAAACCCAATGATCGGTAATCGTCTTATAGTGGCTTCCCAAAAAATGGCACTCAGATGTCTGTAGCTCATAGGTTAGGGCCAACCCTTCCCTCTCCGTGGTGACATAATTGTGGTTTGCACTCGAGCTTTTTTTACTAGTACATATGATTGTGTAATTACTATCCCTGGTGCCAAGCTGTGTATGACATACTTCACGGGTGATTCCTGAAGTATCCTTATGAAATACCATCGCCGGATCTGGGGAAGTGAGAATAGGGGTAGCAATCAGCCTGTTCCTAATTTTTTCAAAGCTCTTTTGGTGCATGTCATCCCAATTAAGTGAAATACCATGCTTAAGTAGTGTTTTCAGGAGTTCAGTGATCAATGCGTATCCCCGACTAGATTTTATGTAGTAGCCCATATGTCCCAAGATCTTACGTATTGGCTTCGTAGGCATGGGATTTACCTGTATGACTAGTGTGATGAGAATATTACCGATATCCTCCTTCACCCTTTGCATATGATAAGGCCATTTTTCTTCTGGCCGTGCATCTGAGTTGAGGGTGACCGGCATACTACCCAAGTTCCTTGTGACCTCCTTAGGTCCTGAACACTTATCTAGATAATCCATGATCAGTTATGTAGTCTTTCCTACTGTCCTATCATCCCATCAGTTCTCAATCGTAACCCTCTTGGGTGGTACTAATGTACTGATGTTAATGCTTCATGTTTTTAGCGGTTTCGTACTAGCCACCTTATGTATTGAAGGTCCCACAACTATGCATTCCCCTTCTGATGATATGCCCGAGAACTTGCACAGATCTGCATTGCAATCTCTCATGGTGGCCTTATGGAGCTCGACATTATCCTGAATTTGTGCTTCCCTTGTGGGTCCTCCTCTTACTGCGTCAGATTTGGTTTCAACAGTGTCGAGAGTCTGCAGAGCTTCCTGAAGTACCTCCAATCCTCCCGTTAACCCAAATGTCCCCAAGAATTTGTCTCTTAGGGTTGTCCACTAGCAGGTGCACTGATGTAGCTCCGCATTAAGATAGAAAGCGGTGGGAATTGGTCCCATGGCATGAATAAACAAGTGAACCCATTCTTTTGTAGTACGATCGCACCATCGCTCCATCCAAGCAAACAAATGTTCGCGCGGATTTCCTGGGTCCTGGAATCTCTCGACGCGCACATCGGTCGGAGGTTCAAACTGAAGTACCATCATATCTTGACATTCCTCCCATTCCTGGAATGCCTCCTTATGTGTATCCCACCACTTCACAGTTGTTGCGCGAAGAGCTAGGTTAACAGCCCATAACCTTCGTTCTCTGGGAACCTCAACTTCGATGGTTCGCAAAAATTCCTTTATACTACCAGAGCCATCAAAACAGGGTAATTCTCTTACCTCAGAGGATATATAATGGAAGTCCCTGGTTATTTGTAGGCAGCGCAGTGTAGATATTTCCTTCAGTTGGTTTTTCCACTCTTCTAATTCTTCATCAGAGTCAGAGAAGCATTCGTTGTCCTTCTCCTAGCAAGGCATACCATCAGCCATAGGGTTAATCCAGTCTTCGTCCTTCAAAGTTGACTTATAGATGTGATACATCCTTACTTCTTCACACACTAGCTTGGTGTACCTTTCTCCTTCTACAGGGTCTAATGGTATGATCACCCAAGTTCCCTCACTTTCAAACACCATGCTCTGTTTCTTCAAGTTGATAATTCCACCCATATCAATGGCCCAATATAATCCTAGGAGTGTTGGGTAAGGGTCCACATCTTCTACAATCTGAATGAATTCAAAGTCAGTGTGTACCTTAGCCCCGGAAATATCTACAACTATCTTTGAAAATCTCCCCAATGGTATGATCTTCTGTTGATTAGCCATGCGAAGCCAGATAGTAGACCATTCAAATTTAGGTTCTGCCATTCATTTCCAAGTCTATTTAGGTAGTACATTCGCATCTAATCCTAGGTCTAGAATTACCTGGTCCATTTCATAATCACCAATCTGTGCAATTAATTACATCTCTTGGCCAGTGTGTCTCTTATGTTCATAAAGTTTCTGCACATCCTTACTCTTCGCGACTTGGTCTGATTTCCCTACGCAACCATCGAGTAGGGCTTGGAGGTTCTCTATGGCCTATTAATTACGTAGTAGCTTCATGCATGCCTGCAAGAATGGTTTGACCTCATCCTCGATTCCTCTACTTGGAACCAATGTTTCGTTTTGAGCATAGTCCTATCGAGCTGTGACAGAGGTCTCCTTCTCCTTCTGTAAGCCCGCACCTTCTGGTTTAGTAGTTTTTTTATGGATCAGAGACTCCGTCTCAGTCTTTGCTACTGACCCTCTAGCGGTCATACTGCTACGTGTTATTATATTAATGCTCGGTCCCTCTTCACAAGGTTTTTCCTTCACCCGTTGTACATTCTACGTAGGAGTCTGTTGCTTTTCCTGTACCTTGGCCATCATAATCGGGCATTCCTCGATCACATGGTTTAATTGTTTGCGATATCTGCAGGATTTCCAAGTTGGGTTCGTGTAGTCCCTCAAAAAGTGACCTATTTCCCCACAATTATAGAAAATTAATTGGCCTCTACCCCTGCCTGCACTTCCCCCTTCTCCCCCTCCCCTGCCCCTGGCCGGGGATCCTCCTATACCTATGGGGGATCTAGGTGATGAGGGGTCTTACTATACCCTATATAGGTTTCTCTGGTCGATCATCAGATCATAGGTTTGACAGATATGTTTGTCATGTCCTACAGACCTACAAAACCTACACCACTGTTGTTTTAATTCTGGGATCTATGAGGCAAGTCGGGGGCAGTGGTTGGTATCGTGCAGACCAACAACGTGGAAGGCATCGCACCATAGCGTTGGCCCACTTCATCCCACAGCTTCCCTAGGACGCAGTGGGTTGGGTTCCCTGGCCTGTATGTAGTCTGCAAGAAGTGGATAGTTATCTTTGGTGTGTCCATTCACCCTCCATCGTATGCACCACCTTTCAGCGTTGGCCTCCATCCCTTGCTTCTTGCGCATATTTTGGATCTCCATGTGCATTTCTTATAGCTGGCCTTGTATCTGCTATACTCCTAGCTGGGTATCATCTCTGGGCATAGCTTCCAGTTTGATGGAAACCTCCAAGGTCTTCTCTTATGTCTCAATGGCTTAATGACCCATAGGTACGTGCAGGTGGGGTAACAACAAAGTAATGAACCACTCCGTGTGTTTCCTGTCATCATACTAGAATCCTCCTTCTCTGATCACTTTCTTTAATCATTGGTTTCCTTACCATATGAACTCAGATGGTCCTTTCTTGAAATCCTTCAAATCATTTACTATCTGAGAGTAGGACTTAGGTTTCTTAAACTGTTGTTTTAATTCATTCCTAATCTCTTCGATAGTTGCATTCGCATGTTGGTCAATGTATCCCATGTACCAACCCAAGGCTCGGCCTTCAAAAGCAAGGGATAAATGTTCCTGCTTCACTGCATCACTTACTACATTCTGCGCAGTCCATACCGATCCTGCTACAAACGAGAATTGATCCATGTCCTCATCACCCATGCCCTTGAAGGTAGGTAGCTTCATGTGCGCAACCATATCGTCTTCCGGTGGGGGTGTTGGTGAGTTTTTACCCCTATGAGGATTTGACGGTGGTGTCAAAGGAGGCCTATGCATAGAAAAATTCCTTACTGGACTGTAAATAGATTGGTCGCCTTCTTGGTTAGTTCTGTAGTACTTACCACTGTGCGTTGTGCCCCTGCTCTGGTCGGAGCTCATTCACTCCGTATGGACACACAAAATGCTTCTTTCACACAACAAGATTTTAATCAGTAACGGTAATTTTTTCAAAAACTTGCCCCAGAAACCCTTGAAGAACCTTTGCTTCGATTCTGAGTAGGATAAAAATTGATTAACTACAAAGTCTATCACAAATCCTCCTATCACACTGTCCACCTAGTTATCTGTTATGCAAGTAATGGTGTTGTCGGTCTTTTCTAGCTGTAATATTCGTTCTGGGGTCTACTGTGTGACTCGCTCATCTTTCCAACACTTCTAAAACTTGACCAACCTTGCAAGCCACTCCTGGAGCTTGATCACAATTTTTACAAATAATATCTCATAGATATCTATGAAAATATACTTATTCTTCCACTCTTCGGTGGTTAAATTCTTACTGCGGTTTTATTTTACTACGAATTCCTGAACTTGTTTTTCAAACCATTCATCGATTTCTTTTCTCTCAGGTTTCAAGTATGGCCTTGGCATTACCTGATATCTCTCAAAATTCTCTAGGTCCCGGCAACGAAACCATTTGTTGGCTCGAGGGGTCCTGACCGAGGTTCAAAGGTTAAGGTTTGCCAACAAACCCCTATACCACTGGCCCTTTCGGTAGTGACCTACTTGCGTAGGCCAAAGTCTTACTCGAAGCAGTATGGGAGGGTCCTGAAACCAGGTTTCCGCACCCTGGGAGAGGGAAGGTAAGTCAAGCCAGTCCGCAATTATCAGATCTATACAGCGAGAGGTCATTCAGAGGAGTTTCAATAAATAATCAGAATACAGTTTATCAGATCTAATTAACAGGTTGACATCCACGTGCGTACTATCAGCTATAATCACATAACATTATATTCACAGCAGATTAACAGATCACAGACACAATTACCATAAACATAGACAGTTCGCAACTTATAAACATATACATCATCATATAACTCAAGTCTGCATCATCCATAACATATCAAATCAGATAACATCAGATATTCGCAATACTTCTGCACATCTATATTATTACCCAAAAATCCTCATACATTCCCAAAATTACCACCTGTGCACACAGCCAGCAGGGTCCGCACACAGTAGGACATAGGATCTCCATGCAGACAACCGATAGGAGTCCTAACCCAAACAACCCTACCACAGATCTAACAGTTCCTACTTCGCATCGATCTCTATTCATTCCTACCTATGACTTAAAAAAGGTTCATCTATTTATAGTGGTTTAGCCTATGCATCCAATGGTCCGCAAACCATGGTTTGTGGACTCTTGGTCTACCCTTGACCCATTTACAATGCATTAGGGGCTTTGACCCACCCCAAAACCCCTGTGTTAGACTAAAAAATAAAAAATTATACAAAAATGGACAAAATTCATAGCCTTTGGGAGACCTTGCTCCAAAAAAAAGTTTTTAAAATTCATGCACTCTTAGAAAGTGTCATTTATGCTTCTGTAAACTAATTTAGTGACAAAGAGAGAGAAAGGCTAGGCTCTTGGCATGACAAATATCTGATGTTATTAATCCATAGAGCTCGCTATAGAAATTTTTTCAAATTCATGCACTCTCAGAAAGTGTCATCTATGCTACCTTTAAACTGATTCAGTGGCAAAGAGAGAGAGGATAGGCTCTTGGCATGACAATGCTCTGATGTTATTAATCCATTGATCCTGATAGCATCAATTCCCAATGTTTTGAGAGATGAACAGTTACCTGGTTCCCAAGGTAAATGACCTTCAAAATGGTTTTTGGATAACCTTATTGAAGTTTATCTTCTCCATTCACCAATCCAGGATGGAAGAGGCCTTGTCAGAAGGTTTTCCTCAAACATAAAACTATGAATTGACTCCAAATTTGCAACATCATCGAGGAGTGGCCTAGTCGACGCATTGAATGACAAATCTAGTACCTGCAATTCCTACAACTAGAAATTTTGTTTGGAATCCACCCACTTATTCTATTCATCATAGTCATTAGATACATAAGGTTGTGCAAACTTCCAATGTTTTATGGTAATGATCCTTCAAGGATATTCTCTAAGATGTCACACTTCGTCAGAGATTTAAGGTTTCCAATTTCTGATGGAATGTTAAAATTGAACTTACAACCCCGAAAATTTAATATATTAGTCATAAAAAGTTTTCCAATTTTAGTCAGTATTTCATCACTAAATGAGTTTGATCCTATCCATAGACAAACCAATTTTTCCAAGCTCTAGTTTCCTTTGGTAGAAATCTAGATAGTGCATTATAATTGAGATCCAGAGTGACTAAATTAGTAAGATGGTTGAATTCAGCATGAAAAAATCCATAGAAGGAATTTTCACTGGCATCAGAACTGGACCAGAGTGGTCAAAACTAACTGATCCAACTGATTGAAGGGAAATATTGGTTTGAACCAGTTTGGATTCATATTGATAAACTCTAGGAGGAACCGAATTTAGATTCGACCATCCAACACAATAATCCCCATGATCCACATTTCTAATCCATGACTTTGAAATTTCGGAGAGTTGGGCCTCTTAGACTTCTACCCTCCCATATTATGCAACCAAACCCCCTCACTACATGTAATTTTTCCGAGGGATACCATTTTCTAGTGAAACGTCCTTTTCTAAGTGTAATATTCCTACATAGCCTAAGCTAAAAGGAATATTCATTTTTGTTTTATTTTTTTTTGCATGAATAAATGAATAAAGGAGGACATGTAAAACTCCTAAGAGGACTAAATAAATCAATGCCCATGAGAACACAATTAAATCAGGGCCATGTAGATAATCACTTGCAGGTGTGAAAGGGGTTTGAGCTGTGAGACTGGGTCAACCTTGACCAAATCTACAACGTTGTCTAGGTTCAATACATCTCCTAAAGGGACAGAACAGTTTTAGAAGGAGGCCCCTCATGTGAAAAGAGCTAACTCATCAAGGTGGTTTAGGGCTTGCAAAGGCTCTCATCTTATAAAAGGAGAGGGAAGGTAGCAAGAGAAGGTTGTTGATTGATTATATTTCTGAGTATTTTTTCTGCTTAGACAAATACTAATTCTTTGATGTTTAGTGGAGGATTGTGCTTATAGTTCCTATGTAGGCATTTCACCTCTTCCTTTGAGGATTCTTGGAGGAGTATTTTCTGAATTGATCCACTATCAGGCTTGATTCCAAGCTCTACTTACATTGGCAGCACTGATCTGTTGAGGGTTTTGCTGCTACTACAACTGGGAGTCTAGATCTGTAGAGATCTAGCTTGTTTTGAGAGCCTCTTCTCATGTAGTGTGTCTTTTAACCTCCTGGAAGAGTGTCTCTTATCTTTCTACTTTAGATATTCAATTTTGTAGTGGCTATCTATTTCATTTGAGCTACATCATTGTATGAGGTTATTTCTGGTGTTTTGATCACTGTTTTGATTAGAGATCTCTAGTGCTAGGCTTTGCCTTCGACTTAGGTGATCTATGGATTAGATTGCTGATCCATGTTCTATTTAGATCTGATATATTGTAATGAAATTTAATATTTAGAAATTAATGCAGCATTTTACAGATCTACAACTTGTATCTCAGATCTACTGTTATTTATGCATGATTTGGTCAAAATCCCAAGGGGATCTTGTAGAGAAAACCATCTAGTTTCCAAATCTGATATAGATCTGATGTTCTATTTATAGATCTTTCCTAGATCTGATTTGTAATATACAGCTGCTACAGCTCCTGAAAATAACGTTGTTGAGCCATTTCTACTGATATATCTATGTTGCAGCTCTCTTTTATGAAGCTATCTTGCTCTCTTGTCTCATGTAACTTACTTTATATTGGAATATCTTCACTTTACTTCTGATTTTCTGCTGTACATTAATTTATTGATTATATTTTATGTCCTCCTACTTAAATTATCAAAGACTGCATTATTCTTGAAGCTGCTTTTTGTGCATAGCTGCAGCCCCTCTTGTAGGGTGTTTTCCAGCTAGACTAGGTTGTGGGAGACCTATTTACCACACCTAGTTTTATTTTTTATTTTCTCCCCTTTTGGATTTAGACTCCAGATTTGATGATCTAAGGGATCCAAGGGCTTAAAACTCATTTCTATGCATCAATCTCCCAAGGAGTGCGTTATTTTTCCAAGCTTGTTGTGCAATCCCAATTTGGGAACACTACAGTGGTATCAGAGCTCCTTTCTTGGCATAGCCTGTGCTTGCTTTGGAGCACCAAACATGCTGAATTCAAAAGAATATTATCCTCTTACTGAGAGGGAGAAAAGGTACTAGAACAAAATTCATAATAAGTATGACTACACTACTGATGATCCTGACAAGGGTCAAGACAAGGGGAAGGCCCCTTAAGCTGTGAATGATAAAGAAGCAGAGGAGTTTGCAAAAACTCTTTTGGAGACCATGCAATATCTTGCCAAGGAGATAAAATAGATTAGGGTGGACAGAATGAGGGAATATCCTGGGAGGTTTCAGTTGGGAGAAACCTGAGATATGTCTCACCATGGGACTCGTCCACCAGTGAATCTACCACCAGCCCCACAAGTTTCACAACGCTCCACTATGCCTACCTTCTTGGCTGTGGAGAATGAAGGACCACATGCGCAAGCTTCCCTTGAAGATTAATTTGTGGAGTATGATTCTCAGAGTCAGAGATTCAAGGATCACTTGAGTTTCCAATACTTTTGTCACCTCAAGGACAGAAGGAGACCACGACAGCAGTATAGAGATGGTGGTTTATTTCATATTAGACATCAAACTATGGGAATATTCTTTTTTCCCAATTTTGATGGATCCTACTCCAGTTCTGTCAAGGCATGGATAAAAAAGCTGGATATCTACTTCAAGTTGAACAAGTTCCCTAAAACTGAAGCCATCAATATTGCAGCACTGCACTTTGAGGGAGAAGCACATAATTGGTGGCTCCATGGGCTGTCTACATTGGGACATATCAATGTGACTTCCTACTCTGAGTTTACTAGAATATTGGTGGAGAGGTTTGACGGGAAGGATCCTGAAGCACCCTTCATAAGCCTTGCAAATCTGAAGCAGCCAAGAGATGTAGAGACTTATATCTCTGAGTTTTTGAGGTTATTATTCATGGTTCCTAATATATCTATAGCCAGGAGGATATACATGTCCATTGATGTCCTGGAGGAACCTATGCATGGGTTGGTTAAATCTACCAAGCCCATCACTTTGCATGATGCCATCGTGAGAGCTAGATATCTACAAGATGCCTTGCCAAAAGCAAAGGCAACGTTCCAAAGCAAGGCCCCTCACTCCTCTAAGGGGAAGGAAGGAAAATTTGCTCCTCCCAAGGAGAGCTCTTTGAATAAGCCTCTTGATGTTGATCTCAGGAGGGAATTGAGGAGGAAGAAGCTGTGGTTCACTTGCCAAGAGTCATGGCTACCTGGACATAGGTGTGCAGTTGGAAGAGCACAATACATAGAAGTATTCTCAGACTTTGAGGAGGAAGATGATGATGAGGAACCTAGGAAGGGTCACAGTGTTGATGATGATGAGGAAGAAAAAACACCCACTAGAGATGGGAAGGGAGCCTTTGCTCCAACCAGTGGGACTCTTGCCTCTTTGAGAGGAGTGCCTAAGTACTTGACCCTAAGAGTACAAGGTTCAGTTATGAATCAGAGAGGATCTATACTGATTGACAGTGGGGCAACCCGCAACTTTATTGATGCTCACCTTGTGCAAAAGAGAGGAATCCCCACTGATAATTTTGAGGGGTTTTATTTCTTAGTTCCGGGAGATAGGACCATGCAATGCATGCAATATGTTCCATCACTCTCTGTCAGTATGGGATCCTACACTTTGGTGGATCACTTTTTTGTAGTTGACATACTAGACACCAACATCATCTTGGGTGTCCAATGGTTGATCACCTTGGGGAAGGTTACCACTGATTGGAAAGCTCTGCAAATGGAGTGGGTGGACTTGAAGAGTGGGAAACCACAAATGATTCAAGGCATGCACACTTATATTTCACCTAATGTTTCCACACAAACAAAAGAGATGGATTTGCGCAGTCGAAGTAGGGATCTCACAATTTCTTCTCTTATGTTCATGAGGATGCTGTAAGGGACATTCTTATCTCATGGAAAGCCACCTGGAATGCCATCATATTTAGATCTTGTGGGAAAATTTCCACAAAGTGCTGCTCCAAGTCTAGATCCAGGAAGGATTGGAGCAATGAGAGACCAATTTACAATGCTAGGAGGCTTGGCACAGCCCAAGAATGAGGAAGATATTATTCTTGCTTCACTATATCCCTCTCACTTTTCTGATTCTATGCTGTTGGAGGAGAGGAATGGGAGGATCAGCCTTCCAAAAAACCATTTTTGCATGTGTAATGTCAAAAAAGTAATCAGCAACGTGACAAGCTCTTCCATGGATGTATCAGCAGTGCAGTCATTGTTGAGCAGTGTTGATCTTTATTGGAAATCTGAACTTCTTGTAGAGTATTCCAAAGATCTCCACACAGGTATGATACTAGATGGCACATAAAGAAGAGGGCTACTTGGTCCAAGCAGGGATCATATATTATCATGGTAAGGTCTTTTTGGCTAGAGCTTCCAAGCTCAAGCAAAAGATCCTACAAGGAGCATATGAAGAATTCTTCCTCAGCCACATGTATTCAATGAAGATATATTCCCTGATCATGAAGAGTTTTGATTGGGAAGGCATGAGAGAGGAATTACATCAACACTTTGAAGAGTGCAATAGCTATGGAGGATTGGGGCAGCCAATGGACTCTTTGTAAGAGTCATCTCAGCCAGCTCTTCCTTTGCTTGAGAGGAAGGGAATGTTTATGCACAACTCCATGTGTGTGAAGGACTATGAGGGTAAAGGGTTTTATCATGATAAGAAAGTGGTATTTTATGATATGTTACATTTGTTTGCCATGTTTTTGTAGGACGTGACTCCTAAAGGGAGTGAGAGATCATATGGATCTCATAGTTTGTTGGGGGCCAATGAAAATTCTGAACTTGGTCACTCCCTTGATGTGCAAAGGGAGATTCCTTTTCATGATGGGTGCTTCCCAAAGGCACCAAACTTATCTAACACCTTCAGCCATGTTAAGGTGACTTATGCAACAAAACTGTGGTGGGAATGCCACTTACGACACTAGGATCTAATGAAGGCAAGAGGTGCACTGCGTTGGCATCACATGTGGGATTTTGACCCACCTCCTCAAGTTTAGATTTTAGTTTTCATCTATGTAGTCTTTCTTCCCTACATTGATGATATAGTTGTATTATTTATGGGACTGTATGGACAGAGGATGGGCAGTGTGTATGTACAACATGGTTTAGAAATCCAACTTGTACTTCATGATACATGTTTTAGATGCAACATTGCTCCACCCATGTTTATTTATGTTGATTTTTTCACTCTTGAAGGGATGGACTATGCAAAAATTATGTTGGCCTTGGAGGAGAAATTCATGATGCTTTGGATTGCTGAGCACTTGGGTTATGATGAAGATTTGATCCTTGATGATGCCAAAAATGAAAGAGGAGAAGTACTACAGCTCTTACCCTATCAGTTGCTTGAGGACAAGCAACATTTTGGAGGGGAGGACTATAATATTCATACTTAGCCTAAGCTAAGAGGAATATTCATTTTTGTTTTATTTTCTGTTGCATGAATAAATGAATAAAGGAGGACATGTAAAAATCCTAAGAAGACTAGATAAATCAATGCCCGTGAGAACACAGTTAAATCAGGGCCATGTAAATAATCACTTGCAGGTGTGAAATGGGTTTGAGCTGTGAGACTGGGTCAACCTTAACCAAATCTACATCGCTGTCTAGGTTCAATGCATCTCCTAAAGGGACATCATAGTTTTAGAAGGAGTCCCCTCATGTGAAAAGAGCTAACTCATCAAGGTGGTTTAGGGTTTGAAAAGGCTCTCATATTATAAAAGGAGAGGGAAGGAAACAAGAGAAGGTTGTTGATTGATCATATTTCTGAGTATTTTGTCTACTTAGACAAATACTAATTCTCTTCTGTTTAGTGGAGGATTGTGCTTGGATTTCCAATGCAGGGATTTCACCTCTTCGTTTGACGATTCTTGGAGGAGTATTTGCTGAATTGATCCACTATTAGGCTTGAGGCCAAGCTCTACTTAAATTGGCAATGCTAATCCATTGAGGTTTTTTCTGCTACTACAAGCTGCAGGAGATGGGAGTCTAGATCTACAGAGATCTAGCTTGTTTTGAGAGCCTCTTCTCATGGAGTGTGTCTTTTAACCTCCTGGAAGAGTGTCTCTTCTCTTTATACTTCAAATATACAATTTGGAAGTGGTTATCTATGTCATTTTAGCTACAGCATTGTTCCCATTGATGGACTGCATTATTTTGATATGAGCTTCTTTCTGGTGTTTTGATCACTGTTTTGATTAGATATTTCTAGTGCTGGGGTTTGCCTTCCACTTAGGTGATCCATGGATTAGCTTGCTAATCCATGTTATATTTAGATCTGATCTATTGTAATGAAATTTAATATTCAGAAATTACTGCAGCATTTTATAGATCTGCAACTTGTATGTCATATCTACTCTTATTTATGCATGATTTGGTCAAAACCCTAAGGGGATCTTGTAAAGAAAGCCATCTAGTTTATTTATCTGATATAGATCTTATGTTTTATCGACAGATTTGTCCTATATGTGATTTGTAATATAAAACTACTACAACTCTTGAAAATAACACTGTTGAGCCATTTCTGCTGATATATCTATGTTGCAGCTCTCTTTTCTGAAGCTATCTTACTCTCTTGTCTCATGTAACTTATTGTATATTGGAATAGGTTCAGTTTAATTCTTATTTGTTGTTGTAAATTTATATATTGGTTATATTGGATGGCCTCCTGCTTAAATTATCAAAGACTTATTTATTCCTGAAGCTAATTTTTGTGCATAGCTACATCCCCTCTTGTAGGGTGTTTTCCAGCTAGACTAGGTTGTGGGAGACCTGTTTACCACACCTAGTTTGATTTTTTTTTGCTCCCATTTTGGATTTAGACTCCAGATCTGAAGATGTAAGGGATAAAAGGGTTGAAAACTCATTTATTTACATCAATCTCTGAAGGAGTGCATTATTTTTCCAAGGCTGCTGTGCAATCCCAATTTGGGAACATTACACAAAGTTTTTGATGAGTTGGATGGGGAGCTTAACAACAATCACTTTTAACAACACTTCAGTTGAGTCAATAATTTTTTCACCAAAATTTATTCATGAACTCACATCTTTGAGTACATCACAACTTCAATATAACTATGAACTGGAAATTAAAATTCCCTCAGGTTACAACTAATAAATTTTAGATATAAATTTTACCCACATTCCCTATAGCATTGCATAAAAAACCTGTCAATTCCTATTCAAAGCATAAATACAAACTGAGATGAAAAAAATACAAACCTCTTAATTCATAGTCCAAGCATAAACATAAACTGAGATGAAAAAAAATTCCAAAGTGTAATATATATCCCTATTAGCGGAGCTCTGAATATTTCTAAAATAGAAAGTTTAAGCATCATATAAAGAAATGAAATTTCTGAATTATGGGATGATTCATGCCACAATACAGTGGTTTTCTCTAAATATTTCCTATATTATTAAGCATTAAAACATTAAAGTACAGAACAAAATTACCTATTTTCAAAAATACAATATATACAAAAATTTGATCCTCTCCAACTGGCTTTGAATTTTCAGCAATGCTTCCATTAAAATTCATTTTTTAATCAGTAAGAGGCCTATGGATGTAACTGTCCCTCGCAACCATACTATAGGATCTTTTTGAATGAAGGAATATAGTTTTTTAAAGAAACATAAGCTGCACATATCGAGCATGCAATTTCTCAAAATTACACAATAAAATCATAAACATTCAAATGTATCAAAGCTAATATAACAATTTGACCCTGTGCAAGAAACTGGCTTTCAATTTTCAACAACATTGCACTTACAATTCAACCTTCATTAGTAAAGAGGCCTATGGCAATAATTGTCCCTCTAGTTAACTCACTATTTGTGTTATTTTTCATTGCATAAATACAAATCATTGAATAAACATATGATGTAGATAATGAACATGTAATTCCTCCAAAATTATTATTAATGTACATGTTGCATGTCAAGCAAGTCTTGTGACCAGTGTTGGAGATCAATTACACAACAAGACTTGCTACTCAGTTTTAAGTTGTAACATTTCAATGAAGATTCACCTGTTTTGGTACAATTATGTCAATTCTATATATTATAAGAATAATTTCAATAATAAATCCATAGCTCTTGACTTTTTATAGTGCTCAATCATTTCAAAGCACTTCAGAATTTAACTACAAAATAAATTCTATTATTTTTAGCCTAAAATAATCATGTACATTGAACAAACTAGCTTCAATAACCTTTACCTGTTGTTTACTTTATCTGATTAGCATTACTTTTGTTAGAATATCTATTACCATTGCCTTATTTATTTGCGTTACACTAATTTTATCTCAAAAATAATGTTTAGAGAGATTGGGAAGATACCATTGTTTTTGTGAAGTTAAATAGCAAATCCATCTCTTCTAAATAAGACAGGTCTCCCCTTATGACATAAATGTACAATGTGTGAAGAATTATTTCTTTTTGTATATACTATCAAGTTGGTCACATAAATATTGACATAAGGAATAGACAAAGATTTTATCTCCCCATCAATATCATCCTCTGTGAAAGCAATAGCAAGCCACCCTGCAATGTTTGTGATAGTTGATACTATTAGTGCCTCTGTAAAACATAGAAAATGAATCTCGAGGTTTTTTTTCATGTGTAAAATGAGAAATAAATAAACCAATTAATATGACATGATTTGTTATCATATGTACAAGAATCATAAATTTGTCCATAGTTCACATATAATATCACCGTCAAATCCTGAAAAGCACTCACCCCTTTCTGCCTAATGTAATCATAAATTTTCCCATTGGATATTTCTCTAATCATTGTGCCAACATTGGATGGTGCACAAAATAAAGAGCACTGTGAATTATTTAATATCAGACCAGACTACTAGGAAATTTTCCAAGTGTTATAAATGTAACTAGGTTCGATCTTCATAATTATTATTTCATTATGTCAAAGGAAGAAAAGAAACATGATGTTTATCTTAATATCCATGATTATATACCCAAAAGGGTCAAAAGAAAATCACTATGAATCAAAAAAACAAATATTGTCATATACTAGAGTCAAGATCCAATTAGGACTTGGCATTGGGTTCAGAAAAAGAATTTTATTTGGGTCAAAATGATGAAAAATAAGGTCAATTACATCTCCTAACCCTAATGGAAAAATCGGCCTCAAGTCATCCCCAAACTAGCACCAGAAAGGATATAAATACGGAATAGGTCAAGGTGATTTGAAGAAATGCACTTTGCTCTCACAACTTCGCATATTTTTGGGAACTTCACATACAACTGGGTAGCTTCTGGATTTCGAATATTCTGGATTTCTGGGTTCTGGATTTTGCATATTTTGGGCTTTTAGATCTCACATTCTATCTAGAGCTTTGAATCTCTGGATCTCTCATATCTCGTTGATATCTCTTAAAGAATACTTGTTGCAAGAAGACCTTTCTGCTAAAAGATATCATTGCAGGAAGACCTTATTATCTCTTGAATAAATCATCAGCCTTAATAAAGGATCATCACTCAAAGAATTTTTTATCTCTATGGAAGGTTTTTCTCTGAAGAAACCTTAATCAATAGTTTTAAAGATTCCAAGGGATGTAGCCATTCTTGAAGAAATTGTTGGAAGATCTTCAAAAGGATCATATATCTTGACAATTAAGTACTCTATTATTCTCTATGGCTAAATATAGTTCTATGGGTTTTGTATGCAAGGAAATAAATAATCTGTTTGGATCATCCAACAACAAATCCTGCAAGAAGAAGATAGAATTAATACTAAAAAAAAATGTAGTCCCGACTTCTGTATTAGGAAAGGTTCCCCAACCTGATCAAGATAAGGATCAAGATGTTGATAACTATAATAGAGGAAAATCTCAGAGGATCCTCCTTGAATTGATCAAGGATAACCTTATTGTATATGTTTCGATATTAAACACAATAAATGAGATTTATGATAAGTTGGTAAAGCTATACTCTGCCTCCGCTACTCGTCAAAGAATAACCCTAAGGAATCAAATCTAGAAGGAAAGAATTGGAAAGGAAGAATAGTTATCCTCCTACTTCATGAATATATCCAAGATAAGATATTAATTACAAGAACTTGGAGAAGTAGTAACTACTGGAGAATTGGTTACATGTGCACTCAATTCTCTCCCTCCAGATTGAAATAGTTTTGTACGAAGCATCTATGCACCAAAGGAAACCCCTACACTTCATGAATTGTGGGCATGATGTGCTTTGTAATAATTAATACTAATGGAAAAATATGAGACAGAACCTCAATATGAAGAATCCCAAGCCTTAACAACAAAGTTCAAAAGAATGTCTTGAATATTTGGAAAGCTTGACCTCGTCGAAAGTTCAACAATCACCACAATAATCAATCAGATGGTGATCTTGATATGTCAAAAAGTTCAATTTTATGGATGTCACAAGTTTGGTCGCTATAAGGAATGTCGCAAAAATCTGGGAAACATGAAGGAAAAAAATAAAATAAAGGGGAGATATGAAGCTAATGTTGTTGAGGTGAAGAAGCTAAAAAGAATCCAAAGAAGGAAGATAAGAAGGACCTTTATTATGACTTTAACATATTTTCATGGTAGTTTTTGTTCTTCACATCTATCCAGGTTAGTTACAATTACTTTGATAACATAAAATACTTTTTGAGTTTTTTGTAAACCTTATTCTATGGCTTTCATAGAATAGATTCTCAATTGAGTATGGAATTAAAAGAGGCCATAGATAATGATAGAAGCCTTAGAGGTTTGTGACTACTCTACTATTGGTAATATCAAGAGAATAGAAAGGTTCGTCATCGAATATTGTTATAGGATTTGCTGGTCTTATTGTGATCATCTTGATGATATCATTTTTTAAGACTCTTTATTATTAGACTTACTACAATAATTAGTTTTTAATGAAGGCACTAATGCACCTATAATGGATATAGTAGCAATTAACTTTAGAAGTTTTGGAAATATTGTTATAGCTGTAATGGTCATAAAAGTATTTTTTTATGGAATAACTGTCTTTTTGAATGGAAGAATTATTGTATCTATACAAGTGGTAAGCAATGAACTCTTTTAAAAACACTATTATCACATTAATATTTGTTTGTTACAAAATTCATGTTGATATAGTTGTATAACTCCACTATCCACTTAAAGGATGGAGTCATTCTTTAAGTCTATATCGATGCATATGAGTGAGAACTATGAAAGTTAATGAAGATCCTCTTGACACATATACCTAATCATGATGATTTTTTATAGAAACTCATGACTGGCTATAGAATGTTGTTACCTTGATTAAATAAAAAAATGAAATGGCCTCATGATGATTTAAAGTACTAGTTGAGCAGGTTCAAGACTAAGAGAAAAACTAGTTCTCTTTGTTAGTATTTGATTTATTGATATCTTGATACTCTTGTCCATATGTTTTCATGATAAATGTTACAGGTCAAGATTTGTACTATAGCTTGACAAGAAATATGGACTCTATACAATAAATTTTTTGCATGTGTGCACTCGGCTAGATGGTAGCATGAAGAAAATAAGCTCCTACACCTCATATGGAAAGGGGGAGCTACAATGTCCTGGACAAGGGTTGGATACAAGGTCTAGATAGCTGATGATGATGAGAAAGAAATGACCAATTTATGGTCTCATCCTATGACATGCAGGTATGGGCACTATTTTATTGACAAATGATTTGTTAATGAAAACAAATGTCAAGATGCTCACAGATAACACAATTTGAAACAAGTTAATGTGGATGGGCTATCTGTAAGCCACGATAGAATTATATATAGTAGAATTCAAAAATTGAGATTTCAGAATGATGCCATGACTAAAGAACATTGTTGAACATTAATGTACCCAAAAAAACCTGTCAAGATAAGAACACCACACTATATTAATGGTTTTCATTTTTTACTAACTTTTTGGGAATCTAGAACAATAGATTGAGATTAAGGGGGGAATTTCAAGAAAAGTAAACAGACAACATAGATTTTTAGCCAAAAAGGTAAAACTATGCCATGGGTACTACGAATATTCCTATTCCATAAGATAATATACACAAATGACATATATATGTAGTCTACAATGACATATACACACGTGTATTTTCTCATAAGCACATGAGTTTATTACTGTTTGGAGTGACTGTGATTTACTCCCTGTCACGTTTTCTCACATGATCCTGTGATAATCTTACCAATGATGATGATATGATTCCCATGGAAGTAAGAACGAATTCATGGTTCATATCCTCTGTTAAATTATCCCTCGAGAAGGGAAAAAAGAAATTTTCAATGTGTTTCGCTTTATTTTGATCAACATTCTCATAAGAAAATATGAATTCCAATTCAACAATATTAAAATACTTTGATTTTTTCTTTATTTTATAAATGCAAAGGACTTTCGTCATTCAATTAATTTATGAGTTGACTGGATAGAACATCGACAAAGAGCTATTGCATATTTCCTTGATCAAAGAGACTGACCACTCACAACTCTGACAATTTAAGGACATTAACCCAGAGTAATCGAATAGGGACCCTATCTTTGGGCGAATTAAAAATTACCTCTGAAACCTCATTTCAAGGGTTTGATCCAACCTTCTTGGTTTTATACCTACCCTTGTCTAGGTAAAACTTCAAAAATTTTCCCTCCATTCTCAGGTTGATGATGTTAGTGTCAGTATTTGCATCATGCCATTAGTGATGAGAATCATATTTTCATATAATTTTAGGAGTCCCACTCATAAATTTTTATTCATTCCACTATCTCATCCAAAAACTTAGTCATTGATGATGGCCCCAGTCCAAAAAATATCACTCTTCCTCAAATTTGATTACTTGCTGCATAATTTCATACCTTTCCGACTATACACATCCATAAAGTAACATCAATCATGTCATCTTGAAATTCAGCCCTTCAAGGTCTCATTAGGTCATTAGGGTCTCCAAGGTTCAATGAAACTTCATATCCATTGCATAATACGAACAAGTAAAGGGTGATCCAATAAACATCTCTTCACCATATGCAGATGACTTGTAAAGAAAATTTCTTGTTTCAACATGTAATTTTAAGTCTTTCAAAATTTCATAATTTCACCATCCCAAGCTTCCAACTTAGGGTCCCACATGCCAAAAAATCAAATATCAAAGTGCAAAGAGTTCCTAGTCCATCAAAATTATTAATTATCAAAGGAAAGAAATCCAAGTGAAAGGGTTTAATTGTGAAGTTTAAAGGTGAATTTTAACATAGAAAACTGGGCTCCAAAAGCATTAAAATCACAATTCACCAAGTATAAAATCCCTCAAGACATCAAATCCATCCTCATTTCTCCCCTACAACATTGTGCAACCATCTCCACAGCACGATTTTCAAAACTAGATAGAGAAATTGGGAGAAAAGTGGCAGTGCTACACTCGTGTATTGGTTGTGTTGTTCTCCTGCATAACACGATGCACATAGCCTTCGGGCACTGCGCTCCTGGTAGAGGAGGCACTGAACTCCTCCCACATGTGTTGCACGCCTGCCCAACTTGCTCAGGGAGCTATAAAACTAATTTCCATCGCTCTAAACCTTCAAAATTGGTTGCCTTCACCATTGAGCAAGTAATTAGCACCAAATTACCATCTCCTAGCTTTCCTGAAGTCCAATCCTTGTCGTGTTTGAATGTTCTATACAAAATTTGGTGTATTCTTTGTTATAAACCCTAGTTTCATTCCTAATTTTCAATTACACTTCCTAAGACTTCAACTACCCTTCCGATATTAAAATTAACCTTTCTCGTCCCTATTTCACTATATCCCATTCCCCAAATCCCCTTATCCCCAAAACCCTAAAACCTAGGTATTTCAATTTCCTAGGCTCCCAAATCCCCATACCGGTAATAAAATTCATATTCCCAAATCCCACAACAGTTTTACTCCCTGTCAACTCTCTCAATTTAATAATTCCTTCCCCCATCTCCCTAGTTTTTTCCATCTCATTCCCACTTCCCAAACCTACATTTCACTCCCAATTCATCTCCCTAAGGTTTCTAGCCAAGACACTATGGAAGAGGAAAATAAAAAATTCAGTGAGGAAGAAGAAAGGTAAGAGAGGAGGCCACAAAAAGGATGGAGGATCCTCAAACTTGAACCTACAAACACCAAAGAACTCATGGCTTCTCCCATGGCTGTGACATGTTTCAAGCATATAGGATGCTTTGAATTTTGTGAAAAAATATAGAGTGTCCAACATCACCGTGTTTTGAGCTTTCTTTTCATCTCTAATCTTCATGAGAACTAGGTAACCCTTGATGGTTTCACTTTCATAGTATCCACAAGCATCATAGCCACTACCACTGGAATTCCAAATGTTGATGAAAATTGGTTCAAGGAAGAAGTCTTGGAGGATCATTACTATGAGCCATACATCAAGCCAAGGTAAAAGAATGAAGGAAAGAAGGTCTTTCCTTTCTCTTACCTCCTGGATGGATATTCCCCCATGATTAAAATAATCATGAAGTACTTTTCTTGTGAAGGAAGGTTCTCTAGAATCTACACCTACCATATCCGGTTATTGATGCACTTCACAAGGGTCAAAATGCTCAACATACCTTATTATCTCTTTAGGAACATTGAAAAAATGGCATACATTGTTCAAAAGAGAGATTATGACCAGTAGATGAAAATTCTTTTTCACCACTCTCTCATCAAGATAATTGTCCTCCATCACCTGAATCAATTAAACATCTCATGTGAAAATTTCATAGCTAATGACATTTTTACTACTCCACCAATTCAACATTCTCAAGTTGTGCCTCCACCATCTCATCCTTCCACATCCATTCCTCCATATCAGCCCACAGTACCTACTTCTGCATGAGATCAAACTACTTCACCCATTTCACCACCATCATCACCATTTCACACTCAATTTGGGTCATCTAGCATGGCTAAGGTCAGTAAGCTTCCAAAGACCAAGGTGGCTGACGTAGAGACATTGGAAAAAAAATATCGATGAGGTCATAGGCAAGCGTTTTCTCCACATATTGTGGAAGTTTCCTTGCCTTCTTCATCGACAAAGTAGGTAGACAAAGGAAAGCAAAAGTTGACAGAGGAAGATATTCAAGAAGAGATAATGCATCAGGAGGAAAATATTCATGAGACAGAAATGGAGTTTGACCTTGTTGACTTGGATTAACAAGTTGAATTTGAGATCACTAGCATGGTCATCAAGGAAAAAGAAGCCAGGATTAGAGCGCTACAAGCTAATCATGATAGATCTAAATTTGTCATTACCTTTCTTGAGTAGGAGAACCAACAACTAAAAACCAACCACTTCATTGATGAAGTGAAATTCATGAAAGTTGAAAGAGAGGCAGAAAAATGTAATGTCTTGCTTGAAGAGACACTAGAAAAATATGGTGTGCTAGATGAACCAGAAGAACAAGTGCCAAGAAGAAGTCCAAGAACTGGAGGTTTGAAGAGAGCCATAGAACTAGAATGGTAGAAAGAAAGAGAATTAGCATATCAGGTCACTCTTAATGAGAAATTTGCAGTTGTAATCAGTGAGAATAAAGAAGGTTGGCTTTAGGAAATAAATTGCCACCTTGAGAAGACGTTGAAAAGGGATAATAAATACAATGATATTTAGAGAAGGATGGCAAAGCATTATGCCAAGAGAAACGAAATTTCAAGGTCAAAACTTAAAATATCCAATGCAAAAATTGAAACCCTAACCATGAAAGAAGATAAAAGAAGACTTCATATCCTTATTGAAGCCTCACTCCATTCCTAATCCTCATCATCAACCAACATTCAACAAATTTTGGTGATTTTTGATGCACTTTTGCAAATTTTTGAAGTTTTTGTATATTCCTTGACAGTCATGTAACACTTGGACTGTTGGGAGCACATCACCCTAGGCACTGCGCTTCTGCTTGAGGTATATTTTGGTCAAAAGTGTTGGGTATGTGTTATATCTTTTATATCATATTTTTCAGTTGGCAGACTCGCCTGTGATTTCATGTATGGTTTTTGGTGAGCCCTGGTATTGCACCAAGAATGCTGCAACTCCCAAGGGCTTCCCTACTTTAGTTATCAACTCGGGGTTCGTAAAAAAATTGAGGTGACAATGTTGTATACACAAACGATGCATTGTGTTCATGTCATCCTCTTCTGCTTCACAAAGGGTGTTATTTCGTAAATTATGAGAACAAATTTAAAGTAAATTGTTGGATGGAAATGACAGAAAGTAAATTGAACTAAATTTCTATAAAGGGATGCCAAGCATGAAACTAATTTAATTTGCAGAAAATAGATAGCAGAAAGGAAATTAATTCTAAACCACACTTAACTTGGCCAAACGGCTAAATGCACTATACCTATCCTATGATCTATCTACCATACTCCTATCCATGAAACTAAACTATCCATGCCTTAATTTTAATTAAAAAGAATTATTTTACATCTTAGAGGGAAGAAAAAGGGCTAAGAGGGCTAATGGGAGTTTAAGACATGAAATGAGGTTTGGAAGCGGAAAGAGGGGGTTAAACCCTTAGAAAAATTTATGATAGCATGAGAAATGGATTTGGAGTGGACAGAGGGGGTTAAACCCTTTGGAAAACTTATTATAATTCAAGAAATGACTTCGAAGAGAGAAGAACTTAGAAATGCGATGGTGGAATACTGTAATATCCCAAAATAGGGAAATTCTACACTATTGGGAATATCTTAAGATATTCCAAATGTGGAGATCCAACAATACATAAACATAAATTGGAAATAACTGTGAATAAACATCATACCAAAATGTATGGAAACCATAGAGCCATTTTATAATTAATCAGCAGCAAATAATAGCAATACAACTCAAAGGATCAAGGCAAGCAAGCCTCCCATCAATACACATGCTAAAAGTAAAATACTGCTACATGGCAGAGTGTCTATGAACAAGAAATGTGCAGTCATGGATGGAGCACTACTACACTAAGTATAAAATATAATAGATCTGCATATATATGAATCATACAATATTGGGAGAGAAGATCTATGCTCCCAATCACTACCTCAAGACAATCCTAGAAGGATTGGCTGAAATATGGAAAACTGCAAAATGCCAGAGTTGAAGGGTAGTAGCTGCAGCTAAAGAACTGGAATTGGATGGAGAAGGCTGAAGATGCTGCATCAGATAAAAATACCTCCTCCAATGGATCTTCCAAGTGTAAGGTTGATCCTAACACTGAATATCTCACCCTCCGACAATCACTGCAATCCCTCACTGCAAATACCTTCTGAAAATAATGCAGTCACTGAGGGATATTGCGTTGTAGGTGCAAGAAAAATTGTTGGCCAAGTGTGAAGATCTAAAATATTATCCAAGGGCTTCCAAACTGATCTTTCAAAGGAAAGAGAGCCTCCTCCTCTAAAAAATGAGTGATGGAATTGGTGTTGTGAACCCTCTCTACAACACCCTGCAACACAACATTATTTTGTTGCAGAAATAACATTGTAGCTGAAGGAGGATGCTTGGCCTCAAGATTAGATGTGGGGAAAATTAGTACAACTCCTTCAAGAGGCCTCTCAATAAATGAGAAGGATTCCTAAATAGGAAATCCTTGTGCTAAGCAGCACTGCAACTCTACTAAACAACAGGAGAATGCACAAAGTCTAAACAAACAATGAAATCAATAATCTAAATCATGAATAAAAATGGCTACCTTGCCCTCCTTTTAAACAAGTGAAAGCCTTCTCTCCATTAGTCCCACTCATTAGGGTTTCATCCACCAAATATCCCTCTTCCCATTCATACTGCACTGTCTATCAAAGTGTTCTCCACCTCCCATCCCAACATTGTTGACTTGGTCGAACTTGACCTTGTCTCCATGCAAATGTTCTCTTTCACACATAAGGGTGTGAAATCTAGCTCTTATGACTATCCCCTTTCACATTTGAGGGATTTTATTCATGTTTTTAATATGCATGGGATTCCTTACCCATTTATTTAGTTGCTAGGTGATAAAAATAAAATTTCAATATTCCATTTAGCTGTGTGCTAAAATGGGAATATCACAAATACGATGGACAACAAAAGTTGCGATGTGTGATTTGCGATGTCGCAATCACAACTTTGCAAGTTTAAATGGATGGTAGTAAGGAATTAACAGAATGAAATAAATGGTGTGCAGTACGAAGTGCAAAGAGTGATGTGGTAGGTCGCAAATCGCAATATCGCAAGTTTACAAGGATAGCCATAAGGATTAACGGGAATAAACTAAATGGTGCATAGTGAGAAGTGAAAAGAGTGACGTAGTGGGTCACGAATCGAAATATCGCAATTTTACTAGAATAACAGTAA
The DNA here is from genome assembly GCA_034641835.2 of Pinus albicaulis. Taxonomy (NCBI): domain Eukaryota; kingdom Viridiplantae; phylum Streptophyta; class Pinopsida; order Pinales; family Pinaceae; genus Pinus; species Pinus albicaulis. The sequence goes on from CM076584.1 coordinate 962,986,217, forward strand.
GGATTAATGGGAATAGACTAAAGGGTGCATAGTGTGAAGTGCGAAGAGTGATGTGGCGGGTCGCGAATCGCAATATCGCAAGTTTACAAGGATAGCGATAAGGATTAATGGGAATAAACTAAATGGTGAGTATTGAAAAGTGCGAAGAGTGACGTGGCAGGTCACGAATAACAATATCGCAATTTTACAAGGATAGCAGTAAGGATTAACAGGAATAAACTAAAATGTGCGAAATGAGATTTGCGCTGCGATAAAGGTTGCAGGAGGAAATTTCAGATGTCATAAGTTTCGTGGGATGCGATTTACAATGTGGTATGTTCTACGGGATGCAATTTGTGATGTGGTAAGTTCCACGGGATGCGATGTGCAATGGGGATGACGTGGCGACGGAAAACGATAAGAGTTGTGATTTGCAATTTCGCAATCGCAAAGAATCAGTGGTGAGTGTTAATGGTAGAAATAACCAGTGCGAAGTATGATTTGTGATTTTGCAATATCACAATCATAAGGAATGGGTGATAAGTGCTAAGGTAATTATTAAATTTTGCAAATGTGAATTGCAACGTACAATGGTGGGAGTCCCGAGGAGCAAAGGTGAAGGTTGGGTTTTCGGTGGTTTTGTATGGTTTTTCACGTGTTCTTTGTAAAAACAGAGAAATAAGGTTGAAGGGCTTAAGGGTATTCAAAAGAAGGTAAGTGCAGTGCTAAGGTGAGAAGTGAAGGAGGGAAATGGAAGTGTAAGAGCAGTTCTGAGAAGTGGAGCACACCTGTGGATTACTGCACGTGAAATAGACAGAAATGCGGGGTGAAATCATGAAGGAAAGGCTTGGACTTGGTAATACAAATTTTCCCCAAAATTGAACATAAAGCAATTTTGGCCTATGGGAAGGTGCGCACCTACTCTAAATCTATTGAATAAGATGAGAGGGGGGATATTTGACCATAGTTTTGGATTTTTTCCTCTATTTCACTATGCATAAGCAATTAAAACTATAATAGCACACAAACTCAATAGCAATGAAACTTATCGGAAGCAGATCTAACTTAAATGACAGAAGGAAAACTAGCTAAATGAAAGAAAGGAAAAGATAATAACAGTAGAGAAGCTGAGGCACATGGATTAGGCCCTAACCCATGAGCCTAGCACTCTAAACATAAATCAATCAAATGAAATCAGTCTTCTTATTTCCTAAAAGAATAACTGCATACATCTCTAAGAGTTTTGATCCCTGAATAAAACAAAAGCTTCAATAGCTCACAACAATAATTCTGAATGGAATCGAGACTACGATAGACTAACTCTTCCTAACTCTAGCTCTGTTCTATTTATTCTACAGGGCAGCTACCAACAAATCCCTAGAAAATGGTGATTGAGTCCATTGGACTCCAAGTAAACCAATATTGAGTGCTCTCCTTTTTGAGTTGCACGGTTGCCTCTGGAATTCAAATTTTTGGAGAGAATCCTTGGGGATCCTTCGGCTGCTTGTGGAATTGGAATTTCTGGAGAGAATCTTTGGGATCCTTTGGCTGCCTTTGAGGGTAGACAATTCTCCTATAATTTCTCCTTGCTGTCTCCTCCAATTATATGTGATAAAACCTTTATAAAATGCTTAATAAATCATGACTTTCCGCACTCAACCTCATATTAGGCACTCAGAGTATGTTAGCCTTAAACACCACCTATACTAGCATCATAAACCCAAATAATAATAAAAATTCAAAATAAGAGATCGAAGAAAGAAAAAATTTGACTATTAACCCCTCCAAATATGTCTAAGTATGGAGCTCATCATCACCCCCCTAATAAATGGTTGCTCATCCTCTGAGCAACTGATCCTCCTCCTCCATTTCCTTCAAAGCTTTGACATCCCCCTTGATTTCCTGAGGAAGAAGTGTGGGAGTTTCCCCAAGGGGGTAAAATCCATCATTCTTTTCTACATTCTCCCATTCTATATCTTGTGCATATGTGTCCTCTTCATCAGTCATCCTGAGCAGTAAATTCGGGTTGAGATTTAGTCTGAACCATCGAATCTTTTTTGCTTACATGGCCCTCTTGTATAACGGTGCCCTTTCCAATGAACCCCTCAGTATTTCTAGAGTATGATGCTCCCTGTTTCTGAGGCTATGTGGGAGGTTGTCCCATCTCCTCTCGCTGGCCATAATGCAATCCTCTTCTATCTGCCTAGAAACATCATCAAAGTGGCCTATAACCTAGTATTGAGTCTGAAGGTAGCTTTCAACCAGTGTAGGGTCATTTTCAATCTCTCTTTTATCACAAAATTGCACCTGATAGGCTACTAACCAAACAAATTCATGTAACTATTTCAAACCAATCTTGTGCCTGAAGCTTAGCCTCTTCAGTCTGAGAAGGCTCTCTCAAAGGGTTAATGATATTTGATAAAGATAGATTTAGATGGCCAACTCTACATGGAAAAAAACTTGTTTCTGATGTGTATAGGTTGAAAATATTATCAGTCTACAAACATTGGGCTTATGGAGTCAACAATTTCAGTGATTTAGTAGTAAGCTCACTTGACATGGAATTTGAGGTAGGTAAGAGTTTTTAGTAGAAGTACACACACATGAAATAGGAAATCACAAAGTCAATTCATCTATAAAGGAAGTCAAAGCATTGCATGACTGGATTCTGAGTATTAAATATGGAAACCACTGAAAATGGTACACATAAAATATATAGATAAGACAGGGACTAAAAACTCAATCAGAGTCTCAGGTTGGTCAAGAAACAAGTCTCTGTATTACTGAAAATAGTCAATTTACATAAAGCTGTAGTATTGCCAAAAAATATCCAACCCTTGACAAAATCGAATCTCTACCCTTTAATAGACTTTCTACATGATGATATGATCCACCTCCTGACTAGATTCATTTAATTTTTCCCTAATGACACCTTGAATAACAATAAAACATATATTTTAATGAGAAAATGACATCTATCCTACTTGACAGTCCTTTTCCTAATAGTACTCAAACTGTCCTTTATTACATCAATTCCATTATCTCCTAGTATTAGTTACATCTTTGAAAAATATTCCTTCACATGTTTGAATAGGGTGTGATGGGACTGATCACTACCTAACATCTTAATTGACCTCCTCTAAAACTGGAAACAAACCATGTTTTTTAGGAAAACTAGTCCTTATCTTCACTAAGGGGTTTGGTTTATGATTTTTCTTCATCACGTGGTATTTAAGTCTTGGATTACTGTTGGAAATATCCCTTGAACCTTAGAAAGTGTCCACATATCCATAACTGCAATAAAACCTACTCATATAACTTCAAAACAGTACGCTACGAAAGTATGACAATTTCGTAGCGTTTCAAAAATGCCTTTTGCCATCAATCTTTCTGATTCTTTTCTCTTGCTTGATGTTCATAATTCCTTAATAAATATTCCATACCATTTTCACCTCTTATAACTTCCCAAAATTTCATAGCGTTTTCCTGTTCTTCAAGCCCAAGAACGCTACGAAACTGCTGAAAACAGTGGAAATTCCAGATTTCTGTGTAACCTCAAAAATGAACTTTCCAAGTGTAAAAAATTAGTTTCTAACATGCCATTAGCCTTCAAAATCATAAACCAGCTCAAACTATAATTTTTTAGGGGTTTCTTCCTCATTGATGATGAGTTGAGCAATTGGCTCCTCAACTACTATCATTTTAATGCCTTTTTTCTCCAACTCCTCATGGATTAGTTCAAGTTGTTCCTGGAGGTTTTTAGCCTAATCCTTCAACTTTCTATTAGTATATTTCAAATGAAAGTTATTTTTCCTGACATGTTTCACCTCCTTCCTCAATGGAATGGTCCATTTGATAAACTTTTGTGTATTATCTAGGGTCTTGGAAACACTGTTAACCTGCTCTTCCCAAATCTCCTTCATCTTTTCAAACTGAACCTCCTAGACATTGTGTTTCCTTGCTTCACTATTCATAACAGAAATTTCATGGTGGACCAACTTCAACTGTTCTTCAAGGAGTTAAAACTCTATTTTATCCATTAATTTTTCTTTTCCTTTTTTTGATTTGAAAACTGTATCTTTCTCTATAGGTAATGAAAGATCAATAATGTCTTGTGGTGGTTGGACTATGTTAGTAGGTGAATGAAACTCTTTACTGCTTTCTAATAGCTTTCTAGCATGCCTTGTCATGGGATTTCTTTCTTGGAACATAAAACCTGCATCTTCTCCTTCAAATTCTTGTTTCTTTGCATATTTGGCTTTCTTTAGTTTCTGTCCACCTTCCTCTATATCCTTAGCCTGGACTATCTGAGTCTTTTCTATGTCAATGGCATGTAATATGTCTTCTAGATTTACTTTAGCTACTGCTCTATCTTCTACAACTACCTTTTTATCCTCTAAAGCCATTTTTTGACTCCTTGTCATCCTTTTGCTTCCTTGTTTAATCACAACTTGTTTTTGTTTTGCAGGTTTGACCTCTTTTGCTTTTTGTTTTTCAGGTGGAACAATGGGTGTATCAAAACTCTACAATTTATCTGTTTCCATCATGAATGGTTCACTTGGTTCTAATCTTGTTGGGTCACTTGGTTTTGCCACCAATGGTTCACTTTGTTCTACTACTAAGGGTGATGTGATTCTCCTAAGTTGAGGAGTTCTTGAAGGAGTAAGATCATCCAACTCAAAACCACTAACAAACAAAAATGAAGACCAGTATTTGCCTAGTCTTTGGAGCTCATCTAAAACCAAAAATTTAATTAAACCATGATGAAAAAATGAAGTCTCACTCCCTTCAGGTTTTTCTTGGACCTTATCTGCCATTTTTGATAAACATCTATTTAAATAGAAAGGAAGATCAAGGGATATCTTACCAGTAAATTGTAGGAGTAGCTTGAAATGGTATGAGTTGAATTTATGATATCTTCCTTCAGAAGTAAAATACTTTTGGATGATGAGGAGAAATTTTGAGTAGTTATCCTTCATGAACCTCCTTGGAATGACATTATTAAGCTCCATTTCACTATTTTCAGGCTTCATAAACTCTTTACATTGCTCCATGCTAAACTTGAAACATTTGAACCACTTCTGTTGTCCCCTTGGAATCCATGTTGCTGGTACAATGACCTCTGGTGTAATGGAAAGATTAAGCATCCTCACATTGGTAGTTGTTCCACTGAAGTTTAAAGAGAATTATTTGGGAACCTGTACATGGTAGCCTTGTAATCTTTCACAAAACTGTAAGTATCTTGTCCTTCCGAAGACTTCTACAGTTTTTGGGTCTTCATTCATCAGATTCATATCTACTGGTTCATATCTCAGACATTGGACATGCTTATTTGTCCTTCTTTTTTCTGCCATGGTTTCATTAATGCCTTCTCAGCCTCGCTTGATCACTGATCTATGTAAGTGTTTGAAAACACCAGCCATAGCTTTGGCTCAATGCAATAAATCTCTAGAGCTAGATATCACTGAAAGAAGGAATGAAGAATGAGAAATGACTGAATTAGGAAATATTTTAAATTTTGATGTCCACTCATAACACAATGATGACTCATACATGCCTAAAATGGTGATGATCACTTTAGACCTGACCATGTACCTTGATATTATCCCTTGATGACTCGAATGGTATCTAACTTACCCTTTCCCAATGATATTATGACACCTAACAGCTAATCTGAAAAGACAGACAAAAAATGACACTTTCGTAGCATGTTTAGTGTAAATATGGATGTTTTCGCTATGAAAGTAGCAATGGTTTCATAGCGAAAAGTGTAATTTTTTAGTGTATTTCACTACGAAACTATGGTTTCTTGGCTGAAACCACCATTTCGGTACTAAAATAGTGGGAATTGAAAATTGTCAGAAAATTATGAATGATGTGACATGAAGGGGTTTGAAAGTGAGTGGGGTTGGACCTTAGGGTAAGCTTAAATAAGAAAAATTTAAAATTTTCCTTGACTAAGAAATAAAAAATGAATCCTACAACCCTACCTTTGACACATGAAACTATATGAATTTGTGAAATGATTCTTCATTTTTTTTCATGATAACAGTGGCTCCACTTGGGATAGTGTGCCCGAGTGGTACACCAAAGAACCAGTAATTCCAGTGTTGCTATCCATCTTCATTGAAAACAAAAAACTTTGAAACTTACCAAGTCTTTTCTTCAAACTCTAATGGCCTTCACCTCAGGCTCAATATTGATGATTTATCTTTTCATTATTAGTAGAAAAACATATAAAATGGAATATATACAATGGAATGAATGATAAGCAAATTTTAAAAAGGTTAGTGTTTCAAAAACCTACCATTGATAGGCCCTCTAGCACATGGTTGTCCATCCATCTCCTACAAAATATAAATGTTTTTCCCATGAAATGCAGCTAATCTGAATGGAACTTTCCAAATGTTCTCAAACTTACCATGTTTCCCCTTCTCTTCAATCCTGGATTCCCATTTCAAAACCAAATCTTGGATTTGAAAATTTTCATCCTTGACCTTCTTGTCAAATTTCTTCTTGATTTTGTTTTGAGATTTCTTATTACTGTTATAGACTTCCTCCCTCTTCTCTTGAAAATATATCAACTGATTGATCCTTCTCTAAATTTCATTTTTCTCCTCCTCCAATTCTTATAGCAACTTCATGACATGCACTCCTAAGGATTTAGGAAAAAGGGCTTCAACTCCATATACCAGCTCATAATGTGAAGTTCCAATTGATATTTTTGTGCATAATCTATCATCCCACTAGGCATACTTCAGCTTAAAATGCCATGACTTCTTATTTTCGTGCAACACCTTCTTAATAATCCTCACAATGCTCTTTTTAGAAGATTCAGCAAGACCATTCCCTTGTGGATAATATGTAGTAGAATGCCCAAGTGAAATGTGATATTGATGAGAAAAACTAATCAGATTATTAGATTTAAATGCTTGTGCATTATCAGTGATGATCTTCATAGGACAACCAAATCTTGACAATATATTATTTTCCAAAAATGAAATAATAACTGAATCATTTTCTTGCCTAGTTGGGATTGATTCAATCCACTTGGTGAAATAGTCAGTTGCTGTCAGAATCCAACGATGCTAACCTGAAGATGATGCATGAATCTGACCAATAAAATCTAGCCCCCAATGCTGAAAAGACACCTCAACATAAATAGGCATCAAGGGTAAAGGTACAATCTTCTTCCTACCATAAAACATTTGGCATTCATGGTAGGCATCAATCTTTTTGTAGACATCTTTAAACATTGTATGCCAATAATACCCTGCTCTGAGAATTTTGTTTTTTGTAGCCTTCCAATAATGATGACCTCCACAATATCCTTTGTGAAACTCCTCAATCACCTTTTCAGCCTCCTCTTCTAGTAAAAAATTCAACAGAATACCACCCGTATCCTTCCAATACAGATTTTTGTCAATGATGTAGTACCTCAAAGATTTTAACTTCACAAATATCGCCTTGGACTTCGTTAGATCAGAAGATGATTTATGATGATGTAATAAAAAAATGATTTCTTTGTACCAATCTAAAATGATGTACTTTTATTCAATGAGGATCATCTCTTCCTCTTCATCTAAAATTTCAAAAATTTCTGCAATTAAATTCATGTCAAGACATTCAAAGTTTGACTATGCCATCAGCTTTGCTAGGCCTTGTCCTTTGACCAATTTTGTGGGCTTGATCTCTATATCATATTCCAGCAAGTTATAAATCCATTTCCCCCTCTTACCATCACAATAATCTTGAGTTAGAATGTCTTTCACAAGAACATTAGGAACAAAAGCTATAATATGAGAATGCAGAATGTAAATTCTAAAATCTTTGATGGCCTTCACCAAGGCATAAGCTTTCTTCTCTAAGATGTTTTACTTCAGCTCTGAGTTAGCTAATGTCATACTAAAAAATGAAATGGGCTGCTCAGTACCTTGATGTCCTTTCTGCAACAAAACTCTAGCAATTGTATTTTCTGATGCAAATGTAAAAACTTGAAATTCTTCTGAGAAATCTAGGCTGATCAACACTGGGGCTTGGGTGAGTGCCTTTTTGAGTGCTTTTCTTCTGCTGTCCACTTGATATCATCTCATTTATTCATCATCTTCCTTATGTCCTTTACAATCTCTACAAAATAGGAATAAACCTCACAAAATTTACCTTTCCTAGGAAAGACTGAATCTCCTTTCTGCTTCTAGGAAAATCCACTTTCTGAATTGAATTGACCCTATTTGGATCAATCTTAATCCCATCTTTTGAAATAATATGTCCAAGTAATTTACCTGAAGTTAAAGAAAAAAATCTTTTGGTGGGATTGAGAGAAATTCCAAACCTTCTACACTTCAGCAGAATCCTTTCTAGGTGCTTCAAATGATCTTCTTCCCTCCTTCACAAGAATATTATGTCATATAGATAAACAACCACGATATTTTCCTTATCCTCAGCAAAATAAATGTCCATTACTCTCTTAAAGGTAGCTCTTGCATTCATCAGACCAAAGGGCATCTTGGCATACATGAATGTGCCCCATGGTGTGGTAAAGGATGCTTTTTCCTGATCTTCCAGATGCACAAGTATCTGATTGTACCCTGAAAAACCATTAAGCATAAACATCCTTTGGGAATGAACAATGTTCTGCAAAATTTTTTCCATCTTTGGAAGAGGGTAATTTTCCTTCAGAGAGGCTTTATTCAAGTTTCAGAAATAAATGCATATTCTGATTCCTCCACTCTTTTTTCTGACTAGAACCAAGTTTGCAAGCCAGTTTTAGAATCTAATTGGAACTATAATTTTGGCATCAAATATTTTCTTTATTTCCTTCTCAATAAGAGGCGTGAGAAGTGGAGTAATCCTCCTCAACTTCTTCTTGAAAGGATTTTCATTTTCTTTAATGGGAATGGTATTTTGAATGATAGTAGGATCATACTTCTTCATATCAGCATAACTCCAAGAAAAAACATCTATGAACCTTTTCATCATCTCAATATATTTCTGTCTCATATCAACTAAAAGACACTTTGAATTTTTAATCATTTTTGGCATAGCTACTGTACCAAGATTACAAGTGTCTACCTCTTCATCATCAACTTGTATCCTAGGAGACTTCAACACATCATTCTAATCAAAAAGCTTCTCAAGGGGTATGAGACCTTTGGGTATAGATTTATTCTTCAGCTGTAACACTTCAGAATTTCCCTTTGATTCAATAAGCATTTTTTGTTGATCTACTAGTGTATTTTCAAAATCTTCTTTCAGCTCAATAAATTTTTTTACTTGCTGGTCATCTTCAAATACTTGCCAATGGATAATGTTATCAGGGATAGCTGGTCTCTGGAAAACCTCAATCTCATATTTTTCAGTGGAATGTATGGGAATGATGAAAAGACTTGTAGAAATAGCTAGGGAATCAACAACTTAGTTTTGATCCCTAGTCTTAATAATGAATGAGTGTTCTTGGAAATTTTCCAACATGTCCATGACTAAATTTCTATATGCCCTCATTCTCACATCCTTTGTTTGATACACACCTTCAACGTGTTTAATAACTAATTCGGAATCTACACAACCAAAAATCCTTTTCGCACCTATTCTTTTCAAAACTTCTAAGCCCAAAATGAAATATTCATACTCAGCCATGTTATTTCTGTAGTGAAAATTCAACTTGTAAGAAAAGAGCTTGCTTTCATCATCTAGACTTATGATCCAAATTCTTTCTCCTGCCCCCTCTCTTCTTACTGATCCATCAAAGTGCAACAACCACCAACCCTCCGCCTTCTCCTCACTGATTTGTTGACTTTCTGCTTGCTGATTTTCTATCTGATGAATTAAAGTTTGCTGATTTTCTGCCTTCTTTTCATCCTCTGCTTCATCAGTAAACTCATTGAAGAGAATATTAAATCCAAAGTCAGTATCAAGAGCATAAATTGGAAATTTCTGAGATTTATATTTACTACTCACAATGTAATCCATTCTTGTTTCTCTATAAAGTCTCCTTTTCTCACCAAAAATAGGAATGGTGGTGTAATTTAGGTCCATCTACATTGTACCTTTCATTTTTTCTGCCCATGACCTTGATAACATCATGCCAAAATTTGGTGGGATGTATTCTACCACAATTTCCATGACCACTGTCCTGGCAGGGACTTGTGTAAGACCAACAACAACATCTTTAATTAAACCAATGCACTGAACTCTTTTTGAACCAAAGGAAAACAAATCCTTATATGGTCTAGTAATTTCCAACCCCATCCTTTCCATGATTACTTTGGGCATAAGATTGTGAGAGGCTCCTGAATCCAACATGAAATTATGGAATGTCATATCATGAATGCTAAGGCTAGCATAAAAAGGAGGTACCTCCTCATTCTGCTCATCCTCTAATCTTGGACCAAAGTATATGGTTGGATAATATTCTTGAATATTTAGGATATCAACATCTCCTCATTGTGAATTCATCATTTTCACAATCGGAATTTTGTATTCATTCACCTTAAGAATTTCTCCAAAAGGTACTAGAATTTTGATCTTAGAGATATCATTATCCAAAATGAAAACAGAGGCAGATTTTCCAGTCTTTTTGATAGGAGGAGGAGGTTGTGTTTTTGTCCTAACCTTGGTAGCCTTGGGGGAATATTTCTTGGGCTATGTTTTGTTTGCAGTAATTGGAAAATTTCTATTTCTGAGGTTGTATTGTTTCTGCATCTCAAAGATTTCATGTTGATACCCTTTAAAATAATCAGATGGTTCCTCACCCTTGTTTACTTCATGATCTGATTCATCATGTTCCTCCTTAGTTAAAAACATCCTTGACATGTTCTCATCTAAGCAATGAATTGATTCTTCCTGTATTTAAGGCTGATCTTCTTCATCAACTAAGTTTTTCTAAGAAGGATGCCTTACTTGAAGGTTAGGTGGTTGATTTCTGTTTTCCCTTGGCCTTTTTTGGTTTTGAGGTCTTCTAAATTGAGGATTTCTAAACTAAGGCTTATGTTGTGCAGGAGGAGCAAAGGCATTACAAAGGGCAAGCCTATCCGTCATTTCTTCCATTGTATTTATCATGGAATCAAATTTGTCATCAGAGGTGGAAGGCTTATCTTCTTCTTTCAACTTAGTCTTACCCATCTTGGAATTTTTTGCTGCTATCATATTGACCTCCACCTTCATTGCATCATTTTGAATTTCAGAAAATGAAGCGAATTCTCTCTCTCTCAGCAGTATAGAAAATTCACAATCAAAAGCTTCGACATATCTCAGCTAAATTTCTCCTGGAGGAGGCTTGAGATGGGCAGGGATTGAGTCATACAATTTTTTAAATCTATTTGAAAAGTTTTGAATAGTTTCATCAACAACTCTCTTCAAAGTTTTATACTCAGTGAGGGCTTATACAAGATTGGTTCTATTTCCCCACTTCCTCATGAAGCTATCTTCAAATTCATTCGAATTATGCAGGCTTCTGGGATTAAGTGATTTGAACCACTTCCTAACTTCACCGGTAAAGCTCTGAGAAAACAATATCATCTTGAAATCCTCATGGTCAACCTCCTCCCTGTCTATAAAGTCATTGAACTGGTCTACATGCTCATAAGATGTAATATCTTCATCACTTCCCCAAGTTTTGATTCTAGTAGAATACTTTCTAGGAATGGAATTTAAGACAGCTGGAAGGGCAAGAGGATCATACCTAGCAGGTGCAACATGTGGAGGAGGTACATTTCCTGCCATGATGAATGGGACTGTGGTAGTTTTAGGGACAAAAGTATTAGAGGAAGAGGAACTGTTAGGAGGAGGGTTGCTTGGTATTTGTTGTCCACTGACAATTGAACTCCAATCAGGAAGAGGAAAACCATTTTTACTTCTTAACAAAATTTCAAAAGGGTTAAGCTCCTTCAGCCTATCCAAAGACTCTTTCTCTAAGAGTAACTTTGAAGTGACTACTTTCCAAAACTCTTCCTTATCTTTTTGTGTCACTAAGGCTGAGGTATCAATACCTCTCCTATGTAGGTCTAAGATAATTTCAGTTAATAATTTTTCACTTTCAGACCTAAGCACAAATTTCTAAATTTTATTGTCAAATATTTTATCTTTAGGACTTATTAAAAATTCAGAGGACAAGGATTTTGTATGTAATGGAGTACGTAATATTGCACAAATGCCTTGACTACCTCTGGAGATGGTGTTTGAATTTTCCACAATGGTAGGTGGATGTAGGTCAGGATTACTCATCGTGTATCTCCTTCTCAAAGCCACCTTTGATCATATGAATTTTGAATGGAGTCACCAAGCTAGATGCAGTATCGAACAAACTCCTAAGCTCCTACTACCCTCAGAATGTTAGCTTCAAAATTTCGGGAAAGTATAATATACAGGCTCCTGGCAGACACACCAAAATGCTATCAAAAAATTTCACCTGATAGGCTGCTAACCAAACAAATTCATGTAACTATTTAAAACCAATATTGTGACTAAAGTTTAGCCTCTTTAGTCTGAGAGGTCTCTCTCAAAGGGCTAATGATATTTCATAAAGATAGATTTAGATGGCTAAATCTACTTGGAAAACAACTTTCTTGTAATGTGTATAGGTTGAAAATAGTACTGTATAAAAACATTGGGCTTATGGAGTCAACAATTTTAGTGATTCAGTAGTAAGTTCACTTGACATGGAAGCTGAGGTAGGTAAGAGTTTTTAGGAAAAGTACACACACATGAAACATGAAATCACATAGTTAAATCATCTATAAAGGAAGTCAGAGCATTACATGAATGAATTCTAAGTATTAAATATGAAAACCACTGGAAATGGTACACATAAAAGATATAGATAAGATAGGCACTAAAAATTCAATCAGAATCTCAGGTTGGTCAAGAAATAAGTCTCTGTATTACTGAAAACAACCAATTTACATAAAGCTATAGTATTGCCAAAAAATCTCCAACCCTTGACAGAATTGAATATTTTCCATTTAATAGACTTGTTACATGATGAGATGATCCACCACCTGACTAGATTCATCGAATTTTTCCCTAATTACACCTTGCATAACAATAAAACATCTATTTTAATGAGGAAATGAGAGCTATCCTACTTGACAGTCCTTTTCCTAATAGGAATCAAATTGTCCTTTATTACATCAAATTCCTTATCTCCTAATATCTATTACATATTTGATAACTATTCCTTCACATGTTCAGATAGGGTGTGATGGGACTCATCACTACATGACATCTTAATTGACCTCCTCTAAAACTTGAAACAAACCCCGTTTTTTGGGAAAACTGGTCCTTATCTTCAACAAGGGGTTTGGCTGGTGAGTTGGCTTCATCACGTGGTCTTTATGTCTTGGATTACTGTTGGCAAGATCCCTTGAACCTTATAAAGTGTCCACCTATCCATAACTTCACAAAAACCTATTCATATAGCTTCAAAACAGTACGCTACGAAAGTATGACAGTTTCGTAGCGTACTTTCGTAGCATTACAAAAAATCATTTTGCCATCAATATTTCTAATTCTTTTCTCCTGCATGATGTTCATAATGCCTTAATACATCTTCCATACCATTTTCACCTCCTATAAGATCCCAAAACTGGTTCAAAATGAAAAAAGGAAAGTTACAGTAGTTTCGTGGCGTTTTCCTGTTCTTCAAGCCCAGGAGCGCTACGAAACTACTAAAAGCAGTGAAAATTCCAAATTTATGTGTTACTTCAAAAATGAAATTTCCATGTGTAAGAACTTAGTTTCTAACATGTCATTAGCCTTCAACATAATAAACCAGCTCACACTATCATTCTTGAGGGGTTCGTTCCTCATTGATGATGAGTTGAGCAATTGGCTCCTTAACTACTATCATTTTAAGTCCTTTTTTCTCCAACTCCTCATGGATTAGTTCAAGCTATTCCTGGAGGTATTTAACCTGATCCTTAAAATTCTTGTTAGTATATTTCAAATGTAATTTAATTTTCCTGACATGTTTCACCTCCTTCCTCAATTCCATGGTCGATTTAATAAACTACTGTGTAATATGTAGGGTCTTGGAAAGACTATCAACCTGCTCTTCCCAAATCTCCTTCATCTTTTCAAATTGAACATTCTGGAAATTGTCTTTCCTTGCTTCTTTCTTCATAACAAAAATTTCATGGTTTTCCAACTTCAACTATTCTTCAAGGAGTTCAAACACTTTCCTTTCCATTACTTTCTCTTTTCCTTTCTTTGATTTGATAACTGTATCTTTCTCTCCAGGTGATGAAAGATCAATGATGTCTTGTGGTGAATGGATTGTGTAAATAGCTTAATGAACCTATTTAATACTCTCTAATATCTTTCTATCATGCCTTATCATGGGATTTATTTTTTGGGACATAAAACCTGTATCCTCTCCTTCAAATTCTAGTTTCTTTGAAGATTTAGCTTTCTTTATTTTCTGTCCACATTCCTCTATATCCTCAGCATGGACTATAGGAGTCTATTCTATGTAAATGGAATGTAATATGTCTTCTAGATTTCCTTTAGCTACTACTCTGTCTTCTACAACCACTGTTTTATCCGTCATCCTTTTGCTTCCTTTTTTAATCACAATTTGCTTTTTTTTTTTGCAAGTTTGACCTCTTTTGGTTTTTTTTTTGCAATGTGGAAGAATGGGTGTATCAAACCTCTAAAATTTCTATGTTTCCATCATGACTAGTTCACTTTGTTCTACTCTTGCTGGTTGACTTGGTTCTGCCACCAATGGTTCACTTTGTTCTTCTACTAAGGGTGATGGGATTCTCCTAAGTTTAGGCATTCTTCAACGAGTAAGAGCATCCAAATCAAAACCACTAACAAACAAAAATTAAGACCAGTCTCTGCCTAGTCTTTGGAGCTCATCTAAAACCAAAAATTTAGTTAAACCATGATGAAACAATCAAGTCTCACTCCCTTCATATTTTTCGTGGACCTTATCTGCCATTTTTTATAAACTTCTACGTAAATAGAAAGGGATATCAAGAGATATCTTACCAGTAAAGTGTAGGAGTAGCTTGAAATGGTATGAGTAGACATTATGATATCTTCCTTCACAAGTAAAATAATTTTGGATGATGAGCAACAATTTTGAGTAGTTATTCTTCATGCAGCTCCTTCGAATGGCATTGTTAAGGTCCATTTCACTGTTTTCAGGCTTCATAAACTCTTTTCACTTCTCCATGTTGAACTTGAAACCTTTGAACCACTTCTCTTGTCCCCTTGGAATCCCTCTTGCTACTGCAATGACCTCTGGTGTAATGGAAATATTAAGCATCCCCACTTTGGTAGTTTTTTCACTAAATTTTAAAGAAACTTATTTGGAAACTTGAACATGGTAGCCTTGTAATATTTCAAACAATTGTAAGCATCGTGTCCTTCTGAAGACTTCTATAGCTGTTGGGTCATCATTGATTAGATTTATTTCTACTGGTACATATCTCATACATTGGACACCCTTATTTGTCCTTATTTTTTCTACCATGGTTTCTTTACTTCCTTCTAAGATTCGCTTGATAGTTCTCAGCCTCGCTTGATCAATGATATTTGTAAACCTTTGAAAACACTAGCCATAGCTTTGTCTCAATGCAATAGCTCTCTAGAGCTCGATAGCATGAAAAGAAGGAATGAAGAATGAGAAATGATTGAATTAGGAAATATTTTTAAGTTTGATGTCCACTCATAACACAATGATGACTCATACATGCCTAAAATGGTGATGATGACTTAAGACTTGACCATGTACCTTGATATTATCCCTCAATGACTCGAATGGTATCTAGCTTACCCTTTTCTAACAATATTTTGACACCTAACAGCTAATATTACAAGACAGACAAGAAAGCACACTTTCGTAGCGTGTTTAGTGTAAATCTGGAAGTTTTTGCTACGAAAGTAGGAGTGGTTTCATAGCGAAAAGTGTAAATTTTCAGTGTATTTCGCTACGAAACTGTGGTTTCTTAGCTAAAACCATGATTTTGGTACTAAAACCTTGAGAATTGAAAATTTTCAGAAAATTATGAATGATGTGACATGAAGGGGTTTGAAAGTGAGTGGGTTTGGACCCTAGGGTAAGCTTAAATAAGAAAAATTTAAAATTTTCCTTGACTAAGTAATAGAAAGTGAATCCTACAACCTTACCTTTGACACATGAACCTATATGACTTTGTGAAATAATGCTTCATTTTGTTTAGTGATAACACTCTCCATGGTTAAGGATGAATCCTCTTGGTCTAAACACTTATGGTCTAAGATATAAGGGCTCTATATTTCTTCTTCCAATGACCTTCCATATCTCTTTGGCTCTATTGTCCTCATTCACCATCCAAGAAGCTGGAGCCATTAACTACATATCCGTGATTGTAGGATTAGGGTCCCAAGTCACCAAATTTTTCAGCACAAAGTTATGCATATAAAACTCTGCCATCTTTGCCTGATCAACTATGTTTACTTGCTTGTAGAAATTCATGGATTGCCTACAATATTAGAAAGGGAGTGATCCATGGGAGGATAGAGTGTTGATTTGAAATATATTCCATTATTCTTGGAGGTACACTACATATGAGTTAGAGGGGAATCTGTGCTGAAGGGATTCTATGCATAAGTCTGCCATGGTGGTTACTTGCTCCCTTTTGTTGTAATTGCTCCTTTACCACTACTTTCTATGCCTGTGAATTTTGTAGCTTCTCCTTTAGAAATATTTCTTTGATTCTTTCCTCCACCCTTGGTGATTCTTCAGCCATAATCGGGCTTATGGGAGAAGTTTCTGGATTTCTCTGATTATTATCAGCTCTAAAATACCTACAGGTCTACAATTTTCTTTTTGCAGTCAGTGGAGCCATGGTGGCAGTTATCCTTTTGTAGTGAGGGGATGTGACGTTGGGTTATGATTCTATGTCGCTCCCACTTTTTTCTATCTCTATGACTTCTATGACCATCTCTTTTGTTTTTCTTTGGCCCTTTTTCTCTCTCTCTTCTTCTTCTAGTTCTTCTTGTTTCTTCTAGTTCTTCCTCCTCTTCTTCTGGTTCTTCTTCTTCTTCTTCAAGAACTGCGTGCTTCTGTCAGTCCTCTCTGTCTAGAAATTTTCAATTCACTAGTTTGGGTAAGATGACATCCCCTTTTATTAGATGAAGTAACTAAATTTGGAGTGCCAATATAACTTTGCTCAGCTCCAATTCTATCGTAGACAATTGGTTCCTCCTACCCGTTAGTTCACGATGGATTACACGTTTTCCTCCCCTCATTCTCCTCTACTCTACTGATTTAAATTTTTTCTTTTACATGCCTATGTGGCGTGTACTCCCAGTTTTATTCCAGCCATACCTCATGGTAGTGGCTAAGTTAACTAGCCACCTTTCTGCCAATCAAAATCTAAGTCTACAAATTAATTATTTATGTCTATTACGAATGCATAGAAAGGGGTGAGAGCTTATACCTGAGCTTACCTGTTGTTTCCAAGGCAGTTGCAGGAGCTAGAGGTTTGAGACAAGCCTTTTTAGATGTTGTGTTCTTCACCATATTCATGTTCTTTGAGTGAGTAGCTTGTTGAAGGAGCAACTTCCTGAATGAGTTGCTAATCTTTTTTTGTTGTTTCTTTCTACCATGGATGTCACGTGTGGTGCCTGAGATGCCATGGGTGTCATTCTTGTTCTCCAGTAGTCTATTATGAAACTTCCCTTGTTTTTCTTATTGGTAGTCCATGAACAGCTTTGTTTTTCAAGGAACTTCCTGATGTTTGTAGCAATTTGTTTGTGTGTTTCTTGTCTTGCTACATTGTGCTCAGGGATGGAGGAGTGTGGTGTATGGACGTGATGGAGGAAGTTATACAGATGAATGGAGTGACTGATGGGATGGATGACAAGATAGAAGAAGATGAATGCTTCCCTGTGTTTCCTAGAAACCAGTAACAACTTGCAAAACAAAAAACACAAAAATACACAGTGATGTAGATGCATTTTTTTGGTTTTGTTCTTTTTCTATTTTTTTTTTTTCGAAAGAAAGTGGGCTACCTCCATGGAGTTTTTCAACCCAAAAATTTTCGTTGGGCACCTTAGAGAGGTTTTCACCCACGGATATTTATTCTCACCCCCCCCCTTTTTTAGCAAGTGAGCTGCCTCCATCAAGGTTTTCAACCGACAAGCTTATTTTTTTTTTTATTTTTTTTTAAAGAGATTCCCTACAGGCGAATAAGTTTTCAAAATAGAGAAATGACCTATTCCGAGTATTTTTAATAACCCAATGTTTAAAAATTATTAAGTGAGTCCATCTTCAAGGGTAAACACACAAATATTTCAAAGAATATTGGGTGTTTACCCTTGAAGATGGACTCACTTAAGTAGTCCGAAACGTTGGGTTATTAAAAATACTCAGAACATGTCATTACTATATTTTGAAAAATTATTCTTTTTTTTTTTTTTTTTTTTGAGGAGGTGTGGGAAACTATGGAGTTTACCATCACATACACCTCTCTACTTATTGAATTGATGAATTCTTCCCTTGACAAAGGCTTCCTATAAATCTTAAGTCTGTGACCATTGACAAGCAAGGGGATCCCTTCCTCATCTATTGTCTCGATTTGAACTGCACCATTATCAAAGCATTTCTCCAGTGTGTAAGGCCCCAACCATCTTGTCATCAGCTTGTCTTATAAGTCTTTAAACCTTGAAACATACAACAATGCCCAATATCCTTCTTAGAAGGTATTTTCTCTGATGTTCTTGTCATGCCATACCTTCCTTTGTAGCTAAACTACCTTTGTGTGAAGAAGTGATTGCATTCTGAACTCATCCAATCCATTTAGTTGTAGCAACCTCTCTTTTTGGGCATTTGTTAGATCTAGATTTAATTTAGCTACCATTCTTAAAGTATTCATTGAAACTCAACTGAAAGTAGAGCTTTCTTACCAGAGACTAATTCATAAGGAGTGAATTATGTTGTTGTCTTCCAGGTAGTGTTGTAGGCCCAAGTAGCTTCTACGAATCTATCTGTTCAATATTTTCTTCTGCTGCTCACAACGTTGATGAGGATTCTCTCTAAAGCTCTATTATTTACTTCTACTTGGCCATTCTCCTGAGGGTGATATGCAGTAGAAGTTCTATGCTTAATCTTGTAATTCCTCAAAATATTCTCAATGAGGTCAGAGGTGAACTGTGATCCCTAATCAATGAATATTTATCTGGGATATCCAAATTTGTAAAACTCATTCTTCCTTAGAAATTATGCTACTTTTTCTTTGGTTTCTACCTTTTCTATTTTTTCTTCAACCCACTTTGTCAGGTAATTAGTGAATACTATGATATACTTCTTTTTTCGCGATGGTGGATCGATGGGTCCAACAAATTCCATGCCCCACTTGTCAAATGGCTCAAGATCAACTTGAGGGTGTAAAGGAATTTCATCCCTTTGTGTGGGTTTCCCCATCCATTGGAACTGGTCACACCTGCTAGTGTATCTTCTGGAATCCTGGTAAAGGGTAGGCCAATAGTAACCCACCTACAAAACTTTGTAAGCAGATCTATTTGCAGCAAAGTGGCCTCCACATGGGCTGTCATGACATTGAGAGAGAATATAAAAAACTTCTTCCTCCCTCACACATATTCTTAGGAATTTATCAGGGCCTAGCTTGAAGAGATTCCCCCCAATCCATGTGAAAGGGGTGCTTTTTATGATGATTCTGCTCCTCTACCTAAATGAAATATTGGGAGGGAGTCTTCCAACAACCAATTAGTTGGCTATATCAACAAACCATGGTGAGAGTGCTGATATGGAAAAGAGGTTTTCATCTGGCGGCTGGTCATCCAACATTCTTTCTTCACCTACAGGGAGAACTGACCTGGACAAAAAATCTGCAACAAAATTTTCCTTTCTAGGTTTATCAACAATAGTCAAATCAAATTGCTACAAAAGTAATAGGCATCTAATTTTTATAGCATTAACATCCGGTTTTTTCATCAAATACTTGATGGCTATATGTTCAGTGTGAAAAAAGGTCTGATATGAAGTGACATAATCCCTGAATTTTTTCAAGACATGGACAATGACCAACATCTCCTTCTTAGTAAGAGCATAATTCAGCTCAACTTTGGATAAATTCTTGCTGATGAAATAAATGGCATAAGGTATTTTCTCCTCTAATTGTCCTAATGCTTCCCCTACATCTTTGTTGGATGCATCAGTGTGGATGTGGAAAGGCAGAGTCCAATTTGGACCTCGGAGGATGGGGGAGCTAATCAAATGCTTCTTAATGAGCTCAAAATCCTCTTGACAAGGACCAAACCAAATAAACTTAGAATATTTGGCCAATAACCCAAATAATGGTGATTCCATCTTACTAAAGTATTTGATGAACTTTCTATAGTAACCAACTAAGACTAAGAAACTCCTAAAATCTTTCTACTTTTGAGGAGTAGGTACCCTTTTTATGATAGTGATTTTGTCTGGGTCTACCTATATCCCTGCTTGGGATATGGAGTGTCCTAATACAACCCATTCTTTCTTCAGGAATTCACACTTTTCTGGGCTCAAGGATAGATGCATCTCAATGCAACTTCTTATTACTTTACCCAAATTGGAGAGAGCTTCCTGAAATTCATCCCCATATGGTGTGAAATCATTCATTTAAATTTCGACAAAGTCATGGAGTAACTCAGAAAAGATGCTCAGGATAGTTCTCTAGAAGGTGGTTTGGGAATTTCATAACGTAAAGGGTAGTATTATATAACCGAAGGTACCCCAAGGGTAGGTGAAAGTAGTCTTATCAGGGTCTTCAGGGCTGATTTGAATCTGATTGTACCCACTGAAGCCATCTAAGAATGAAAATAACTTCTTCCCTACAAGGCCATCCAGGACTTGGTCTATAAAGGGAAAAAGGAAATGGTATTTTTTGGCGGCTTTGTTGAGTTCTCAATAATCAACACAAATTCGCCACTTCCCATTCTTCTTTGGAACTAGGACAATAGGATATACCCACTCACTCTCGGATATAGGATATATGAACTCTGCATCCAATAGTTTCTGCAACTCTTCTTTGACTATGTCCTTTACAGTCAGGTTCATTATTCTTTGGGGTTATCTCACAAGCTTGCATCTTTCTTTGATGTAAATGTGATGTCTTCATATTGAAGGATGCACCCCTTTCATTTCCTTGTAATCCCAAGAAAATGCTTCTATATTTTCTTTCAAAAGCTGCCATAGCTTCTTCTCTTCTTCATTTGAGAGGTTTGGGTTGATTTTTAGAGATCTAGATTGGCAAAAATCAATAGCCTTGGTGGCTTCATATGTTGTCTCAACTGATTTCACTTCCATCCAAGGTTGGCTTTCAGACTCTTTGACTAGGGTTTCGAGAGGAGTGTCAGTGGCGGACTGGTTTTGAATGCCATGGTTGATGAGTTCATCTTCATCAAGCTGCCCCCCTCTAAGGATAACATCTATGGTAAACATATTGGTAGTGTTAAATAACTCATCTTCTTCATCCTCCAACCATATAGGGAGATCATGATCAATGCAAGGTTGGGGTGGAGGATATAACATTAGCTGTTTAGATAAAGCCCCATTTTTTATAGTCATGTTTCTAGCCTGACAACTAATATAAGCATCTGCAGTGGCTAACCAAGGTCTCCCTAGGATGAGAGGAAAACCATTGAACTTGGTTTTTGGTTGCAGGACCAAAAAATATGTAAGATACTGCCAACAGTCAATGGTAACCATAACATCCTCAATATTTCCTTCAGGAGTTACTATAGAACAATCTGCAAGTTGCAGAACTATTGTGGGTTTCCTAAAAGTCCCTTGGAGATTAAGTTTCAACATAGTTTCCTTTGTCATATTGATGGAAGCCCCTAAATCAATCAAAGTGTTGGGTGCTATGAGACCATATATATGTACATCAAAAACTGGACTACTAGGGTCCAAATATTTTGGAAATATCACCTTCCCCAACATTAGGTGAGACAGTTGTCCTACCACATTGATGGTGGGGGTATCTCTCTTCCTCCTTCCACGTTTCTTGAAGAAGTTTTATTTGATGTAGATAGGGACATCCTTAATGGCCTCGATAAGAGGTATATTTACACACAAATTTTCTAACTCTCCCAAGAATTTAGTCTCCTCTGGGGTGTTCTGAATAGGGTGGATCAAGCGCTCGGGAAAAGGAGTTGTTGGATCTGAGTGTTATCTTCTTCCTTTTCCCCATCAACATCTACAGGTGGGGATGAGGGATGGTTTTCGCAGAGTACTCTTCCCGACCTGAGATTAACCTACTGTATCTACATAGCATAAGCTGGATGAGATGTTTCTCCATTGAGAGCCTAATGTACCTATCTATTATTCAGGTTCAGATTGGGTTGTGCAGGTATAGGTAGCCTAAGTGGAGCAGCATGAGTAAGCTGAGGTTGAGGTTGGGCTAGAGGCATTAGAGTAGGTAGTTTATTTTGTTGAGGCCTCCACCCTTGGGATGGATTTTTCCACTGAGGTTGTTGTGGAGCATACTGCTGAAATGGTTGGTTTACTAGCTAAGGATGATATGAAGGGCTGGAAGGCCAAGTAGGAGGTGTAGACAAGGATGCAGGAGTGCGGGTGTACGAAGGTTGCATGGGTTCACTCTGATTGTTGTAATAGTAAGAGTGAGGTGCACCTTGCATACCTTGTTGATATGGCCGAGGACCCTGAGTCCCTCCTTGGTTGATGAAACAAAGTTTCTCTGGCATTGTTTCCCTAACTTGATATACAACTTTAAGTGTAGGTAAGGAGGGACACTTATATGTGGCATGATTCTCTTCACAGACTAATCAAACCTCTATGACATTCAGTGGACATTCATTTCTTGGGTGTTTCCCAGCACATCTAGGAAAAAATATGGCTAGGGATCTCTCTGCTTCCTCTTGCTTCCTTTTGACCTGCATTGTGTCCATTTGCAAAGAAAAGTTGTGCAACATGTCACTATTGAATTGCTCTAGCATTTTTCCAATCTCATGTTTTATGAAGGTGGAAGAGGAAGGGGTATTGGATGTAATTTGGATAGCTCTTCCCTTCTGCCTAAATGTTGTAGAATGGTTTCAGAAAAAAGTTTGATTATTTCATATGGTTGTTGGCAGATATCTCCTCCCAATAACATATTCAAGGTTTCTATCATCTCTTCATTGATCCCTCGAAGAAGTACAAGTTTAAGTGAGTCAGGATCAAGAGTACAGTTGGCTCTCTTATAGTTCAATTGAAACCTCTCTTCATAATCCTCCACAGATTCATCAGGCCCTAGACTCATCCTAAATATCTCATCCTTAGTTTCCTTGGACCTAAAATAGTCTTTGTACTTGCAGCTGAATTTCTCTTACATCTGTGCCCTGGTAGTGATGTTATCCCCAGGTAAACCCATGAAGCAGCGCAAGGCTGCATCCTTAATGGTGGATGGGAATATCTTCAACTTCTAATCATGAAAGGTGTAGTAATAAGTACTACAGACAACAAAAAATTCAAACATGAATGTGTCAGGGTCCTCAGAGGTAAGTCCATATAAGTGTGGAGAGTGGAGGGGCTAATGTTTTTCATCTTAGTGTCCCCATCTGCCTCTCTTATGGGAAAGGTTCTCTGGGTTCCATCCATGGATCCCTCAGTTGAAACAAGGTCTTCTTCTTCTTCCCAATAGGATCCTCAAATCTTCAGAAGGCTCTCCTATAGGGGGTTCAATATCACTACCACTGAAGAAGAGTGAAGGGTGGCTAGGAGGTGATGTGGGGGTTTTAGGTAATGTTTTTCGTTGAGTATTCTTAGTCCTACGAGGCATGAAAATAAGATAATTTTCATACTTTTTCAATATTTCTGAAGTGACATGAAAAGAAAGGAAAGCAGAAAAGACTGCTAAAAGAAAATAAAAATATCTACTAGACACCTCCTTAGAAATAGTGCCAAAAAGTCATGAGCCCTAGTATTGCACCAAGAATGCTGCAACTCCCAGGGGTTTCCCTACTTTACTTTATCAACCTAGGGTTTGTAAAAACTTTGAGGTGACAGTGCTATATACACAACAGGTGCATTATGTTCATGCCATCCCCTTCTACTTCACGAAAGGGTGCTATTTTGTAAATTATGAAAACAACTAGAAATTAAATTGTTGGAAGGAAATGACAGAAATGAAATTGAGCTAAATTGATGGAAAGCAATGCCAAGAATGAAACTAAGTTAATTTGTAGAAAATATATAGGAGAAAGGAAAGTAATTCTAAGCCACAGTTAACTTGGCCAAACGGCTAAATGCACTCTACCGATCCTATGATATACTTACCATACTCCTATCCATGCAACTAAAATATCCATGCCTTAATTTTAATTAAAAATAATTAATTTTCAGCTTAGAGGGAAGAAAAAGGGCTAAGAGGGCTAATGGGGGGTGTAAAACATGAAATGAGGTTTGGAAGCGAAAAGAGGGGGTTAAACCCTTAGAAAAATTTATGATTGCATGAGAAATGGCTTTGGAGTGGAAAGAGGGGGTTAAACCCTTAGCAAACCTTATTATAATGCAAGAAATGACTTCAAAGCGAGAAGAACTAAAAAATACGACGGTGGAATGCAATGGATAGGAAACGTTGCGATGTGCGATGTCACAATCATAACTTTACAAGTTTAAATGGATGGCAATAAGGACATAATGGAATGAACTAAATGGTAAGTAGTGTGAAGTGTGAAGAGTGATGTGGCAAGTCGCGAATCGAAATATCTCAAGTTTACAAGAATAGAGGTAAGGATTAACAGGAATAAACTAAATGGTGCACAGTGCGAAGTGCCAAGAGTGACGTGGCAAGTTGCGAATCACAATATTTCAAGTTTACAAGGATAGCGGTAAGGATTAATGGGAATAAACTTAATGGTGTGAAGTGCGAAGGGTGACATGGTGGGTTGCAAATCGCAATATCGCAAGCTTACAAGGATAGCGGTAAGGATTAACGGGAATAAACTAAAATGTGTGAAATGTGATTTTCATTGTGGCAAAGGTTGCAGGCCGCGATTTGCGATGTGATAAGTTCCGCAGGATGAGATTTGCGATGTGGTTAGTTCCTGTGGGATGCGATTTGCAATGTGGTAAGTTCTACGGGATGCAATGTGTGATGGGGATGATATGGTAGTGGAAAAAAGTTAGAGTTGTGATTTTTGATTTCACAATCGAAAAGAATGAGTAGTGAGTGTTAATAGTAGAAGGTAACCAGTGTGAAGTGCGATTTGTAATTTCTCAATATTGCAGTCATAAGGAATGGGTGATAAGTGTTAAGGTAATAATTAAATTTTACGATTGCAAAGTCTGACGTAAGGTGGTGAGAGTCTCGAGGAGAAAATGAGGAGGTTGGGTTTTTGGTGGTTATGTATGGTTTTTCACATGTTCTTCATAAAAACAGAGAAATAAGGTTGAAGGGCTTAAGGGTGTTCGAAAGAAGGTAAGTGTGGCACTAAGGTGAGAATTAAATGAGGGAAATGGAAGCGTAAGAGTAGTGCTTAGAAGTGGAGCACACCTATGGATTCAAGCACGAAAAACAGAGAGAAATGCATGGTGAAATCGTGAAGGAAAGGCTTGGACTTGGTAATACAAATTTTCCCTGGACATGAAGAGAAAGAAATTTTGGCCCACGGGAAGGTCCGCCCCTACTCGATCTCTATTGATAGAGATGAGAGGGGGAATATTTGACCACAGTTTTGGAGTTTTTCCTCTATTTCACTATGCATAAGAAATTAAAACTACAACGACAAAAAATCTAAATGGAAATGAAACTTATCAGAAGAAAACTAGCTAAATAACAGAAAGGAAAAGATAATAACATCAGAGAAGTTGAGGGACATGGATTTGACCCTAACACACAAGCCTAGCCCTCTAAGCTTAGATCAATCAAATGAAACCAGTCTTCTCATTTCATAGAAGAATAAGTGCATACATCTATGAGAGTTTCGATGCCTGAATAAAAAAAAGCTTCAATAGTTCACAACAATAATTCTGAATGGAATCGAGACTAGGATAGAATAACTCTTCCTAGCTCTAGCTATGATCTATTTATTCTACAGGGTAGCTACCAACATCTCCCTAGAAAATGTTGATTGAGTCCACTAGACTCCAAGTAAACCAAGATTGAGTGCTCTCCTATTTGAGTTTCTCGACTGCCTCTGGAATTTGAATTGCTGGAGAGAATCCTTGGGGATACTTTGGCTACTTGTGGAATTCAAATTTCTAGAAATAATATTTGAGATCCTTCGGTTCCCTTTGAGGGTGAAAAATTCTCCTATAATTTCTCCTTGTTGTCTCATCCAACTATTTGTGATAAAAGCTTTATAAAAATGCTTAATAAATCATGATTTTCTGCACTCTACCTTATATTAGGCACTCAGAGTATGTTTGCCTTAATCACCACCTATACTAGCATCATAAACCCAAATAATAATAAAAATGCAAGAAAAAGAGATCTAAGAAGGCAAAAAAGTGACTATTAACCCTTCCTAATATGTCTACGATGGAGCTCATCAGGTTTGCGCATCGTTTTGGGGCATGATGGTTTTTAGCCCGTGGTATTTTATAGATTCGTTCAAGGGAACTACTGTTATGCTCTAATCCAGGGTTAATGGATTGGTGTTTATGAATGCTTCAGCATGTATATATGTGTGTTGTAATAATAAAATTAATATAATGAAAAATCAAGCTGGTAGTCCCGATTTTGGATCCAGAGGAAAATACATATGTATATCTATGTTATGTGTTATTCTCTCGATATTTTTTATTTTCTATTTTTAAGATTCATTTGCAGATAATTTCTGCACAGGGTTAAAACCTAAATTTGGTATTAGATTTTTTCTGGTTTGAAGGGGATGCCTTTGCTTCTAAGGGATTTTTTTCTCGGGCCTCTGATAGACCCATTTCAGTGGGAGATCTGTGCGATCGATTATTGCGGTGAAAGAATATGGCGAGCAGTGGAAATATAGAGCTCAAAATATTTAATGGTCATAGTTTTGAGTTGTGGAAGATCAATATGGAGGATCTGCTAGTGGATACAGATCAGTGGATCATGGTAGATCTAGGTACTAAAACAACGACACTGTCAGATGAAGATTGGAAGAAGTTGTATTGGAAGGCAAAGAGAAAAATGCAGTTGTGTATCTCAGATTCGATATTGTTGAATGTATCTGGGGAAGCTACGATGAAGACTTTGTTGGACAAGCTAGGTATTTTGTACCAATTTAAGTCTCTGGTGAATAAATTGTTCCTGCGTAAAAGTTTGTATACCCTGAGGATGAAGTGATGGAGACTCAGTGACAGAGCATATAAATGCCTTCAATACTGTGGTAATTGAGTTGTCGTCTATTGATTTTAAGATCTCATATGAAGATAAGTGCATCAATTTTTTGTGTTCTCTACTAGATTCATGGGACAATTTGGTTATTGCAATAGGTAGCAATACAACTACCTCGAATTTTGATGAAATTTCCTCAGCCTTGCTGTTGAAGGAAATGAGATGGAGAAATATGGAGGGCCAGAATGGAGATGCCTTATTTGTACGAGGAAGGTCCCAAAACAAAATAAAATAAAATAAGGTTTCGAGTGGGAGATCTAAATCTAGAGGGAGATCTAAATCTCCAGGAAAATTTTTAAAGGTGTGCTGGAAATGCGGAAAGGAAGGGCACTACAAAAAGGAATGCAGATCTAAAGCTCCTGAGAAAGGAATGGGATTTGATGATGCTCCATCTGCAGAGACAAAAACCACCTCAGATGAAGATGGGGATGTGTATTTGGCTTCTTCTTCAAATAAACATGTAGATCATGAGGCATGGTTGATTAACTCGGGTGCCTCCTTTCACTTCACTCCCCATAGGGAGTGGTTCTATGAGTATGATAAGTATTATGGTGGTGATGTCTTCTTAGGGGATGATAGGAAGGCAAAAATCATTGAACACAGAGAATTAAAGCTAAAGCTACAAGGTGGAATGATTAGACCACTTCCTGGTGTTTTTCATATTCTTGCATTGGCCAGAAATATGATATTTTTAAGAAAGATAGATGATGTATGTGTAAAAATAGTGTTCAAGAAAGATACCTGCAAGATGGTTCGGGGAGCACTGGTATTAATGCGGGGAGTTCGGATTGGAACTCTGTACAAGCTTCAGGATAGCACTGTTATTGATGGGTGCAACATTTTTTTTTTCCTGAAATCGGAGTGGAAAGACTAGCGATCTCTGGAGAAAATAGCATGCTATGGCATCAAAGGCTTGGACATATTGGAGAGAAGTGCCTTCGGATACAAGATGGAAATTGTATGGTAGAAGGTATGTCTAATTTTTCTATGGATTTTGATTTCTATGAACATTGTGTATATGGGAAGCACAATTGGGTGAGTTTTCCTTTTGGTGCTAAGAGGGAAAACAAGATATTAGAGCTTGTGCAAAATGATGTGTTTAGACCTATGTTGGCTCCATCGCTGGTAAAGTTTGTTTACTATGTTTTTTCATAGATGACTTCTCAAGGAAAACATGGATATATTTCTTGAGGAAGAAATATGAAGTCTTTGATAGATTTAAAGAATTTAAGGCTCTGGTAGAAAACCAGACAAAGAAAAAGATAAAGGTGCTAAGGATAGATAATGGTGGAGATTTTTGCAAGAAGGAATTTCAAGAATTCTGTAAGAAGTGTTGTATAGCACGACAAAATACTAATCCATACACACCTTAGAAAAATAGATTTGTAGAAAGAATGAATAGAACGTTGATGGAAAAGGAAAGAAGCATGCTCAGTGGTACCGGGTTAGAATAGGAATTCTAGGCAGAAGCAGTGGAGACTGCATATTACCTGGTTAACAGATCACCTTCATCAACGTTGGAGGATAAGACTCCACATGATGTATGGATTGGTAAGAAACTCTCTCTTTCACATCTAATGGTATTTGGATGTGATGCATATGTACATGTTCCAAAGGAGAAAAGGACCAAGTTGGATAATAAATCTAAAAGGTGCATATTTATTGGGTATAAGGATGGTCTAAAAGGTCACAATATTTGGAACCCAGAAACAAGGAAGTTTCTATACACCAAGATGTGGTGTTTAGAGAGGTGAAAGATGTTGTTAAACATGAAGTCATACGAAAGGAACCTGAGAAGATAGATTTTTAGATAAAGGAGGATGAATCAGACTCTACAACAAAAGAATATTTAGAACACAAAGAGCCACCAACTCCAGCTATGAGAAGATGAGTTCGGGAAAGAAGGAAACTAGAAAGGTACTGTCCGTCTGCTTTCTATTCAAATTTTTCTTTAGCTATAATTGATGATGATCCCAGAATTGTCAGGGAGGCAGTGGATTCAGCAGATGGAAAAATCTAGAAGGAGGCCACGGTTGATGAAATGGCATCCTTGCACAAAAATGAGGCATGGGATCTGGTGGAGTTGTCGGCTGGAATGAAGCCCATCGGAAGAAAATGGGTGATTAAGAAGAAGATGAATGTAGAAGGAAAGGTGGAGAAATACAAAGCTCAATTGGTATCTAAAGGTTATTCCTAGGTGTTGGGAATTTTTTTTGGTGATATTTTTTCTCCTCTTGCCAAGGTTACTTATATTAGATTATGTTTATATGTTGCTGTTGCATTTGATTTTGAGGTAGAACAAATGGATGTGAAGACAACATTTCTACACGGGGATCTGGAAGAGGATATCTACATGAAGCAACATGAAGGCTTTATGGTGAAGGGTAAGAAAGAACTAGTATGTAGGTTCAAAAAGTCTTTGTATGGGTTGAAATAGTCACCAAGGATGTGGTATCATAAATTTGATACCTATATATGGGGACTTGGATTCACAAGAAGAAAAGAGGATCATTGTGTGTATTTTAAATTAATTGGTGATCATGTTATTTATTTTGTCTTGCATGTGGATGATATGTTGCTGATTGGGATTGACAAAGAAATTATCCAGGATTTGAAGACTCGATTGTTCTCCAAATGTGACATGAAGAATCGTGGTGTTGCGAAATATATTTTGGGCATGGAAATTAAGAGAGAACAAGAAAAGAGAAGGCTTTGGTTGAACAAGAGGAATTATGTCGAGAAAATATTACAGAGGTTTAATATGCAGGATAGTAAACTGATGTTGGTTTATATTCCTGTAGGTGTAAAGATATCTTCTAAACAGTGTCCCAAGGAACAACAAGAAGAGGAGGATATGTCTCGTGTTCCATATGCAAGTGCAGTATATACCCTAATGTATGCAATGGTCTATACTAGACCAAAAATTGCACATGTAGTGGGAGTATTGAGCATGTTTATGTAAAAACCGGGGAAGGAGCATTGGAAAATAGTGAAGTAGGTTCTTAGATATTTGTGTGGCACTAGTGATTATGGTTTGTGCTACCAAGGAAGACTAGGATTGGACAGAGTTTTGGCCATCCATGGTTTTGTTGATGCAGAGTGGGCTTGAGATCTGGACCAAAAAAGATCTACAAGTGGGTATGTTTTAAGCGTATTTCGAGGTGAAGTCAGTTGGATGAGTAAAAGACTATTTTTAGTGGCTCTTTTAACTACAGAGGTAGAATACATGGCAGCCACTCATGCAAGCAAGGAAGCAGTTTGGCTGCAGAGATTGTGTTCAAGTATGGGGTTGGTGCATCGAGCTATAAGGATAGACTGTGATAGCCAAAGTGTAATTTTTATTGCCTAAGAGCCCTACTTATCATTCAAATACAAAGAAAATTTATGTTTAATATCACTTTGTGAGAGATATTGTTGAGGATAAAAGGGTGTTTTTGGTAAAGGTGGACACTTTGAAGAATGTTGTAGATGCATTGATGAAGTCTATGAGCACTCAGAAGATCTCTTGGTGTAGAGAAAAAATCGGTGTTGTAGAGCTAGACTAATGACTAAGCTCTCATATGGCCTCCTACAGAAAGAAAACCACAAGTGGGAGAATGTTGGGTATGTGTTATATTCTTTCCATGATTAGTCGCACGTATGGTTTTGGGGTATGATGGTTTTCGACCCCTGGTATTTTGTAGATCCGGTCAAGGGAACTAAAATTATGTTCTAATCTAGGGTTAATGGATTTGGGTTTATGAATGCTTCAACATGTATATATATTTGTTGTAACACTAAAATGAATATAATTAAAAATCAAGCGGGTAGTCCCGATTTGGAATCCATAGGAAAATCTCTATGTATATCTATCTTATGTTTTATTCTATCGTTATTGTTTATTTTATGTTTTTATTATTTGTTTTGTTGTGAAACCAGCTCCAAAAATAGAAGAAAAGAGATATCAACGCCTTATAAATAAGCCACTTCGAGAGGGAAACCTCCAATCCATTACATGAATGAACAATTATTGGATGATACAAATGACACGACCTCCTTTCTATATATAGGAGTCGATGGGGCCACAATGTAATCCTAGCCGACCTAACAATATTAATGTAAGGGCACAATAATAAAAATATAGGGGTTACAGAGGTACACCAATAACAATAAGGGTGGATAAACTAACATAATAAGGGACTATACTATTAATATAGGGACTTACCATGCCCCTCTCCGTCAAACAAGTGTTGTCCTCAACGCTTGATTATTTCTTGATGCTTTTGTATAAAATTCTTATCCTCCCATGTGGAATCTTCTACATGAAAGTTCTTCCACTTGCTGAGATACTCTAAAATTTATCATACTTGTCGAGTTCTTGTTTCTGTGACTGCTTCAAAACTACATTCAATGTGATGTTGATCTTCCTGTAAATTCTGCACCAAAGTTAGGTTATCCTTTGAGAGTTGGAGAACTTGTTGTTGATGCTCGATGTGATCTTCCACTAATTTATCATCCATATTAGCTATTATTTTATCCTTCAAACCATCCAACTTAGATTCCAGCCCTTTCTTCAAACCATCCATGTCATCTTCGGTTGCTATTCGTAAGATCAAAATTGTTTGCACTTGGTATCGTAATTTTGATATCGCATACTGCAATTCTTCCTCTTCATGCATCATAGTATAGATTTTTGAGGGCTTAGTGGGCATCGAATTATTTTTTGGAGGCATTATAGAACCAAATACTGATAAAAATTCTAAAATATTCCCTTGGAATCACTTCAAACTACTTTTTCAAACAAACGTAATGTAATTTTAAAAAACCAAATACAAACTTTTTTCTTGCTTTTGAGGCGCTCGATATTGAAATTGAATTATCTCTATAATTGTAGATCCTTAATATCTAAAATTTGGCCTTGTAGTAGCCCTCTGAAGCTTCTTTGAAATGTCATGGGTTTGTCCTGATTTGGATTCTTCAAGACAAAGTTATGTCCAATCTCCCATAATGACCCAATTATGGACTGGTTTAGTAGAGCGAAATTATACAACTTGCCATGTGTCACTGTGTCCTCCTTTGGCTCCAAACTTGATGGATATGGAACTATATTCTATGTACTTACAGGAATTTTTTACAGCATTCCAATCCGATGCTCAGAGAGAGAGTTATGAAGAGTTTCCCATGATAACCTCTTTGAGATGAAATTCAGGAGCCTGAAAAAGACCTAACTTCCACAGCTCATATCTCCGTAAATATTGCGAACCAAGCTCTGAAATTTTGCGACGCTATTCCTTAGGATTTTAGATTTTCTCTCTAGCAATTTCAGCTTCTGAATCTTCGTAGAAAAAAATTTATAGAGCAAATTCGGCGATTACCTGTTTATGTTATATTTAGGAGCCTGCAAAAAGCCCTAACTTTCACAAATGATATCTCTAAAAATATTGCGAAACAAGCTCTGAAATTGTTTGAAGCTATTCCTCAGGATTTCGGCTTCACACTCTACAAATTTCAGCTTCAAAAACTTCGTAGAAAAAAATGTATAGCGAAAATGCCACGATGACCGGTTTGGAGTAGAGAAAACCCTAGAATCCAAAGCTCTGATACCAAATGTTGTGAAACCAGCTCCAAAAGTATAATAAAAGAGATATCAACGCCTTAAAAATAAGCCATCAAGGGGGAAACCTCCAATATATTACATGAATGAAAATTTCTTGTATGATACAAATGACAAAACCTCCTTTATGTATATATGAGTCCATGGGGCCACAATGTAATCCTAGCCGACCTAACAATAATAATGTAAGGGCACAATAATAACAATATGGGGGTTACAGGGGTACAATAATAATAATAATGGTGGATACACTAACATAATAAAGGACTACACTATTAATATAGGGACTTAACATGTTTGCAGATAATTTCTGTTAATCAATGTGAATAAATAAGGTTGGCTTTAGAAAATAAATGACCACCTTGAGAAGCTGTCGAAAAGGGCCAAGAAATACAGTGATATTTAGAGAAGGATTACAAAGCATTATGCCAAGAGAAAAAAAAATTCAAATTCAAAACTTTAAAAATCCAATGAAAAAATTCAAACCCTAAGCATTCAAGAAGAGAAAAGAAGGCTAGATATCCTTGCTGAAGCCTCAGTCCATGCCTAACCCTCATCATCAACCACCATTTAGAAAATTTTGGTAAGTTTTGATACAGTTTTTCAAATTTGTTATGTTTTTTGTGTATTCCTTGATAGTCATGTGACAGCTGGACCGTCATGAACACAATGCGCTTTTGTTCGAGGCATATATTGGTCAAAAGGAGACCACCATTGGATTCAGAGTAAGGAAAAAATACAAGTTAAACACTTTTCTAGTCTTTTTTCGCTAAAGTGCTAGGTGAAAAAGTCAAAAAACACTAAAAAAATCACAGTTCTACCCCCTTTCTCACCTTGGGACTGCGATCCTGAGAAATCCTGGGAGAATCACTTTTTGGGAGGTAAAATCAATTCAAATCTGCAAACCAAGGACAAATATGGAAATTATACTAGATAAGCTTTCCAATGAGCTATCCTGAGCTTAGTTTGGACACGTGAAACCCATATAAAACTCAGTTGCAGATGGAGGGTGCTCCTGACACTGGCGCTGTGCTCCTGACCAATCCCTGATTTTTCTAAGTTGTCTCTACAATTTTTATTTTCACCTTGGGAAATCATGTTTCTACTTATGTAATTGATCGAAGTAAATGTAATTATGGTGTTTTTACACTTACCTAGGGTAAATACATTAGGTTAAATATTTTGATCACATGTAATGAATGAGTTTGCAAAAAGTGAGGGATAAGTCAGTTTGACTTCCCTACACTCTAGATATTCATCTCATATTTTGGTGGAACAACTCCTCAACTTAGAGGTTTGATCCCTAGGGTTTGGAGAGGATGTTTTAGTTCCATATGTTGTAATTTTTGACTCATTACAGAAGTTGGATGTTGATGCATTGATCAAAGAGTCTGGTGTAATCTATTTGACAGGAAATTAATGAAAATGTTGCAGCTAATTCTTTGGGATACTCGTGGTATGGAAATTTAGCATTGTTCTTCTTATGTCTCATTATGTATGAATGTTTTGTTTCGTGATTCATTTCATTTCTATGATATTATTATTTTCAATTTCATAAGCATAATTCATCTCTCATGCTCTGTCTTTGGGAAAACCTTCATAGTTTGTTCATTTTTGTCAGTTTAGAAAGAATTAATGCTCAGAATTTCTCTTTCTAGCTCCTCATCTATCTAATCCATCCCACTCAATAAACCCTAAAGTGTTGGGCTTTCTACCTACCTTTCCCCATTGAATCTCTCCAACTCTAATCCCATTTTCCCTGACCTAACCTCTTTGACCTAATTCACCCATCCAACAACCTAATTCACTCAAAAAAACCCTTGTACTTATACCCAGCCTAAAACCCTAATTTATCCAACCCTCTTGGCTATGATTTGTGGAGAGATCCCTCTCTGACTTGGTAGGTATAGATACCAAGATAAAATATTGGTCTGTGGTTACCTCTGTTGGGATTTCTTCCTGAGCCTTAGAGATCTGATGGAGTTATAACATACTGGCACCACTGCTAGGGAACGAAATATTTATTTTCCCTCAGTGTACGACAAGAAACATTGAAATTTTATCCATTGGATGTTAGGGTTAAGATTCGGAAAGGTTGATTCGATAATTGCAATTCCAAGATTGTAGAGCTTGCTTCGAGAAGATATACCAGAGAAAATCCCGATCTTGGTCCAGTTGATCCAGTTGATGATCCAGAGAATATTTTCCAGAGGCATAGATATCAAACTACAAAAATTCAGTCAGGACTAGTTCCATTGGTAACATATTCTTCTCTGCCTTCTAAACTATTGTCTCTTGAAGATATACAGTATGATCTGAAATTTGAATTGTCATTGTTTAAATCTAAGTCTGAAACCTCTTTATCTGACATAGTCTTTGATCCTTTAAGACTATCGGAGGTTAAGTCACTACATGAATTAGACCTCAGTCCTATGAAATATTGGTTCTTTGAAGATATTAAACCTGAATCAGGCCTTGATATCAAAGACTGGATCCAATTCTACCATCAAGAGGAAATACCTATTTCAACTCAATCTCAAACTAAATAAATTTTATTTTTTTCATCTGCAACTTTGACCTCATCATTTATAACTACTACTCTAGTACCAAAAATTGTTGTTCCATTAATTATTCAACCAATACCTCCTATTTTTAATCTAGAACTTCACTCAGCAGCAATCATGGAAATATTTTCCCCACTTATCTTACCTACCCAATTAAATGATTTTCCTCAGGGTTATGGCCAAAGACTCCCCTTTTTGATGAAAAATCTACCATATCTTCAAGAGAACACATTATTAAGGTCATTTAATTCATAGATTTGGAGGAAGCTGATGCTGACAACGCTAAAATGAGGATTATAACCTAGAGCTTCTCTAGAGATGTGAAAGTTTGGTTTAGGTCCTTAACTGCTAATTCCATTGCCACCCCAGACTAGTTGATTGATGCATTTATAGCCCGGTGGGAAGTAAAGAAAAATCACTTACAGTTTCTTTCTGAGTATGAGAAGGTTGAAATAAATATCAATGAATCAGTCCAAGATTTCAATACTCGCTTCAATAGAATTTATAATGAAATTTTGTTGAGATCAAGCCTCCTCCAGGCTTAGCTCTCATACGTTATCCATATGAATTTGAGACTGACATGGCTTACCAACTAAGGGAAATAAATCTAACTACATTGGAAGATATGCAAAAGAACACGGTCAGCATTGAAGAAAATATGCTTATGAAGAGAGCTAGAGCTAGGAATGAGAGAAGAGTCATTATTAAAGATGAACAATCTACCTCATATTCTGATGTTAAGATGGATACACTGATAAGGAATATTGAAAGGATGGTTGATAGGATGTCCATCATTGAGAGACAACCTAAGGTCAGAAATCTTAACTACAGAGGTCAACAACAACCTCAGTTAAGGATTAAGCATAGAGAACAACGAGCTCCTAACAAACCACCGCATCAGCAGTATTAAATCTGGACACCTTGTAGTAAAAATATTCTCAAGGAGAAGAAGAAGATAAAGACATATTTTTTGAGGAAAATATCCATTTAAAGGCTGATGATCTACCTATGTTTTTTACCGAATATGAGGAGTATTTTGAAAAGAAGGATGAGCCTAAGGATAATGATTTTATCCTTGCCAATGATCAGGAATTGGAGACTAAATTAGATGATTATCAACGAGGGTAATTGAATGCACTTAGTTCAAAAAATAGGCAGATGTCATTAAGGCGCAAAGATGTGTTGGTTAATCCCATTTAGAGAAGAGCATCTCAGCAGAAGGATACTGAAACAAGGCATAATCCTCTGAGTAATCATATTAACGGAAAATATCCTGTAGTCACGAATCAGAACAAGGTAAATAACCATCCACACGTTCAACAACTAAGGAAAAGGAAAGTCAGAAGAAAGAATTTCCATGAAAGGAACATGTTGGACAATGAGACATCATCATTAAAGAGGCATAAAAAACCACTCCCTTTAGACTAGAAACTGAAATTTCAAAATTAAAAGTGTCTATTCCTTTAACTGAGCTTGTTCAGAATAACCAATATAAGTCCCATGTTTCCAATATGCTTAAAGTATATCCTTTGTCCGGCATGGTGAATGTCGAAGATGATCAACCCAAACTCATTTTTAGACCTGCTATTGACGTTAAATTAGAATATAGTGAGGTTCCTCCCTTTTAATTGAGTCTAAGGATCCACTAATGCGTTTTACATAATTCCATGTCAGACTCCGAAGCCTCCCATCATCTAATTCCAAAATCCATTATGGAAAATTTGGGCCTTGACATTCCCTACCATGACTTATACTCCTTCGATTTAGGTAGAGTTCGTTGTATTGGTCTTATTAAATATTTATTAGTCTCCCTAGAGTAGATTCTGACAAAGAACTTTCTAATGGATGTGGTGGTAGCTGACATACCGCCATGGTTTGGAATGTTGCTGTTAAGATCCTTGGGGGGGGGGGGGAATAATAGGCAAATTGCAATTCAACTTTTCTTATGTTACAATCCATGTTTTTTGGAAAATTTAGAAAATGGTACCATGAAACCAAGATGAAATATATGATCAGAAGCAAATAAAAGCCTAATAATCATCTGATAAATGATGTACATACAGATTTAGAGTCATTCATTTTGTTTAATGATAGTGGCTTAAATGATGTAGATATCCAGCTAGTAGATGTAGAAGATGTTCCAGAGATTCATAATTTCATCAAAGAAGTTATAGCAAAGGAAAAAGAGAATCTACCAAGCTCATCTGAACAACCATCAAATGAAGCAGTTAAAAATTTAGAAAAACCATTATATAAAGTGGAAGAAAGTCCGGGAAAGCATGAAGAAATAGTTTAGAAAATTGAGCTAAACAGAAATCTGAATTTCAACACTTGGAGGATAAAAATGGGCTATGGTCCATGGAACTTGATAGTGCCCTAGGGAAAGATAGGGCAAGCATTGGAATTTGGGTCCGCAGGCCATTTCATCAGTAGAATAAGGTACCTCCAAATGTTATATTATGCTCTTATAAGTCAGGTTTTCATTGCACTAACAATGAAGAAGAGTATGAAGCACTGATTAATGGCATAAATATCTTGAAGAAACTAGGTGCAAGAAGGATTTCTATGTATGGTGGTTCAAAAATTGTGATCAAACAAGTTAAAGGTGAATATCAAGCTAATCATCCTCGAATGAGACAATATAGGAATGTTGTACTAGATATTTTGAAAATGTTTCAAGAGTGTATACTTATAGTGGTGCCAAGGAATCAAAATCTCATGGCAAATTCATTGGCTAATGCTGCAAGAAATTTTAAGATCCCCATATTTTCAAACAGGAAGTTTGAGATTCATGTCAAACACCTGCCCACTGTTCCTAATAACTTGTGGTATTGGAAAGTTTTCTAGGATGATAAATAGGTAAATAAATTTCTCCAAGGTGAGGAAAAATTTGAGAACTTTTCCATAGATGAAATTTGTGATAAAGATGACCAGGATATAGACAGAACATAGATGGATATACTACAACTGATAGATAACAATATTCCAAAAGATATCATACCTTTAAAAGAATTTTTTGACCAAGATCACGTGGCAAGAAAGCCTACATTGGTGCCTATGGAAAAGGGTGTTGAAGATGTAAACATTGGGACAATAGACAAATAAAATATGTTTAAAATATCCAAGTCCTTATCTCCCAAGGTAAAGGTTGAATAAGTTAAATTAATTTCTGATTTTTCTGATTTTTTTGCATGGGAATATAATATTTAAAGGTGTATGACAGGAACATCATTCAACAGACTATTTCGATAAAAATCCCTTTCGGCAAAAGTTGAGAAGGATAAATCCCAAATTGCTGCCATCAATTGAAAAAGAGGGAAATAGAATTTTCAAGTCTATATTATTGTCCCTATCATATTCTATGATTGGATTTCAAATTTGGTCCTAGTAAGAAAGAAGACTGGAGAAATATGGCTTTGCATACATTTTAGGAACTTGAACAAAGTGTCCCTCAAGGACAACTATCCACTTCCCAAAATGGACCATATACTTCAAATATCTGTCTGTTCTTCCCAGATGTCACCGTTGGATGGTTATTCGGGATATAAATATATTTTGGTGCATGAGGATGATTAGGACAAGACAACATTCACTAGACCCTGGGGCACGCTTAAATATACAACAATTTCATTTGGTTTGAAAAATGCAGGGGCCACATTTCAGCAAGCCATGGACATAGCATTCAATAATGAAAAATATATTTTCCTTGTTGTTTATTTAGATGACTTGATATTGTTTTCACATTTTGATGATTAAAATTTGCATCATTTAAGAATTTTTTTTTAGAGATGCAAGAAGTTCAGAATCTCTCTCAACCCAAAGAAAATCCTTTTTGCCATGGAGGAGGGAAAACTTCTTGGTCACATTATCTCTAAGGATGGGATCCACACTAACCCTTCCTGTGTTCAAGAAATCCAATAGATTGATTTCATTCGCAGTAAAAAGGAAATACAAGCATTCAATGGTAAGATGAATTTCTTATGAATATTCATTCATAATTTGGCGGAGCATCTTAGAGAGCTTACAAATATGTTGAAAAAATATAATGATGTGAAGTCATATGAAGATGCCCGGAAATATTTCAACTCAGTAAATTTTTCCTTGACTACTGCCCCTGTTTTGATAATTCTTGATTATACTATTCATTTCATAATATTCCCATTTTCTTCTGAGCACACCATGGAAGTAGTCTTGATGCAGAAAAGGGATAAAACAGAGCTGCCAATTGCATTTTTTAGTTCCAATATTAGAGATTCAGCCCTTTGGCACAACATCAGGGAGAAATAGGCTTTGGCTTTGGTAAAAGCGCTGAAATATTTCAGATTTTACATATTACATTCAAATACTATTTCATATGTGCCTAATGCAGATGTAAAAGAAGTTCTCATGCAGACATAACCAGAAGATAGGAGAGGGAGATGGATAACAATGTTACTAGAATATGACCTTGAGATCAAGCCCACCAATCTGATCCAAGGTCAGGGCTTAGCCGGGCTGATGGCTGAGTCAAACCTTCATTCTTTAGACATCAAATCTATTTCAGCGTTGTCTGAAAATGAAGAAAAGTGAATCACATTCAGGTATCTGATATCTTTTTGTCATCTCCATGATATTCTGATATTGTTTATGTTTTGGAACACCTAAAACCTCCGTCGACATGACTAAGAGTCAAGGCAGGTCTTTGAAACTCAAAGCTTCAAAGTATCGCATATTTGATAATGCACTTTACTGGAAGGATCTCAAAGGTGTGTTGTTGAACTCTTTGGTTGAAGAAGAATCTAAGGAAGTGATGAATGATTTACACAAAGGATATTATTGGGGCCACCTATATTGGAAGACCACGACCAATAAAATATTGAGAGCAGGATATTATTGGCTAGCACATTTTGCATATGTCTACAAAGAAGTAACGAGTTGCCACAAATGTCACATTTTTCAGGGTAAGAGAAAGCCTCTCCCATTACCTCTTCGACCTATTTCAGTACATGCACCATTTCAGTAGTGGGGCCTAGATTTTCACAGGAGAAATTCACCCAGCATCATCCACACAAGACAAGTGGATATTGACAGCCACAAATTACTTTACAAATTATATTGAAGTGATACCGACTAGGAAAGCAACATATTCTGTCGTCATTCAGTTTTTAGAAACTAATATTTTGTCTCCTTTTGGTTGTCCCACTAAGAATATCACAAATAACACAACAACATTTAAGTCTAAGAATATGACTAAGTTTTGTGACAGATATAACATTAATTTGGGACACTCTATAGCCTACTTCCCATAGGGTAATGGATTGGCCAAGACCTCTAATAAATCCTTGATCAGTATCATTAAGAAAATGCTAGAGGATAATAAAAATAATTGGCATAATAAGTTGATTAATGCATTGTGGGAAACCAGGTATGTAGTTAGAATTCTATTTGTATGTCTCCTTTTAAAGTTGTTTATTGTTTCTATATTGTGTTTCCTTCATCATTAGCAGTCTTGGTAATGAAATTGATGCAAGAAGCAGGGACTGAGGAAAATTACATACAACACTAGATTAATCAAATGATACACCTTCAAAAAATGAGAGATGACGTATTTCAAAATACTTCAATACTCCATGAGAGGATAAAGAAGATCTACGACTAGAAAACTAAGGAAGAAAAATTCAAGGTTGGAGATGTGGTACTCTGTTCTGATGCCAGAAATGAGGACAAGGGTAAGCATGGAAAATTTAAGAATTTATGGAAAGGTATGTATCAGATTCTTCTTGTTCGGGATAGAATGCTTATTTTCTTGAAGAGATGAATGGACAAGAGTGTTTAGGAGGACCTGTCATTGGTAGGCTCCTAAAACATTACCTTTTTTGAAGCTCATTTTTCAATCAGTTTTCCACTTCATTGTAAATATCAATTACACTTTCTGCAAGTGTGAAGTAGAGAATCACTGGAGTTTGGAGCCCAAAGTGAAGGCCATGGAGCTTCACTGATTTTCTTCCATTTTCAAAATCTTAGTTTTCTGTCAAGTAAGTCAGTATTGAGTCTATTTTTAGTCAATTGATTTTGTCTTGAGTCAGTCTATTTTTTCTGAGTTATCAGCTTTCAGTCAGGCTTATTATTTTATTTTTTGACCGTATTGGCCCAATGGATAAGGCACTGATCTACAAATTCTAGAGTTATGTGGTTCTTGACACATCTTTCATACCTATCATCCCCAATAAGGCTAGTGTTAGTGTCAGTATTTGCATCCTACCATCAGTGCTCAAAATCCTCTTTTCATATCATTTTAGGAGTCCCACTCAAAAATTTTTATTCATTCCACTAGGTCATGCAAAAAATTAGTCACTGATGGTAGCCCCAATCCAAAATAAATCACTCTTCCTGAAATTTGATTACTTGCTGGCATAGTTCCATATCTTGCTGACTGTACACCATCCATAAAGTAACACCAGTCATATCATATTGAAATTCATTCCTTCAAGGTATCATTAGGTCCAAGGATCAATAAAAGTTCATATCCACTGCATAAGAGCAACAAGTAAAGGGTGATCCAATAAACATCTCTTCACCATATGAAGATGACTTGTAAAGAAAATTTCTTGTTTCAACATGTAATTTTATGTCTTTAAAAATGTAATAATATCACCATCCCAAGCTACCAACTCAAAGTTCCACATGCCAACAGAGAAAATATCAAAGTGCGAAGAGTTCCTAGTCCATCAAAATGATCAATTATAAAAGAAAAGAAATAAAAGTGAAATGGTTTAATTTTTATGTTTAAAGGTCAATTTTAAGATAGAAAATTAGGTTCCAAAATCAGAAAAAAATCACAATTCACCAAGTATAAAATCTATCAAGAAATCAAATCCATCCTCATTTTTCACCTACAACATTGAGCAACCATATCCATAGCACGATTTTCAAATATAGAGAGTGAAATTGGGATAAAAGAGGCAGCATTGCGCTCCTAAACTAGTCGTGCTATGCTCTTGCATCACAAGTTGTGCATAGCCTTCAGGCGCTATGGTCTTGGCAGAGGAGGTACTGCACTCCTCCCACAGGCACTGTGCACCTACCTGACTTGCTCAGTAACCTCCAAAATGAAGTTCCGTTGCTCTAAAATTTAATCATTGGTTGCCTTCACCCTCCAACAAGTACGTAACATGAAATTACAATCTCCTAGCATTTCTCAAGTCAAATTCTTATGGAATTTGAATGTTTATACAAAATTTTGTGTCTTCTTTGTTATAAACCCTAGTTTCATTCCTAATTTTCAATTACACTTCCTAATACTTCCACTACCCTTCCGACATTACAATTAACCTATCCCACCCCTATTTCACTATATCTCTTTCCCCAAAGGCCTTTATCCACAAAACCCTAATACCTAGGTATTTCAATTTCCTATGCTCCCAAGTCCCCATACCTATAATAAAATTCCTATTCCAAAATCCCAAAACATTTTTACTCCATGTCACCTCCCTCAATTTAATAATCCCTTCCCCCATCTCCCTAATTTTTTCCATCCCATTCTCCACTCCCCAAACCTACATTTCACTCCAAATTCATCTCGCTAGGGTTTCTAGCCAAGACACTATGGAAGAAGAAAACCGAGAATTCAATGAGGAAAAAGAAAGGGAAGAGAGGAGGCCACACAAAGGAGGGAGGATCCTCAGACTTGAACCTACAAACACCAAAGAACTCCTGGCCTCTCCCATGGTTGCGACATGTTTCAAGCATGTAGGATGCTTTGAATTTTGTGAAAAATACAGAGGGTCCAACATCACCCTATTTTGAGCAGATTTTTGATCTCTAATATTCATGACAACCAGGTAACCCTGGCTGGTGTCACTTTCACAATATCCATAGGCATCATAGAAGCTACCACTGGAATTCCAAAATTTGGTGAAAAGTGGCTCAAGGAAAAATAATTCCAGGATCATTACTATGAGCCATACATCAAGCCAAGGTACAAGAAAGAAGGAAAGAAGGACTTTCCTTTTTCTTACCTCCTAGATAGGTATGTCCCCATGATGAAAATCATCATGAAGTACTTTTCTTGTGAAGGAAGGTTCTCTAGACTCTACACCTACCATATCCAATTATTAATGCACTTCAAAAGGGTCAAAATGGTCAACATACCTTATTATCTCCTTAGGAACATTAGAAAAATGACATACATTGTTGAAAAGAGATATTATGACTAGCAGATGAAAATTAATTTTCACCACTCTCTCATCAATATCATTGTCCTCCATCACCTCAATCAATTGAACATCTCATGGGACACTTTCATGGCTAATGAAATTTTTACTTCTCCACTAGTTCAA
This sequence comes from Pinus albicaulis, assembly GCA_034641835.2. Taxonomy (NCBI): domain Eukaryota; kingdom Viridiplantae; phylum Streptophyta; class Pinopsida; order Pinales; family Pinaceae; genus Pinus; species Pinus albicaulis. Next base: position 963,029,979 of record CM076584.1, read on the forward strand.
CATGCTCAAGCTGTGCCTCCACCATCTCATCCTTCCACATCCATTCCTCCATCTCAGCCCATAGTACCTACTTCTACATCATCTTAGAATACTTCACCCATTTCACCACAATCATCACCATTTCACACTCAGATTGTGTCATCTAGCATGGCTAAGATCAGTGAGCTTCAAAAGACCAAAGTGGCTAAGATAGAGACATTGGAAAAAACATATCAGAGAGGTCATAGTGAAGTGTTTTCTCCACATATTGTGGAAGGATCCTTGCCTTCTTTGTCGGCAAAGCAGGTAGACAAAGGAAATAAAAAGATGATAGAGGGATATATTCAGAAATAGATTGGGCATAAGGAGGAAAATCTTCATGAGACAGAAATGGATTTTGAACTTGTTGACTTGGATCAAAAAAATGATTGTGAGATCACTAGCATAGTCATCAAGAAAAAATAAGCCAATATTAGAGAAACACAAACTAAAATTGATAGATCTAAATTTTTCATTACCTATCTTAAGCAGGAGAACCAACAGCTAAAAACCAAAGACTTCATTGATGAAGCAAAATTCATCAAAGTTAAAATGGAGGCAGAAAAAGATAAATTATTTCTTGAAGAGACACTATAAAAATATGGTGTGATAGATGAACTAGAAGAACAAGTGTGAAGAAGAAGGCCAGGGACTATAGGTTTGAAAAGAGCCCTAGAACTAGAAAGGAAGAAAGAAAGAGGACTCGTAGATGAGGTCACTCTTAACATGAGAAATTTGTAGTTGTAATCAATGAAAATAAAGAAGATTGGCTTCAGGAAATAAATGAGCACCTTGAGAAGCTGTTGAAAATGGCCAAGAAAGACAATATATTCAGAGAAGGATGGAAAAGCATTATGCTAAGAGAAACAACATTGCAAGGTCAAAAATTAAAAAATCCAATGACAAAATTGAAACCCTAACCATGCAAGAAGATAAAATAAGGCTTGACATCCTTTCTGAAGCCTCACTCCATGCCTAACACTCATCATAAACCACCATTCAACAAATTTTGGTAAGTTTTGATACACTTTTTCAAATTTTTGAAGTTTTTGTGTATTCCTTGATAGTCATGTGGCAGTTGGACTATCAAGAGCGCAACGACCTAGGTGATGTGCTTCTATTTGAGGCATATTTGGGTCAAAAAAATACCACCATTGGATTTAGAGTAGGGAAAGCATACATGTCAACCATTTTTCTAGTCTTGTTTGGCCAAACTAGTAGGTGAAAAGGTAAAAAAAAACTCAAAAAATCACAATTATGCCTCCTTTTTCACCTTGGCGCTGCGATCCTAAGCCGTGTTTGGAGAATCAATTTTTGGGAGGTCAAACCAAGTCAAATATGAAATAAAATAACAGATCCTGAGAGTAGGCTGGATAATCTTTCCAATGAGCTATCCTAAGCTTTGTTTCAACACCTACAACCCATCCAAAACACAGCTGGAAGATGGATGGCGCTCCTAACACTAGCATTGTGCACCTGACACTGGCATTGCACTCCTACCAAGTTTCTAATTTTTCTGAGTTTTCTATGTAATTTTTATTTTTACCATGGTAAATCATGTTTTTACGTATGTAATTGATGGAAGTAAATGTAATTGTGGTGTTTTTACACTTACCTAGGGTAAATACATTAGGTGAAAAGTTTTGACGACATGTAATGAATCAATTTGCAAAAAGTCAAGGATGAGTCAATTTGACTTCCCTACACTGTTTATATTCATCTCAGTTTTTGGTGGAATAGCTCTTCAACCTAGGTATTGGACCCCTGAGGTTGGAGAGGTTATTTGAGTTCTATATCTTGTAATTTTTCACTGATTACACAAGTTGGATGTTGATGCATTGATCAGATACTCTAGTGTAATCTATCTGGCAGGAAATTAATGGGAATGTTGCAACTATTTCTTCGGGATACCAGTGGTATGAAAATTTAGCATTGTTCTTATTATGTCTCATTATGTATGAATTTTTTGTTTCATGATTCATTTCATTTCAATGATATGCTAGTTTTCAAGTTGATAAGAAGAATTCATCTCTCATGCTTTTCCTTTCAGAAAACCTTCATATTTTGTTCATTTTCTTCAGTTTAAAAAGAATTCATGCTTAGCCTTTGTCTTTCTAGCTCCTCACATGTCTGATCCATCCCACTCAATAAACCGTAAATGTTAGGTTTTCTACCTACCTTGCCCCATTAAATATCTACAACCCTAATCCTATTTTCCTTGACCTAGCCTCTTTGACCTAATTCACCCATCCAACAACCCAATTTAGTCAAAATAATCCCTGTACTTACACCTACCCTAAAACCCTAGTTCATCCAGCTCTCCTGGCTGTGATTTGTGGAGAGAGCCCTCTCCGGCTTGGTAGGGCTAGCTACCAAGCTAAAATATTTGTCTGTGGTTACATCTGTTGGGATTTATTCTTCAACCTTAGATATCTGGTGAAGTGATAACAGATGATACTCTAGAAAGTATTAAAAATTACATTAAAAATGTCTTTGTGTTCAGGGATAGGCCAAGTGAAAAAGACTTGATATCTTAAGCTAGAAATTCGTCAGGAACTAAATCTTCAAATGTGTCACAAAAAAAAAGTAACCCTTGAATTTCCAGGATATGTTTTAGGCAAATTCTTGATTATATGAACATATATTTACAAAACCTAGTGTGAGGATAAAAGGTGTCACAAGACATGAACAAAAAATGTAACACACTGAAGAGTTAGAGTATGCATTGGCATGCTTGAAAAAAAAATAATTTTGGGAAAGTCCCAAGAAGGGAAATGATAAATAAAGTGATTCATTAGTTTCCTAAGGGTAAGGAAGGAAAAAAAAAGGCCAGCATGCTCATGGAAAATCCTTTTACATTTAGGGAATAAGAAAAAATACAGAGACCATCGGACTCTCTTGATGGCAGGATAGTGATGAGGAAAATGAGAAGGACGAATAGGTATATTCAAACAGACAGGAAAATAATTAAAGCTCTGGTACCATGTTAATTTTTCATAAAGAAACATTGTTCCTTACTTTGATAGTTACATTTCTTCGCTAACATGTTAAGTTAACCCCAAATAATTATACCATTTTAGAAATATATATTATTAATCATAAGAATACGAAACTATGCAAAAAGAACAATAACATCATCATCATCATCATCTAGGTAATGGAAAGTAAAATATCAAAGGAAGAGAAGCCTGAACACATAGAGAAACTAGGATTAGTCTAAGACTAGGGAAAAACTCACTATGGGGAAAACCCTTGGAAATTATTTTTCTTAGATCGTCATCAAATGATTCAGAAACAAGAGTAAGATGATCCATAGGTACATGTCTTTATGATGTAGAAAAAAATAGCATGCACACAATAAAACCATACCAATACTTCTGCATGAAGGAAATTGAATCTCAAAATTGAAATGCACTGACACTGACTGTAGAAAACTGTTGAATACGAATGATACTAAATGAGGGTTGTAGATACACCTTGTAGCGGAAAAAAACCAATATGATTAACATATCTATAATACCAAAAAAATGATTTGATAGATCGCCAAGTGATCTCAACTGTGAAGTCCCAGATCTGAATCAAGGAGACTACCAATGACTATTCCGACGCAACTATGACTGAATTATTAATGTATGGAAGCACTGTGCAAGAAAATGACTGAATCAAGTCTGATCTTCTGATTAATTCTCTGAGCCACTACCACAACACTCTATGTCTGTGGCTCTGAATCAGATTAGCCCGATCTATTCTCAGAAGCTAGGTCAAGCCCTTAACAAGCTTAGCCAGCAACTATGGGTTCCTTGGCCATAGAAAAATACACAGGCCACTACCTCAGATCTTCCTACCCACGAATCTGCTCCAGATCACCTAGATTTGATGCGTGATCACATATGTGATCTCGACCCTTGCACAAGCTCCTCCCGATGCACCTGTGTGAGCCAAGACATAAAATGGACCAAAAAAGCTAATAGAGGAAAATCATAGATCACTTGATCAAGTGTTAAAATGAGCTTAAGGTCACCTCTATTTATAACTTTGTGAGGGACCACTTGGGGCTTTGATCGGATCAACATTCGGTTAGGCTGACCCATAAAATAATAAATAATGCATAACTTAATTTCTTCTTAACTGATTCGGGCGATCTATAAATCGATTTTTATCCTCTTCAAAGGAGGAGTCTAATTAAATTATTATATTAATCATCTGATTTTTCCATAGTGAAATTTGATTCTAGTTGCAAAAAATAACACATATTTGGGTTACTATACTTAGAAGTACATATTTTAAATTGAATGTGATTGTCGTACTGTTTGTGAAAAATATCAATAAAAAATTGAACATATCAATTTGAATTAATTTTGTTTATGTGATTTCAATTTAAATGATTTTTCCAAGAAAAATAGTTCCACTCTTTGGTTAGAAGAGTGTAGAATATTATGTTTATATAGTTTGAGAGGAAATAAAGTATATATGTTATATTTTGAACACAAATGTGTTAATTGTTTCTTAATCATTACTTCATGTGTTATTGTTATTGTTTGTGATCTATCATTCTTACATTATGGTTTTTTGTATTACAACAATAATGTTGCAACTCCCAAGGGTTTTAGTTTTAATTGTCAACCTGGTGTTCATACAAATTCAAGAGGGGTTGTGACTATATATGTGGTATACACCTTCTCTTTCTCTTATTGATTTATGTATGTGAAAATACTAAAATGAAAGATATATGTACGAAGACCCAGTTGAGTAACTTGTATTACAAAAAATTTCCAATTGGAGGTAATAACTTCCTGAAATGAAAATGACACACAATCCTAGACTACTTGCAATAAAGGAAGATACATTTCTACTATATCTTCAATAATAATTAAATCACACTCGCAAAGCTCTATGCTATCTTGCAAGGAAAGGAAAACACAATGTTGAAATGAGAACCTATAAACCCTTGCAAAAAAATGGATTTCTAAAACAAGCCAATCAAAAACATATATAATGTCTTTATACTTCAAAAATCCATTATGAGGGTTCCAAGATTGTAACAATATATTAAGCAACACAAATAATGAGTTTATTAAAAATTTGCGAAAGTTTGAAATGATAGTTACAAAGTTGATAGGTGACACGCTCTGAGTTCAAACTATATTTCCATATCGTGATGAGGAAGGAAGAAAAATATTAGATCCAGAAGCAATCGTGGAAACAATAATATGATAGCTAAAGAATCAAACAATCTCAGAGAATCTCATTAAGTGGAATAACTTGTTGAAGACTCCACATGGGAGGATAAGTATTTTATATAGAAGCATCCAGAGCTACTCAAGCATTGATGCCAACAAATTTTCAATGAAGGGGCATGTTAGGTCGCTATAATACAAGTGTAGCCCCTATATTTTTATTATGAGCCTTATAAAAGATTACAATTGTTACTATTGTGCCCTTACAATATTATTTTTATGTAAGACCTAATTATTTTTTGACCCTTTAGATTCCTATATATACCAAGGAGGTCTCTTCATTTGAATCATCCAATAATTGTTTATAATAATAATAATAATAATAATAATCCAATTTCAAGGTCACGTCCAAGCCATAAACCAAATTGACGTATGAGACCCCCTTGTTTGTGGAACAAGGGACCAACCTCCACGAAGCGATTTGACTACTAAGTCTACAAAGGAATACATACTCTACCCCCCTCTGGTTTTGAACCTTTGACCTCTTAGGAGGTAACACGTGCTCTTAACCCTTAGGCCCAATCATGCTGTATGGTTATTTATTTATGTGATGTAAAAGGAGGTACCTACCACAAAGTAGCTTATAATAATGTCGTTGACCTATATATATATATATATATTTTTTTTTTTTTTTGTTATTTTGATCTAGATACATAACACCATCTCCCAAGGTAATGCTTAATGCTTAAATTTCCACTTTTGGACCAACATTAAAATAATTATTTCATATATCTAATTTTCATTGATTTTCTCTGCTTTAATCATCTCCATGACTTAAAAAATGTTTTCTCACATAGTTAATTTTTTTTTTTGGAAATGTAACATAGTTTCATTTAGGGTTAGGTTTTTCTTGTAAAAAATAATCAGAATGAAGTCTTACACCAAAAAAAGTATTATCATAATTTACATTATGAATTTGCACATAATTAAACATGGATTGGCTTCAATTATCCATGTGTGCTCATTAACAACCATTTTCCTCAAGGGAGAAATATTAATCCATTTATTTTTTAATGTAGCGAGGAAGTCTTGAAATTTTCAATTCACAATTTCACCTCAACATTGATGTATCTATTTATATAATGTTTATTGATTTCATATATTATATTATTTTATAAAAAAAAAATGTTACTTATATTATTGTCAAATTTTTAATTTGGACTTGCAATCTTCAAATTTATATTCAATAATCCAAATTAAAGGAAATTTATCATATCTTATAACCCTCATAGAAGTATTCCTTCCCCATTAAAAAAATAGCTATGACCACGTATTTAATATATAATAACAATTTAAATAACATGGAATGTTGAGATTAAACAAGATGATGATCCTAGTGAAATTTAATCACCTACATTAGGTGGGGCCCGCGGGCTGTTTTTAGGTGTATGTATATTTTTAGAATGGTAAGAAAATTCAATTTATAGTGGGAGTCTATTTATAGATGGTTGAGAAAATTCTATTTATAGATGAGTTTCCATTTTTAGATGCATGGGTGGAGTCTATTTATAGATCGCATGTCTAAAAATAGAATACATGTCGATTATTATTATCTCTTAATAATGATTAGACAATAAATAATAATGTATTATATTGAAGCACTTGATTTTAGTTAATTGATGTGGAAAACTAGTTAGCTGAAGAAATTTCAAGTTGTAAGGGTGGTTGGGGGGACATGTAGGTTGACTTAGTTGTAAGTGAGTGATTTTAAGTTGTAACAAAGATGGATGTGTAGTTATGTGAGTTGTAAAGTAGTTTAACTCAGTTAAGTGAGTTAAACTCAGTTGTGCTAGTTGTAACTAAAGATAAAATAGTGAGAGATCGGTGATTTAAATACTAAATTAATTCACATGGAGTGATCTCATATGCAACTGAAGATTTACTATTGTTAACTACATGCATGTCAGAGCCAATGGAGACCCAGTTGAGAGATAGGTGAAAGGGACAGTCTGACTATCAGTTGTGACATTAGTGGGTGCACTCATGCAACCACACACACATTGGAGATGCAAATGAGGATTTTGCAGACAAGGAAAGGTAGTATCTCATTCATTCAAGGATTGTGATCAGCGGGGATTGCGTAGTGGAGGCAGGCTATCAGGAGACAGTAAATTGGCACATGTATTTGCCAATTTTCGTATGACAGTGTGAGACGATTGTGTATTGTACTGAGAGCTCTTGGATTAGATTTTTGTATGATATTGTTTCATAATCCATGATACATACATAATATATGATAGTGGGGTTTTTAGCTTTATGATTTCCCGAAAAAAACATCTGTGTTATGTGTGATTTATCTTTCTTCATGTGTTTGGAATTCACGATTAAATTTTCACAAAGAATTTAGTAGAAGGATTATGTATTTAATAGTGGCATATAATCGTTAGATCAGGAGAATCCAGGAAATACATAAATTTATTAAAATTTCTACATGGTATCAGAACATAGAATATTGCAATATTGAAGTAGTATTTGCGTTTGTTGGTGGAAACAATTTGAATTTGCTGCAAGAATTTCTTGCTGTGAAAGTTCAGTAAACATTGAAATGTATTTCAATAATATGCAGCTAGAGTATGCACTCGAGCGCATCTTGAACTACATTGCATGGAAGTATAGGATTGAGTCAGCGCTTGAAGATAATGACTTGAAGGAATTCATCAACAGTGATGTTCCTAAGCCCACTTCAACGTATGTTGCATTACTTGACGCCTAGAAAGAGAAAGTAGCGAAGACGAGAAGGATTCTGTTGCAAGGTGTGCGGGACCATATTATCTCAAGCATTCATGGGAAATCCACTCCATTTTCTATGTGGAAGGCATTGAGAGATATTTTCCAAAGCAGTAGCGACCATAGGAAATTGGCACTCAAGGATAAACTCATAAAGATCAAGATGGAGAATGGTGACAATATTCAAAAGTATCTCATGAAGTTTATCCAATGTTGGGATGAACTGGGGAGTGTGGGAATCAATATTGCTGATGATGATTTGGTGAGCTTGGCCCTCTTGGGACTTCCTAAGAATTGGCATAGTTATCAAGGCTCTATCAACGGATGGGAAAAACTGCCGGATTAGGAATGACTATGGTCGGAACTAGTGCAGGAGGAGTTCAGGCGGAACACTAGAGATGGCTCTTCATCAAAGCATGATGATGAAGAGGATTGTGCTTTGGATGCAAAGGTAAGGAAATGGAAGGGGAAGAAATTCCACTCAAAATCTAAGTCTAAAGGAAAGAATCTAGATTTGTCCAAGCTGAAGTGTTTTCTCTATCACAAACATGGGCATCTTGCCACTAACTGCACACAGAAAAAGAAGAACAAGAAGGTTGTTGGAGCTGCAGCGGGTGAGGCCCTTTCCTCATAATTTGAACTTGATTTCTCTTTGATCACATTCTTGGTTTCAAGCGCAATGGGAACAGTGTGTTATATTGATAGTGGTGCTTCCTTGCACATGATGGGAGATAAGGAGATTTTCAGTGACTTGGAGGAGAAAGATCTCCAAATGCATATACAGATGGGCGATGATAGACGATACAGTACAACTGAAATTGGTACCATTAACTTTGAGAGGGATTCAGGTAAACCATTTCTATTGAAATATGTTATGCATGTTCCAGGTCTGAAGAAAAACTTGGTCTCAGTTGCGACATTGCAGGATAGAGGCTATGACGTTATTTTCAGTGCTGGAAAACCTTTCTTGCGACATAAAACAATGGGTCAAGCCAAGAGGAGAGGGATTCGAGTCAAGAATATATACAAGATGGAGGTAGAAGACTACGCTACAATGATGGGCAAGGCAGAAAAAGTGGTGAGCTGGGATGAAGGAAAATTATGGCATAGGCAATTGGGCCATCTTCATCATGGAGCTATGAAAGTCATGCAACAAATATCTATTGGACTTCCAATGGGAACACTTTCTTAGTTAGATCAGTGCAAGGGTTGCACCATGGGGAAGTATCCAAAGTCCACCTTTCATGAAAAGGAAAACTGTGCTTCAGTGATCCTGGAGAGAGTTCACACAGATGTGTGTGGATCATTATCGGTTGCTTCAATAGAAAAAAATAGGTATTATGTTATTTTTGTTGATGACTTTTCTTGTAAATGGTAGATCTTCTTCATGCAGAAGAGCGATGAAAAATTCTCAAAGTTCTGTGAGTTTAAGGAATTGGTTGAGAAAGAGTCGGGGAAGTAAGCGAAGGCTCTACGGAGTGATAATGGTGTAGAATACATCTCAAATGAATTCAAATATTTCTGTAGAAAAGAAGGAATTCAAAGAGAACTCATAGCGCCTCATAACCCACAACAAAATGGGGTCATGGAGAGGAAGAACAGAACGATCATGGGTGCTGCATGATTAGGGCCTACCAATGTACTTATGGGTGGAAGCATGCAACACTATGGTTTATGTGCAAAACCATTGTCCTCATAGAGTACTTGGGATGAGTACACTTGAAGAAGCTTTTAATGGTAATAAACCAGATGTTCCTCACTTTAATATTTTTGGCTCATCTGTTTATGTGCATGTGACCAAGAACACTAAGAAGAAGCTGGAGCCAACTGCTGAAGTTGGGATATTTGTGGGGTGCATAGAAACACCGCATAATTATTGTGTGTATTTTCCAAATAGTCGAATGACTATGGTGCGACGGGATATAAAATTCAATGAGGAGAAAGCCATGAAGTTGTCGCTTGAGAGGGAGCTAGAATTACATGTAGAGGAGGAACTTTTGGTTCCCAACGATGAGTCCCTAGATGTGGATCAGCCACATGAGGAGGTTCATGGAGTGGAGGAGTCCAATCATGCAGAGACAAACATCAGAACTGGAAAAAGGCATACCAGATAAGTTGAGAGGTTGAATCTTAATGTGAAACAGAATGTAGGAGTCCCTACTTCACAACACAGACAGAGACAATATTCTGACTAATTACCTGGATACATGGCTCTCATGAGAAAATGTATTGTGACTAAGCCATCTTCATTTCAGGAAGCAGTGCAGGAGCCCACATGGGTACATGCAATGGTGGAGGAGTACGAATCCATTGTCATAAATAGTTCTTGGGAAATTGTTCCAAGGCCGGTTGATAAATCAGTGGTAGGTTAAAGATGGATCTACAAGGTAAAGCAAGATGCTCATGGGAGTGTTGACAAATACAACACCAGATTTGTGGCCTGACACTTCTCATAGATAGAAGGGATTGATTATGAAGAAACCTTTGCACCTATCGCGTGGTATTATTCCATAAGGACCATCCTTGCTCTCTCAACATAGATGGATTGCCACATTCATCAGATGGATGTGAAGACTGTGTTCCTTAATGGGATCATTGAGGAAGAAGTGTACATTGAGTAGCTTGAAGGATTTGAGATCTTTAGCAATGAGTCACATGTGTGAAGACTCAAAAGAGAGTTGTATGGGCTGAAGCAAGCACCCCGTTCTTGGTACACTCAGATCGACAACTATTTCACCAGACTTGGCTTCACCAAGAATGAGGTGGATGCTAACCTATACCAGATTGTGGTGGAGGGTAAGTTTTTAATCATTGTTCTTTATGTTGATGATTTAATATTGACTGATGATGAGTAGCTGATACACTCATGCAAGGATGACCTTGCAAAGGAGTTTGAGATGAAGGATATGTGCATCCTTCATTATTTCCTTGGATTGGAAATATGGCATAGAGAAGGTGAAATTTTTGTGTCTCAAGGCAAGTATGCAAGGGAGATACTGGCTAAGTTTCACATACAGGGCTATAAACCCATGGATACTCCTATTCCAGGAAGCTGGAGGAAAGAGGACAATACATCTGGAGAGGTAGTGGATGCTACTGTCTATCGACAGTTATTGGGTTCACTAATGTATTTAGTAAATACAAGAACGAACATATGCTATGTGGCGAACCAGCTTAGTCAAGTGATGGCTAAGCCTACCAAGCTCTTTTGGAAGGTAGGCAAGCGTGCCCTGAGATATATCAGGCGTACATCTAAGTATGGCTTAGGGTATAAACAAACAGATGAGGTGAAGTTCCATGGCTTCATCGATGCAGATTGAGCAGGAAGCGCAACAGACAGAAAGAGCACATTAGGAGGGGTCTTTAGTATCAGATCTATAGTTGTTTCTTGGTACAACAGGAAACAAAGATCCGTGGTACTTAGTTCAGCAAAAGAGGAATACATGGTAGAAATTCAAGTTCATGTGAGGCTATCTAGATGAGAAAGATCCTCGTTGGTTTGTTTGGTTCTCATTTAGATCCTACATTGATTCATTGTGAGAATCATAGTTGCATTAAACTCTCGATTAATCCTATGTTTCATGATAGATCTAAGCATATACATATACAGTATCATCATATCAGAGATTGTGTGCAGCGGAATATCATGTAGCTTTAGTACATTCCTATGGAAGATCATGATGCTGATATTATGATGAAGGAACTCACCGGGAGGAAATTCGAATACCATAGAGATAGGATTAGGGTGAAGGATAATCCCTTTCTTGTTGAGAGGGAGTGTTGAGATTCAACAAGATGATGATCCTAGTGAAATTTAAGCACCTACACTAGGTGGGGCCCGTAGGCTATTTTTAGGTGTATGTCTATTTTTAGAATGGTGAAAAAATTCTATTTATAAAGGGAGTCTATTTATATATGGTTGAGAAAATTATATTTATAGTTGAGTTTATATTTTTAGATGCATGGGCGAATTCTATTTATAGATTGCATGTCCAAAAATAGAATGCATGTCGATTATTATCATCTCTTAATAATAATTAGACAATAAATAATAATCTATTCCCTTGAAGCACTTGATTTTAGTTAACTGATTTGGAAAACTAGTTAGATGAAGGAATTTTAAGTTCTAAGGTTGGTTGGTTGGACATGCAGGTTGATTTAGTTGCAACTAAGTGATTCAAAGTTGTAACAGAGTTGGATGTGTAGTTATGTGAGTTGTAAAGTAGTTTAACTCAGTTAAGTGAGTTAAACTTAGTTGTGGTAGTTGTAACTAAAGATGCACTAGTGAGAGATCAGTGAATTAAATATTAAATTAATTCACATGGAGTGATCTCACATCCAACTAAAGATTTACTACTGTTAACTACATGCATGTCAAATCCAGTGGAGACCTAGTTGAGAGATAAGTGAAAGGGACAATTTGACTATTAGTTGTGACATTAGTGGGTGCACTCATGCAACCACACACACATTGGAGATGCCAATGAGGATTTCACAGTCAAGGCAAGGTAGTATCTCATTCATTTAGGGATTGTGAGAAGTAGGGATTGCCCAGTGGAGGCAGGCTACTAAGAGGCAGTAAATTGGCGCATGTATTTGCCAATTTTTGTATGACAATGTGAGACGATTGTATATTGTACTGAGAGATCTTAGATTAGAGTTTTGTATGATATTGTTTCATGATTGATGATATATACATAATATATGATAGTGGGGTTTTTAGCTTTATGCTTTCTGGGTAAAAACATTTATGTTATGTGTGATTTATCTTTCTTCATGTGTTTGCAATTGGCGATTAAATTTCCACAAAGAATTTAGTAGAAGGATTTTGTATTTAACAGTGGGATATAATTTTTAGATCAGGAGAATCCAGGAAATACACAATTGTATCAAAATTTCTACATGGAAGTCTCCTTGTAGGATGATGAGTGGTTGGAACAATGGGATGTTATCCCCTCCATCTAGTTTCAAATCCCACGAGGTGATATATTTCGCCCATTGTGATAGGGCTCAAGGAGTAGGACCCCCCACCCTTGTTCTTTTTAGTTTCAAGGTTGTCTCCCTATTTACCAAAATCCCCATCCTGGAAGATATTGATGTCATTAAGCGAGTCTCGAATGAGGACACTTCTAAATTGGTTGGCATGTGCCTCACCTTGAATTTTTTCAATTTCCAAGGTGAGTTCTATGAGAAAACCTATGGAGTAGCCATGGGTTCCCCTCTTCTCCTTGTTGTTGCCAACTTATTTATGGAATATTTTGAAACTAAGGCTCTGGCCTCAGCTCAATTTCGCCCAAATAAGTGGAATATTTTCATGAATTATACTTGTGTCATTTGGTCCCATGGCCGTAAGAAGTTAGATTTGTTTCTTAATCACCTAAATTCCCAGTATGATTACATCAAATTCACGATGGAATTAGAGATGGATGGTTACATTCCCTTCTTAGTTATTCTTCTCTAGAAGGGATGATGGTTCTATCTCTCACCAATTCTTCTGCAAGAAGACTCACACTGAGCAGTATCTTCATGATGATTCTCATCATTTCCCTGCTTATAAATTTGGTGTTCTCTACACTCTGGCTACTAGGGCTCTTAGGATTTCTGATGATAGCCATCTGGAATCTGAGAAATTCCATCTTCTGGATGTGTTTGAGATTAATGGGTATAGCTGATCTCAAGGTCTGAAGGCCTTTCAAAAATTATTTAAAGCCTCAAGAGACAAATCTTCTCTGCTAGATCCTATCTCCAAGGTGAATCTTCCGTTTATCCAAGGGACCTCGAATATAATTTCCCATGTCCTTAGTAGAAATAATGTCACCTCTTCTTTTAGATCTATCTATACTATTAGGAATTCTCTCAAATCGGTTAAAGACCCTATAGACCCCAAGGAAATGAAAGGTGTTTACTTAGTACATTACTCATGTGGTATTCCCTATATTAGGGAAGCTGGTCGATCCATTAGATAAAGAATCCATGAGCATGCTGCAGACATTAGGCACAGTCGATCCTGCACTTCTACTGTTACAAAACATGCTGGGAAATATTGTCACCATGTTTGCATTGAATACCTCAAAGTCATTGCTAGGGTGGATCACTTCCATCATAGAAAGCTGAGGGAGGCTATTGAAATTGAGAGACATCCTAAAAATCTCAACATGAATGATGGGTGGAAATTAAGTAAGAGTTGGATTGCGGCCCTCTCAAGGTGATTCCCTCCCTATGTGTTGTTTCTTCCTTCATGTTTTTTTTTCTCATCCTTTTGTTTTTGATTTTTTCCCTCCTTTTGTATCCTTGTTTTCTTTTTCTCTCGTTTATTTTTTTATGCATCTTCATCCTGTTGGTTATTATCCCTTGTACTCTTGATTCTTAGCTTTTATTAACACACACACACACACACACATATATATATATATATATATATATATATATATATATATATATATATATATATATATATATATATATATATATATATATATATATATATATATAATTTTTGATATTTATTTTTTCCCTCTCTTCTCATTAGATTTTATTTAGAATTATTCCTTTTATATTATTCTATAATATTCTATATTATAGATAAAACCCCCTTTTTTATTAATTTCTCTTAATAACTTCAGTATTTTAATATAGTTCCCGATACTCATATTTACCCCATCTCCTTATTGTAGAAATTTGCTGAATAATGAAGATTTATTCACTGAGATTAACCTGATCATACAAAAATTTGACTTGCTGCATAACACATAATCTCTTCTACAAATTAATCATCACATGCGGAAAATAAAACAAGCGGTAGAACATCAATTCACACACATAGAACACAGCATGTATGGGGAAAGCTTATAGCTGAAAAACCCCAGCTATATGTATCATATAAATGGATGAGAACATGTAACTTTACACAATAAAATAATCCTCACAAGTACTCAGTACTGTCTCCAAAAGCTACACACAAACTAGCTCAGTTTTGAACAGGTTACGGGTTCAAAACTCCTCCACAAGTCTGCCTGCCTCTACTGCGCAATCCAAAGTGTGAATTTAGCTGAACCAAGTTCAAATTCACCTTGATTGAACAGCGCAATAATCACTGGTACTCTCATCCCACTGATTGTGAAAATATCATGCACAACTAATGTACAACTGTTGTCGATCTCACCCTTCCATCTACCTCTTCCACTAGTCTTCCACTGAACTGTTCATGCACTGAGTTAACTGATGAGTTCTTTAGTTGAATAACGAGTTAATAATTAGTGAATTAAATAATATTTAATTCACCCAACTCATCTCTAGTGTAATCGCCAGTTAAACTGATCACAACTAGTTCAACTAGTCTCAACTCCATCAACTCCTCAATCAACTCCACCGAACTCCGCCACTTGAGCTCTAACTAAAGTCAACCATGCATTAGCTCACCAAACTCATGGGAATAGCATAAATCCTCATGTCAACTGCATGCCCCACCTCCGGGGGTCAAACTGAAGTGCTCCAAGAGAGTAAACTGAAGTTTAGAGTCCAAATATTATTAAGGGTAAATAATATTCGACTGTTCTATTTTTAGATAGGCAGTCTAAAAATAGACTTCGACCTAAATGTCTAAAAATAGAGGTCCATATATTTTTACCAACATGACCAATCCTCCAAGAATAGAATACTGCAACTCCCAGTCCATGATTCATATGTCTAAAAATAGACATAGTCTAAAAATAGACTTTGTGCCAAAAATAGCCTGCGGGCCCACCTAATGAAGGCGACTTCATTTCACTAGGCTCCATCATCTTGCTGCATTTTCAACACTCCCTCTCAACAAGATATGGATTATCTGCAACCCCTATCCTACCTCTGTGGAACTCGAATTTGCTCCTGGTGAGCGCCTTCGTCAAGATGTCGGCATCCTGATCCTCCATGGGAACATATGAAAGCATCATGATTCTCCGCTGAACACAATCTCTGATATGATGGTACCTGATGTCGATGTGTTTGGATCTATCATGAAATGCTGGATTAGCCGAGAGTTTAATGCAGCTAAGTTTATCAAACAAATCACGATGGGCTCAAATACGACAGGCTCATCAGGGATCTTCCTCATCCATATAGAATCGCATGCAGCCAAACTTGCTACCATGTACTCGGCCTTTTTTGAAATGAGTGCCACGGATAATACGCTACTGCTGTAAGCCTCTTGTCAATCCAATGCTAAGATACCCTCTGATGTGCTCTTGGTCCATTGGGCTCCTTGCCCAATGCATGCAATGAAGTACAAAGCTTCACTCCATCCTCCTGTCTGTACCACAGTCCATATCCCGATGTGCTACTGAGATAACGCAATACATGCTTTCCTGCCTTCCAGAAGAGCTTGGTAGGCTTAACCATAGCTTGCAAAAGTTGGTTAATAACATAGCATATATCGGGTCGTGTATTGACCAAATACATAAGCGACCCCACCAACTGTCAATAGACAGTGGCATCCACTACCTCCGCTGAAGTAGCATCCTCCTTCCTCCAACCACTAGGAAGAGGAGTATCAACAGGCTTGCAGCCATGCATGTTGAACCTCTCGAGTATCTCCCGGGCATACTTGCCCTAAGAAACAAACAGTCCACCAATGCGTTGCCAAATCTCCAATCCCAGGAAATAATGAAGGAGGCCCAAGTCCTTCATCTCAAACACTCGTGCAAGATCCTTCTTGCATGAAAGTATCAACAGCTCATCACCCGTCAAAATTAGATCATCTACATACAGTACAATGATTAGCAGCTTCCCCTCCACCACAATCTGGTACAGGTTAGGATCCGCCTCACTCTTGGAGAATCCAAGCTCGGTGAAATAACTGTCTATCCATGTGTACCAAGCATGAGGTGCTTGCTTCAGCCCGTACAATGCTCTCTTGAGTCGGAAAACATAAGACTCACTGCTGAAGATCTCGAAACCTTTAGGCTGCTCTATGTACACCTCCTCCTCAATGACTCCGTTGAGGAACGCAGTCTTCACATCCATCTGATGGATGTGCCATCCCATCTGCAATGAGAGAGCTAGGATCGTCCGTATGGAAGAGTACCTTGCGACAGGTGCAAAGGTCTCCTCATAATCGATCCCCTCGATCTGCAAGAAGCCACGAGCAACAAATCTCGCCTTGTACTTCTCCACACTCCCGTCAGCCACATGCTTCACTTTGTAGATCCATCGCGAACCCACCACTGATTTCCCCTCTGGTCTTGGGACAATCTCCCATGCACTGTTTCTGACGATCGAATCATATTCTTCAATCATGGCATCTACCCATGCGGGTTCCTCCACAGCTTCCTCGAAAGAGGATGGCTCTGTCACGACACATTTGTTCACAAGAGCCATGTATCCAGTGTACCGGTCCGGTGACTGCCTCTGTCTGCGCTGTGTTATAGGTGGTCCTACAACCTTCTCTGCATCTTGAGCCAGTCGCTCAGCCTCTGTAGTACGCTTGCGCCATCTGATGGTTGGCGCTGCATGAGTGGTTTCTTCCACTCCATGAACTTCCTCTTGTGGTTGATCCACATCCAGAAGCTCATCCTTAGGAGCTAAAATCTCCTCATCTGCATGCAAGTGTGGCTCCCTCTCAAGCGAACACTGCATGGCTTTCTCCTCCTGAAATTTGATATCCCGTCGCACAACAGTCTTGTGACTGTCTGGCACATACACCCGATAGTTTTGGGGCGTATCAGTGTACCCCACAAATATTCCAACCTCTACGGTTGGATCCAGCTTCTTTCTGGCATCCTTCGTCACATGCATGTAGACAGAAGAACCAAAAATCCGCAAATGGGAAATGTCAGGTCTCTTGCCAGAATAAGCCTCCTCCGGTGTACTCATGCCAAGAATCTTGTGAGGAAAACGGTTCTACACATATACTGTTGTATTTCATGCCTCAGCCCACAACTGAAGGGGTAGGCCCTGATCATGCAACATCGCCCCTGTAGCACCCACAATAGTTCTTTTCTTCCACTCAGCCACCCCGTTCTGCTGTGGGTTATGGGGTGCGATGAGCTCTCTCCGAATCCCTTCTGTGCTGCAAAAGTCCTTGAATTCAGCCGAGATGAATTCACCACCATTGTCGCTCCTAAGAGCCTTCACCTTCTTCCCCGATTCCTTCTCGACCAGTGCTTTGAACTCATAGAACTTAGAGTATGTCTCGCTCTTCTTCTGCATGAAGAAGATCTAGCACTTTCGAGAGAAATCATCAACAAAGATCACGTAGTACTTGTTCTTTTCTGTCGAAGCTACTGAGAAAGGACCACACATGTCTGTGTGAACTCTCTCAAGGATCGTCGTGGCGCGTCTATCCTTCTCGTGAAAGGTGGCTTTCAAAAACTTCCCTAAAGTACACCCTTTGCACTGATCTGACTGCGCAAGGGTGCCCTTAGGAAGCCCAGTAGAAATCTGTTGCAGGATCTTCAAAGCTCCATGGTGAAGGTGGCCCAATCTCTGGTGCCACAGTTCGCCCTCATCATCCCAGCTCACCACTTCTCCCGCTTTGCATGCCATTGCTGCGCAGCCATCTACTTGCAACTGATAAAGGTTCTTGACTCGAACCCCTATCTTCCAGGTCTCTCCAGTTGTCTTACTACACAGGAAAGCCTTTCCTTCGCTGAAGACCACATCATACCCCTTGTCTTCCAACATCGCCATAGAGATCATGTTCTTCATCAATCCTGGAACATGCAAAACTTCCTTCAATATGAAGGGTTTACCAGACTCCCTCTCAAAGGAAATGGTACCGATACCAGTCGCACTGTATCTACCATCATCGCCCATCTTGATGTGCACTCCAAGATCCTTTTCCTCCAGATCTGAAAACAGATCTCGATCTCCGGTCATGTGAAATGACGCACCACTATCCAAGAACCATACTAATCCCACCACACTTGAAACCAAGCATGCGATCAGTGAAAAATCCAGTTCGAATTGAGAAGCCAATGCCTGTCCCGCTACAGATCCAGGAGCATGCTTATTTTTCTTCTTGAGCGGACAATTTGTGGCATAATGTCCATGTTGGTGACAGTGAAAGCACTTCACCTTGGACATGTCTTGCTTCTTGCCTTTCGCACCAGACTGAGAAGCCTTCTTGCTCTTCCCCTTCTTTTCTTTGGCAGCCAAAGTGCAATTTTCTTCATCAACTACCTTTGATGAAGATCCGTCCCTAATAGTCCTCCTGATCTCCTCTTGCATGAGATCCGACCATAGTCGCTCCCATCCTGGAAACTTCTCCCGACCATTGACACTGTCCTAATAGGAGTGCCAACTCTTCGGAAGACCAAGGAGAGCTAGGTCCACCAATTCCTCATCATCGACAGTCACCCCCACACTTCCCATCTCATCTCTGCACTGAGTGAACTTCGTGAGGTATTTTGCGATGCTGTCGCATTTATCCATCTTAATGTTTCTGAGTTTATCTTTGAGCGCCGACTTCCTTTGGTTTCTCTTGCTCTAGAACCGATCTGTTAACGATTTCCACATTAAATATGGATAATATTTTCCATGCAGGCTGGATACAATGTGATCCTTTATGCCCTCCAACAGAATCCTTTGACATTTTGCTTGTTTCTTTTTCCATGCTTCGACAACAGCAGCATCAGTAGAAGTAGGCTTTGGAATCTCTTTCTCTGCGAATTCCAATAGCCCATTATCATCTAATACAGCCTCCATGCGGTCTTTCCATGCAACATAATTCGAACTTCTTTCCAAGGCATATTCTAGTCACAATCCATTGAAAGACATTTTCGCCGCGGCACCAAGAACACAAATCTGCAAATTCGAATTCCAAGAGCTGATAACTCAACCGCTTCCGATCTACACTTGAGAAAAAATTATTTCCAAATCAGATATTGACCACATGGGCATTTACCAGACCATTCACTTTCCAAAGAAAGATGAATCTGGAGGCTACCTGGCCCGAGTGCAGACTCTGTCCAAGGAAATAATTGCAATCACTGTAATAGATCTTTGATGATTAATTTAGCTCCGATACCATGTAGAGATTTGCTGAATAATGAATATTTATTCACCAAGATTAACCTGATCATACACAAATTCGATTTGCTGCATAACACATAATCTCTTCTACAAATTAATCATCACATGCGGAAAATAAAACAAGCGGTAGAACATCAATTCACACACATAGAACGCATCATGTATGGGGAAAGCTTATAGCTGAAAACCCCCAGCTATATGTATCATATAAATGGATGAGAACATGTAACTTTACACAATACAATACTCCTCACAAGTACTCAGTATTGTCTCCAAAAGCTACACACAAACTAGCTCAGTTTTGAATAGGTTACGGGTTCAAAACTCCTCCACAAGTTTGCCTTCCTCTACTGCGCAATCCAAAGTGTGAATGTAGCTGAACCAAGTTCAAATTCACCTTGATTGAACAGCACAATCATCACTGGCACTCTCATCCCACTGATTGTGCAAATTCCATGCACAACTAATGTACAACTACTGTCGATCTCACCCTTCCATCTACTTCTTCCACTGGTCTTCCACTGAACTGTTCATGCACTGAGTTAACTTATGAGTTCTTTAGTTGAATAACGAGTTAATAATTATTGAATTAAATAATATTTAATTTACTTAACTCATCTCTAGTGTAATCGCCAGTTAAACTGATCACAACTAGTTCAACTAGTCTCAACTCCATCAACTCCTCAATCAACTCCACCGAACTCCGCCACTTGAGCTCTAACTGAAGTCAACCATGCATTAGCTCACCAAACCCATGGGAATAGCGTAAATCCTCATGTCAGCTGCATGCCCCACCTCCTGGGGTCAAACTGAAGTACTCCAAGAGATTAAACTGAAGTTTAGAGTCCAAATATTAGTAAGGGTATATAATATTCGACTGTTCTATTTTTAGACAGGCAGTCTAAAAATAGACTTCGACCTAAAGGTCTAAAAATAGAGGTCCATCTATTTTTACCAACATGACCAATCCTCCAAGAATAGAATACTGCAACTCCCAGTCCATGATCCATATGTCTAAAAATAGACTTTGCGCCAAAAATAGCCTGCGGGCCCACCTAGTGAAGGCGACTTCATTTCACTAGGCTCCATCATCTTGCTGCATTTTCAACACTTATTAATTTTATAATTCCGTTTTATTATTCTATATTATTCATTAACCATCCCCCTCCCCTTTTATTAATTTCTCTTAATAATTTCAATATTTTAATATTATTCCCCTTACTAGTATTTACCCCTTTACCTTATTAATTTTATAATTCCTTTTTTATTTTATTATTCATTAACTCCCCCTTTTTATTAATGTCAATATTTTAATATTATTCCCCATACTAGTATTTAACCCTTTTCCTTATTAATTTTATAATTGAATATTTTTTTCTTAATTATTATTTTATTTGTTGACCCTTCTAAATAATATTTTTAAAATAAATTAATAAACTTTTAAATTTTGAACTAATTAACAAATTAATGCCTATTTTTTATAACAACTAGTTTTATCAACTATCACCGGGCAATGACGCATCCTTACTATTTAATCAATGAGATTGATTTCCTTCTCCACCTTGTCTTGAGGATGAACCACATTAGATAGTTTGAAACGCCGACCAAATCCGAATTATGTGATTAATTCGAAAGAGATTTGTCAACAATCCGTACAGACATAAAGGAAGCACTCAAGTTAGTGAAGCAACGATCGTATCAGAAAAAGAAGAAGAAGGTTCTCGTCTATGGCATCAACGGTTGGGTCACATGACTGAGAAATGTCTTCAGGTACTAATGAACCACAAGTTCCTTCTTGATTTGAAATCCTTGAAGTTGGATTTTTGTAAACATTGTGTATATGGAAAAAAGTTTAAACAAAGGTTCCAAACCGGAAATCATAATAGTAAAAAAAATTTACACTACATTCATTCTGATCTGTGGGGACCATTTCCTACTGTGTCTTATGGAGGTGTATTATATTTCTTAGTATTTATTGATGATTTCTCCTAGAATGTTTGGGTCTATATGTTGAAAAAGAAAGATGATGTATTTAATGTTTTTAAACAATTTAAAGCTATGGTGGAAAAGATAACAAGAAAATCAATTAAATGTTTAAGAATTGACAATGGTGGTGAATTTAATTCTTTAGAATTTGAAAAATTCTATAAGGATGAAGGGATTGTTAGACATAAAACTATTGTTTATACTCCTCAGCAAAATGGTGGTGCTGAACTGATGAATCAGACTCTTATCTAAAGAGCCAAAAGCATGATCAGAAATGTTAACCTGCAAAAGGAGTTGTGGGTAGAAGCAGTATCTACTGCTTGTTATTTAGTTAATAGATCACCTTCAGTTGCCATAAACTATAAAATTCCTGAAGAATTTTGGTCGGGTCAATCTTGTGATTATTCTTATTTGAAGATTTTTGGTTGTGATTCCTTT
This sequence comes from Pinus albicaulis, assembly GCA_034641835.2. Taxonomy (NCBI): domain Eukaryota; kingdom Viridiplantae; phylum Streptophyta; class Pinopsida; order Pinales; family Pinaceae; genus Pinus; species Pinus albicaulis. The sequence continues at coordinate 963,052,394 of CM076584.1, forward strand.
GCTCTTAATCCTAGAAATCAAAGTTCAAAGTTAGATCCAAAATTGAAATGTTGTGTCTTTGTTGGGTATGATTATACGGTGAAACGATATAGGTTATGGGATCCTTCTTTATGGAAGATAGTATTAGTAGAGATGTAAAATTTGATGAATATTCTCTTCTAAAATCAGATGTTGGAAAAGTTGAATAGGAACAGGTATCACCAAATCAACAAATTAAATTGGATACTAAACCTTTTCCAAAAATTTGAAAGGAAGGAGAGACTTCTGATGAAAATGGTGAAGAAGCAAATGAAACTAAAGAAATTCTAGAACCAATTTAGTAACCAGTCACTCTAAAAAGGTCTACAAGGGAAATAAAAACACCTAAAGGGTATGAAGATTTTGCTTCATCTTTTCATTGATTACTGAAGATGAGGAGCCTTCTTGTTATCAGGAAGCAGTAGTTGATGCAGATAGCAAGATATGGAAAGAGGCTATGGAAGAAGAAATGGATTCCTTAGCCAAGAACAATACCTGGGATCTTGTAGAACTTTCGGAAGGGAGAAATGTCATTGGGTGCAAAAGGGTCTTCAAGTTGAAGAGAAAAGTTGATGGAAGTATTGAGAGGTATAGGGCGAGGCTGGTTGCAAGAGGGTATTCTCAGGTTGAAGGTATTGATTTTCATGAGATTTTTTCACCAGTAGTTAAAATTGTTTCTATTCATACTGTGTTAGCACTAATTGCTTTACTTGACCTTGAGTTAGAACAAATAGATTTTAAAATGAACTTTCTTCATGGTGGTTTGGATGAAGAGATATATATGGATTAGCCATAAGGTTTTGTACAAGGTGACAACAGAAGATTAGTTTTCAAGCTTAGGAAATCATTGTATGGCCTGAGGTAGTCACCCAGGAAATGGTACAAGAAGTTTGACTTCTTCATGGTGAGCCAAAATTTTATCAAAAGTGAGTATGATCATTGTGTATACTTCAAAAGTTTCAATGGCATATTCATTATCTTGGTGTTGTATGTTGACGATATGCTTATCGCAAGAAAAAGCATGGAAGAAATCAATAAGTTAAAGGCTCAACTCTCTAGGACGTTTGAGATGAAGGATCTTGGAGCAGAAAAACATATCTTGGGCATGGAGATACACAGAGAAAGGAAAAATGGTAAGCTTTGGTTATCACAGTAGAAGTATGTGGAGAAAGTACTTGAAAATTTCAGTATGAACAATGTGAAATGTGTTAATGTTCCATTAGTTTCCCATTTTAAGTTTCATTTGGATTTAATTCCTAGAACTAGTGAAGAAAATAAGTATATGTCTCGTGTACCATATGAAAATGCGGTAGGAAACTTAATGTATGAAATGGTATCTGCAAGATCTAACATTTCACATGCAATTGGAGTTGTAAGCAGGTTCATGGAAAATCCATGACAGAAACATTGGCGAGCAGTGAAATGGGTGCTTCGGTATTTGAGAGGCACAAGTGACCATTGCATCAGCTTTGATGGTCATGAAGGTTCAGTCTGTGGATATGTGGATGATGATTATGCAAGTGATTTGGACAAAAGGAGGTCTACTACAGGTTATGTTTTTACTGTTGTAGGTGGAGAAATTAGCTAGATGTCAAAGCTTCAAGAGACACTTTCTTTGTCCACTACTGAAGCAGAATATATAGCTCCTTCAATGCCTGTAAAGAAGCAATCTGGTTAAAATTTCTACTTGATGAGATTGGAAGGATGCAGGAGAAAGTGAATGTATTCTGTGATAGTCAGAGTGCTATTCATTTGCCTACAAATCTAGCCTATCACAGCAAAACCAAGCACATCGATGTAAAGTATCACTTTGTGATGTAATCAAAGGCGGAAAAGTAGTTCTCAAGAAGGTTCGTACATAGGAGAATCATGCAAATATATTCACGAAGCCAGTTACAGTAGAGAAGTTGAGATGGTGTCTTGCTTCTCTTGGCTTGCAGAAGAGATGATGAATGGGCATGGGCAAGGGATTAGGAAAATTGTTGTTAAGGTGGAGTTTGTTAAAATATGACAACAAATGTAATTAATGTAATTTTGGGCAAATTTACTTATTACCTGTTAGTTGGTTTTCTAATGAAATGAAGTTATAATAATGAAATAGCCCAGGTTAAATTGGATGGCCCAAGAGGCTTGTATGATGAGGAGAATCATTCTTGATTAATAGAGTTTCCAATCCCTCGCCCCGTGGAGGTTTCCTTAACACCTTCTCAAAATTTTACCACATAAAGCATTTGTGTATCTACCTATATATGATTGATTCAGTTTTCATTCAATTTCATTCTTTTCTTTCTCGTTTAAATGTATTATTCCTGATTCTAATAAAAATCACCATGAAAAAAGGCTAGAATGAAAATATAACACTAAAAAAAATGAAAATGAAAAAAAACATCCTCTTCTCTTAAAATCCTCCTCGACATGTTCTAGGAATAAATTCTACTTGCAAAACCACCCTTCTTAATCCCTTAATCTAAAAATTCCAAATAACTCCCGAACCATTTTAGCTCCGATAAACCAATTTAATCTTAGTAAAGAGTAAAGATAATTATTATTACGCTGAACGAATTCTATTAAGACTAGATTCCTCTTGGGCCATTCGTCATCTGTCGATAGAGTATAAAAAATAATGGCATGTGTCCCTATTTTCCCTTGTATTAACAAGTGTCATGTGTATTTATCACCCGTGTAGTTTAGATTGCACGCAGATATCACCATTAGCTCCATGATTTGTGCCTCCATCACACCAACATGAATTCAATACAGAGAAAAAGACACAATTGCGAAAAAATTTGAATACCAGGTGGGAAATTTAGTTGATGAAATAGATACAATCATTTGTATTAACAGAAAATGCAAGCCTTTACCATTTAAATCCCATGGTTTCTCTATCAAGGGTAGCTAATCGTTAAAATCATCTGACTAGAAAACCATCGTCAAATATATGTCACATCTCAAAGCACTCGTACGAAATTGTTATGTGAGAAGTTTAGATTCCTAAAAATTTCAAAAACTGTTTTGAAAATTTAAATTAGAATACTACAACATCGATCTTAGCATGCTTTGGACCTCTCATTTTGTGGTCGCATTGTTTTTTTTCTTCGACATGTGAGACATTCAAAAACGATTTTATGGGATGCTTGGACGTGTGAGACATTCAAGCACTGATATGAAAACAGTTGATAAGAATCAAAGTGCTCATAAAACTAGAAAATATTTTAAGCCAAATAATTGCTTAACGAAAATTCATGATTTCTAAAACAAAATGCTTTATCAGAACAAAGTGCAGGTGAAACATGCTTCTAAAAAAAGGCCTTTCCTACAAGTGTATAAATAATCTAGTCATTGCATAATTCCATAACTTCATTTAATTGATCCACATAATAAATACAAAATTAAACAATTTAACAAAGAAACGGATCAACATTTGAGAACCTTACCATCGATTCGAGGGATTAAACTATATGTTCTGGTTGACATTTCAAAATATATGCTCCACTTGGCAAATTATATATTTTCCCTAAATTGTCCAATTTTATGCCAAATCACCTACTCATGTACATCCTCTCGACGTTGATGTAATTATGTTATGTTTTGTAATTATGTAAGATTAAATATTTTAATTAATAGAAGGCTGGGGCTTCTTGAAAGCTAATAACTGTGAAAATTATACCAGGCCTATGAAAATGGAGAATGGGACTGCCTTATCTGATTTCTGTGAAAATGTCGCAGGGAGGGGGCAATCTACAATGACTTGCAGAATGCATAGGGTTATCCATTTGACGTTCCCACGATCAAGAACAATTGCGGTTACTTTCATAGACTTTGGGGACTATCACAATCCAATTAAAATTGACCCCTTACTAAAAAGTCAGCCATGTTTAGTTGGTGAGTTCAATTAACTGCTGGTCACATGATTGTGGTTCTGTCCAGGAAGACCAAGAGTTAAACTTAATGCTCCCATAAAGCTTGAGGTGTGATATTTATACTCTCTCGTAATAATTGTGCACTAAGTTTCACCAGACAAAAGGTAAAGGTCAAGCAATAAAATTTCAACTACCTACCACCTAACTATTAAATTGTATTAATAAAAAGAGTTATTATTTTTCCAAAAAAATTATTATTCCATTAGCAACTCAAGTATCGTGATATATTATAGTATATTGGCATGTTGAAACTTAGTTTTATATATATATAAAATTCGAAATAAAATCATATAAATAATGTAGAAAACTTTTAAAAATTTAAGTTGAAATAGTCGATAAATAAATAAATTTTTTTGGACAAGCTTAAGTCATATTTTCATTTTTTTTAATTTTTTAATTTTTTAATTTTAACAAATTAATTATTTTCAAATAAGTACAATCTTTTAATAACAAAGCTTTATAGTAACATAGTAAAAGTTTCTACTCAACCTTGAACAAAATTCATATGAAATTTGAGAAAGAATTTCCAAAAAAATAACGAGTTTCTTACCCTGTTACCCTATTTCAAAACTTTAAATTATAAAATTCATTTTTGAGATGTTAATGACAATGTATTTGACTACATTTTATTTTTACTCTTTATTATTAATTTGAAGATAAGTATGCGAGCTACAACTCTCGATATTTAATTAGTTTAACGACATACCCACGACATACCCTAATAACCATGCACCATGCTCACCGATACTTTGTTTCTACTTGGTCAAACTCCATATCCTTCAATGCACAATTTGGTGCAATAATTTTGTTTTGAACCCTAGACATCCTAAAGGGATGCATGTATATGCAAGGAGAAAAATATTCTAACTAATCTCTTGAATGCACCTATGACTCTCTATTATCATGTATTATTATTCATTTTACTATTATTTAGAGCCACACCCATAGAGGAGGTAGAGCTCAACCAAACACACATATTTATAGCTTGAAATCAATTAACCATAGTTGCCATAAGAGTAGAGAGGAGTAATAAGCAAGTTAGGGTGAGTAAGACATGTCCCATGTGATTGCTTATAAACCAAAATTAGAAATATTTTTGGGATGCACAAAAAGAAAAAACATAAATCATTATGATAAAGTGTGTATGTGTGTGGCATCCTATTGGGATAGCTAAAGTGGTTGAGTTCTTTGAGCTACATGCAGGAGGCTTGTGGGTCAATGCCTAGAAATATTGGGATCTATTGAGTTCCCAATCAACACTAATGGATTTATATTAGGTATCACCGACGATATATGAGGAAGTACATGTGAGGAAGTACTCCAAAGTTTTATTCATATTTCTCTCTCTCTCTCTTTCTCTCTCTCTCTCTCTCTCTCTCTCTATATATATATATATATATATATATATATATATATATATATATATATATATATATTGCATCACATATTTAAAAATATAAGCTTAAACAATCGATTAATAATGGAATCTTTGACAATAAATATGAGATGGGAAGGTCAAAAATTAAACATCAAACTTGCAAAATCATTAAAACCAATGTAGACGTAATCCAATTTTATAAGAGGACAATAATTACGTCGATAGGAGTGTCTATTTCAAAATATGTCTTTGAAAATAATATGTAATTTTCATGTGGATGGTATAGATTTAACCTCCATGGAATGCGTCAAGATATTAATAGTAAACTTTGATAGCCACCAATCCATAATAAGCATTAAAACACTTACTTCATAATACGTATGAAGTTAAGAAAAAAAAAAAACTAACTAAATTATAACTTTAGTTTAAATTATTATTATTGTTAGCATTATTATTAATTATAAAAAGAATTAATATATAAGTTAAACATAGCAACTTATTATATAGTTTGTGTCATAGCTAATTGTGAAAAGGAAAAAATGATCATAAATATTAGAAAATGAATTAAATTACTCTAATTTTAATTTTCAATATGATAAAATGTGATTAAAAAAATAAAATTTAATGAAACTAAAAAATGATGAGTATAAGTATATTAAAAATAAGAGATATTTATATGATAATACATCCTTCTTAAGATGTCTCCTGAAAACATACAAGTCAATTAAACTTGTAAAAAATGGATGCATAGTGAGGACATATGTAATTATTAAATATAAATTCTAGAGTTAGAAAAACATTTTAAAAATATAAATTCTTATTTAGTAGAAAATCGCTTATCTCATAGAATGTATTAAAAGTTATTTTCCTAGATTGATGAACAGTATTGATTTGGAACTTTAATGAACATTTTTAGTTTGGAAGTTCGCAAAGGGAATTTACCAAGGATTATTATTCCTTTTGTTTATGACTATTAATCTTGTTAAAGAAAATGCAAAAATATGGTGTAATCTTAACTTGAATGTTCAAAAAAAAAATAGAGATAATGTTAAAGCTTCACATATGGAAGCAATAAAATTATTTGAGTATACAATATAAAGTGGATGGGCATGAAGAATGGATTGGAGGTAATTTATCCATATCTTATCCTAGATATTGTGTTAAAGAATTTTGGATGAATAGTAGATGTGAAATTGTAAACATATGTTTCGAATATTTTAGCAATTTAGTGATGATATGAATGGGTATGTAGCATTTTTTAAATGATTTATATGCTTTTATTATTATCAATTTTATAACACAAATGGATTAATGGATAAGTTGTGTGAAATATATTATGGATTTTAGAGGTTATAACATGTAATCTATTGTAATAAAATGTATTCCATAATTTTATTTATCTATTCTATTGATCAAAGATGTTTTTGAGGGAACAATTCCTGAGAAAATTACACCTTTTTTTCCACTTATATTCATTGCTTAAAAAAATAACAAATTACTTATATTTTATAAGCATTTTCTTATATTTTCGTATATCTGTTCCCTGATGGGGATGTAGAATTCAAGGCCATTAATTGAGGAACATGGTTTTTGCGCCCAATTTTCCATTATAGAACATGTTGTGGTGCATGGAGGCCACCTTGTATGCCTTGGCCAAACTATTTCTTGGGCTCTTAAATATTTACATGCTTAAAAAAAAAATTTCGTTGAAAATCACATAGGAGAAATTTGTGTCGACGCGTTTTGAACCAGCCAGTGTGGTTCATCATCAGGACAAGATGAGAAATCTGATCAGGAAACCAGTTTAAGTAGAATAGGAATGCTCCAACTAGCCGTTGGAAAAACGGCTAGTTTGACTAGTTTCCTATTCTAGTCAAACTAGCCGTTTTTCCAACGGCTAGTTGGAGCAGTCCTATTCTACTTAAACTGGTTTCCTGATCAGATTTCTCATCTTGTCCTAATGATGAACCACACTGGCTGGTTCAAAACGCGTCGACACAAATTTCTCCTATGTGATTTTCACCGAAAAAAAAAAAATTTTTACACATATTTTATGGATCACAGAAGCCAAATTCCTAATATGTACATGCTCTTACATATGTGGTGCATTAGAGAAAATTTGATGTATAAAATTGGCCTAAAAAAATGTAAAACCAAAATAAAATTTATAAGAACCAATAGGATTCAAGATGATGGTTTCAAGCATGGGGAATGATTCACCATTTTCGGAGTAAAAATGTAAAAATATTAAAAATAAATAAATATATAAAATAATACTTTTTCAGCTTATTTCCCTACATTTTAACTCAAATTTTGAGTTAGAGCACTAGTTGGATGGAAAATTTAATTCCTCAGCCAAGGAGTAACAATGTTTCATAATTTTGATGGACCGTGATACACAAAAAATGAGAAATACATGAAAAACATGATTTTAGTCAGGATTTTCATGTATTTCTCATTTTTCATGTAGCAAGGTCCATCGAAATTATGCAACATGGTTACTCATTGGATGAGGAATAAAATTATGAATCCAATGAGTTGTCCTGCTCAAAATTTGAGTAAAACTAAGGGAGATGAGTTGAAAAATTAGTTTTTTCTATTTCCTTCTAAAATTTAATGATGTAATCTAATATTATTTTATTGTTTCCACTATTATTTTACAATATTTCTTAGCAGACCCGTTTTAGACCTCGACATTTCTCTAATCGTGTATTATTATTGTGTAGAGCAGCGAGGGTCAGACATTTACCTCCCCTCACGCCCCTAACCTTTTGGTACTCACTACAAGAAAAAAGGACACTGGTGAGGGGTGAAAATGGTCACCATAAGCTCATTGGTGAGGGTCAAAAGAGCCTTTGTCACCAAAAATTGAACGTCACCAAAGGTGGCATCGCCAAAAGTATAGGTGTTGTGGTGACATTCCAGGTCCATCACCAATAATGATTTATAGTGATGGATAGTGATCGTCACCATTTCATATGAGCAATGGTGACGGAAAATAGCCTCTATCACCAAAAAATTGAACGTTACCAAAGGTGTTGTTGCTGAAAGTATGTGTTGTGGTGACATTGAAGGTCCGTCACGAATATTGATTATAATGACGGATAGTGACCATCACCATTTCATATGAACAACAATGATTTTTTATGATGGATCTTTCATGGCCATCACTATTGGTGTATATATATGGCGACATTCATGGTCCGTCCCCATAAACTCATTAGTGACATCAAGGTCCGTCACAAATAACGACTATAATGGTAAACAGTGACCTTCACCATTTCATATCAACAACAAAGATTTATGGTGACAGGCCTTTAATGGTCATCATTATTGATGCGTATATATGGTGGCATTCGTTGACCATCACCATTTCATATTTTTGTGAGGGTCGAAAAATGTCACCATAAGCTCATTGGTGATGGTCAAAAGAGCATCCGTCACCAAAAAATGATCGCCGTCATTCCCTATGAATACCAGGGCATGATGGAATCAAACCACTAACCTCTTTATTATAAAGCGGGTGCTCTTCCATTGAGCTACCACCCTTTAAAGAATTAGACTTTAAACTAGCAATTGCCCCTAAAGGTGCAAATATACACCAAAGGAATTGGAAATCTAGGAAGATCAAAAGTTGCTATAAATAATATGTTCAATATACATCATAAAAAGACAATAAGAATAACTTTTGATATAATTTAACAAAGCATGTACTGCATAGGAGAATAACTGGAAAGCACAACTAAAAATTTGAATCACAACATAACACACTAGCACATTTGGCCCAATTTTCGATGACCAAATTGTTGCTATTCTGACACATAGGCATCCCAAGAGTGACACTTTGAGGCGGGGAAAACTTGGTTAGCCATTACGTCGAAATTCTGACACTTCAATAAAGTGTCGGAAGAGCGACAAATTTTCCGATGTTTCCAGATGTTCGTCGCTCTTCCAACGTTATCCAAAGCGTCGCTATTTTGATATCGTCAAAGGCGTCGTTATTCCAATGTTAGAAAAACTGTCGGTCTACCGACGTTATCAAAATTGTCACTATTCCGATGTCAGTTAAACCATCGGTCTTCCAACGCTCCATAATTGTCGATCTTACGACGTTCCATAAAAATCCATAACTGTCAGTCTTCAGATGATTCATAACTGTCGGTCTTCCACTGTTTATCTAGTTTTCAAAATAATCTCACTCTTCCGACGTATGTGATTTTTCGACGCACTTCCGACATGTGTCACTTTCCGTCACTATTTCGACGTCCTGCAGAGTTCATAGAAAGTGTTAGAAGACCAAAGGAAAATAACACATATGGAAAAAAGAACTCTTTGTAAGAGCAACTACAACTTTTCCCGAGAATGCTAGTGAAGATATAGACTACAATGTAGTTTCATTATGTCGATCTGTAAGACTCGATTGTGGCATCAGAATGTGCTGACTCATGTCATTCAGTGTCACATCTCCTTGTACACCACATGGATTAAGAAGAGTGAAAGGGTATGCAACTGGAGTCACTAGCTTAGTTGCAGAATGGCAACGTGTTTTCTTAGCTGAAACAGACATACAAATGAAATATATATGAAACCTATTATAAGGCTTTAGTTTATTACTAGCTTGGTTGTAGAATGGTAACTTGTTTCCTTGGCTGAAGTAGAAAAAAATTGAAAAATAAAATATTACTGCAACATTACAGTAGCTTTAAATAAAAAAGGTTAAACATTAAAGAATACCTGTTGAGACAGTTTTTGTTATAGGTTCATGTTGGATCTCAAGATCTAATTTCGAAGGTTGAAATGAGCAAAACTCTACATAATTTCATAATCACGTATTTAGTAAAGAAATTTGATGCAATATCCTTTGTTGTACCTGTTATAAGAAACACTAATCTACCAAATACAACACTTATCTTTGTCCTGGGGAGTGGAAATACTTCAAGATAAACTTTTATAATTTAGCACAATCATCCCAGAGTAATGCTAGGAAGGGTAACCATTTATGGAGCACTTCTGATATGTAACATGTGGCTTAAGAAAAATAGTGGAACAAAGAAAAAAGAAATTTGCAAAGACATTTTTAAATTCTACAGAAAAAACAATTAAAGTTCAAGAATTGTGAACAATCAGCCAGAAGAGAGAAATGCAAAGCTAGAGGAATTTACACAGCCTACTCATTAAAATGAAAGTCAAAATTTACAACTTGCTTGGACAGATTTTGGTTCAATTTCTTATCGTCATGTGTACGGAAAGAGGAGCGTTGATGTCGATGGGATTTCAAAAGCTGGTTTGCATTTCGTTGTAGGTGTTTGGAACATTTAGGTGAAAGCTGGTTTACATTTAGATGCAGCTGACCATTCAGGTGAAATAGAAAAGCTGGTTTGCATTTGGATGTAGGTGACCATTCAGGTGAAAAAAAATATATGGTTTGCATTCGGAATAATTTCAGATGTAGGAGTTTGGACCATTCAGGTGAAGGTGGAGGGCCAACCCACTGAATATTTTCATAATCCTTTCATACAATCTTTTGGATTCTTCAACAGTTACCAAAAATGCTTGAAATATCTAAAAGACCGTGTTAGGTGTTGAAATAGTATTTAGACTACCTGGATACTTGTTACACGACCTCTGATATGTTTTTGATTTCTTTTCAATATCTGATCCTTATATGGGATATCCTTCGATGTAGTTGTTGGAGAAGGATACTTATATGACCCATTGTTATCTTCTCACCCTGTAAGGGGACCTTTTCGAAAATGGTTTCACATCTATTGAATGTAATTTTGTTATGTATAATAAAACTATAATTTTCTTCTAAGAAAGACAAGAAGGGTTGAAAATTAAAAGAAGTAGTTATAATTTAAACCACCTTAAGAGAAATTTTTGAGACCAAACCTTACACTATATTGATCTGACTTTTGTAAAAGCCTCTTAACTACTTACTAAACTAATCGCCAAACAACCCCTTTTTTCGAGAAACTCTCATTAGTTGGGATTTTGTCATATCTTACCTGATATGTCAATCTAATCATCGAAGGGCACTTGTCTGTTCCTACAGATATAATTCTAAGATTTAAATTCAAATTCATTATCAACCCAAAAATATTTAAAGAAAAAAAAACAATCATAAGAATTGTATAAATGTTGTTTCCTACCTACCAAAAATAAAATATCTTGGTACTTTCAAACTTACATTTCTTCTAACATACATTGTAATTCCCCTTCATTAAAATAGTTTTCCATCTAGGTTTCTGATACTTGTCCTATGTTTTAACTTGGAGAACTATATGCACCTTCTATAAACCAAAACAATGTTATTCCTTAGGTAAAGGCAAAAGACTCAGAAACAGAACAAAAAGTGCTCGAGTATCATACCATTGGTTTCCAACCATGATGAAGTGTTATTAGAAATTTATATGTCTCTAGATCTGCAAATAAATGAATTCCCTCCATCCTAATATTCAAAACCACAAATGCCTAATAAGTGATTGTTAAAAGCAATTCATGAAAAATGTATGGTTTATCTTCTTGAATTTCACTACATATATGATAGACATAGAAATCAGTTGAATGGAATTTTTAACTGTCAGTGTTTTACTTACAAAGATGACCAATATTGTTTTGTGACCCATAAGTTTACATGTGATCTATCCTCAAGAGCTTCAAACAGTTGCAGGATATAAAACCTTTCAGATTTCTAAAAGAAGAAATCATTGATTGAACAGGAGGACGTCATACACTGATGGTGTTGCTCAAGGTTTTCCTTCCATTGGGGGAGATGGAGAAATTTTATATAGCTCCAAGAAATGTTGCACAAAGCAGGGATGTTTTTGGAAGTGAAGCACAGGAAGCCTCATTTTCCAAAAATCTAGGAAGCGAAGTGTCTTGAAAGTGTTTATATATATATATATATATATATATATATGCATTTAAATTTAAAAAAAAAAATCCAAAATACCAAATTAGTTGTAGAAGATATGAAAACATGTGTGTTTGTACAAAAATGAAGATAGATATGGCATCCATTGTACATCAAAGATTAATTATTCGAGCATCAAACACCTAGAATCTAGATTTCTCTCCTCTTGTCTAGCCTTTGCCTCTAATTTGATCAAATGGCCTAATCCAAGCCTCATAATATGGTATAGAAACCTTAGCATGCCTGATCGATGATTTTGACTTCAGTGAAGGGTACATTTTTGCTAAGGCCGTGACAAAGGAGTTCAACAATCAATGCCACCAACACTGGGGTACATATAGGGCTTGGTGCTCTTAATTAAATTCCAATCACATACCCTCATACATGATATTTGAATGAGATATGAAATTCTATTTTCTCCACATGAAGCCTGATGAGGTTGGAACCACTCTCAAATATTCTGAGTCATTTCATGATAATGTTAAAAATTTAAGTAAAAAGATGAAAATGAATTTAACATTACCATTAGGGAGAATCTAGGAAGCATATAGGGAGCATCAAGAAAGCACCTTGGGACTGTTCGAGAAGAATAATTCCTCACATAATAGTTAGAAAACCCAAGTCAAGTCCACCAAAATAAAATAAAAAACCAAGTCCACGGAAGCATCCTTATCTCTCTCGAATGCAGTCGTGATCTGACATGTAATCACGTGGGATACATGGAAAAACCACATATTGGAGCAATGGAACCATGAACAGAACTGTCATGATCCCATTTTTCTAAGAACCACAAAATTTGGCAGAACCAAAGTTTCGATTTTCGGAACTGCAGTTCTGCCTGAGGATCAGTGGAAAATCCATCCGAGACATGAATCCACCTCCTGATCCAAGGAAGGATGGATACTGCAACAAGATCTGAGTCTAGATATTGTAGTATAAAGCATGACCGTACAAAAGTACAAACAATAGGGAAAAATTAATTTCTTTGAAACTGGTTTGATATTAGCTGTGGAAAAAAGATAAAAGAACTTAGAAATTGCAAGTAAAGTTCTAATTAATCAGATAAAATGTATTTTTGCTATGAGGAACTTTCATTTGAGGGTCATAGTTGATGAAATCAACAATTTAAAAAACTGAATAAATGAAGTTTCTTTCTTTCATGTATTCAGAGAGAGGACTTGCACTACTAATGCCTCACCAAAATTGGGTGTGCAGATGGCTCCCGGTACAAGCCATATCTGGGCACATCATGTACTACTAAGAAAATATGATCCAAGACCTTTCATATCACTTCTCTCTGATATACCACAGAGTTATAGATTACTACGGAATACAGATGTGATTACATATTTTTTTTCCTTGGATGTAAATTTCTATAACAACAAATTGGCTGGGCAGAATTAATGTTGTCATTTTGGACTTCTTTTGGAAAATTTGTAGTGCTATGTGCAGGTATTTTTTTTGTTTCAAAATTTGAACAGATTCAAAACATATGAACCGTCTATTGAATAAATTGAATGCCTGTTATAACAGGGCCATGTAAACAGATATGCAGAACAATTGAAGGACTCTTTTGACAAAGTAGTAGTGGGAAGAAATCATCAAGTGCCAATAGCCATGTACAAAAAGTAATTTCTTTTTTTTTTATTGTAATGAAATTTAAAAAAAATGGTTTACACATGATGGCCTGTGTTTCTGTTAGCATTGCAAATCCATGCCATATGCATTAACAATATTATCTAGTTATGTAACAAGAATATATATTTTCTGTTAGGCCTGTTTTTTTCCTTCAAACTTGCATGTGTGTAAAAATATAAAAAAATCATATAAATCCACCTCAACTGTTGCAAATCCAGGCTCAGTACATTCATTGCATATGGTAGGATCAGGAAAATGTAGCATTCTGCGTCTTTTTGAATGGGGACTATCTGCATCTCTCTGCACTGCAAGGGGCAAAGAGGTTGGTTCTTGATACCCTCAAAAGCAATAAGTTGCTATAAGTAAGGCCCAAAACCTTAGCTTAGCAATGTTCCAATATTTAAATATCACGAGATGAAAAATCTGAGGTGCTACTGAACTTTAATCAACAACACCTTGTTTGGCCATGGAAGTCGGAACAAGTTCACACTCCATATAGTCTTTAGCAGAAGTTGATTCAAACAAATTCCGTAACTCTTCTTTACTTCTAGTCAAATCATCCCATAAGATATGTGAAATTGATGAATAAGAAGCAAACAATAGAACATTTAGATCTACATAAATGAGGAGTTGCTGATAGATATTTGATATTGCAGATTTATCTTCAAAATCTTAGTATTAAGGAAGCCTTTTATACACTCTTATGCTAAAGAAATTTCTAGTTAACTGAACTCTTGATTTTTATCTCCCTAATGTATTTTAGGTGCTCAAGAAATAGAAAAAAGAAGTGTTGCAGTAGTCTCAAACTCCCTATTCACATCAATATAGAAAAGGTGAAAAAAAAATTACATCAACAATCAGTATAGAAAGGATTTCAGCACAATCTTTCCTAGAGAACCGAATAAGTAAAAAGAAAAGTTTGGATTAGTTATATATTACACATGGTTTAGTAGCACAAGCTTTGCTAGTCAGAATTGACAACATGAGTGATGGAAAGTGATGAAGATATTAAAGACAAGCCAACAAACAACAAAAGCATAGACATTTCCATAGATGTACAATGCACAAAGCTCTGAAAAGGTTGCTAAATATATTTGGTTAATAATACCTTACAACAATGACATTAGAACCAAAAAAATGTCAAACATTTTCAAACTGATTTTTTATGAATATGCCAAGAGATTAAGATTGGTTCAATGTTTTATTGTCCACATACTTCTTGTAGTCAAAATATAGAGTTAGTATTTTTGATTTCCCTGGTTAAAATCCACATCAACAAATAGAGGAGAAAATGGTCTAATATCTTTAGAGTTGTGAAATATATTTGGTTAATACCTTACAACAATGACATTAGAGCCATAGAATCTCAGACATTTTCAAACTGAAATCAGTGACCAAGCATTGCAGAGGTTGTTTATGAACATGCCAAGAGATTAATATTGGTTCAATGCTTTATTTTCCACGTACTTCTTGTGGTCAAATTATAGAGTTAGTCTTATTGATTTCCCTGGTTAAAATTCACATCAACATAACAGAGAAGAAAAAAGTATAATATCTTTAGAGTTGACATCATAAACTTACCAAAAGTCCGAAAATTCAATGAAGTATTTTTAGTTAATAGCATATTACAAGTGCTTAATTTCAGTGATGAGGACTTCCCGATTGGAATTCATATCATCGCAAAAATGTTTTAAGATTAAGGAATTCGATCAGCTTTTGGCACAATAGAGATTTTCTACTAACTTTTGAAGAGGCAAAAGAAGGTGTAGTGTTTTGGGCGACAAATAATTTTGATAGGCTCTAAAACAGGTAATGTTGTTGTCAGTGGGTGGAATCTTATAACATAACAGCAGTGAAACAGTTTGAGATTTTGGAGAAAAAAGACTAATATCTTTATAGTTGATATTATAGTAAGCATATCAAAATTTCTAAAAACCTACCAAAAGTTCGAAATGCAATGGTATTTCGGGTTAATAGCATATTGCAAGTGCTTAAGTTCAATAGTGATGGCTTCCTGATTGAAATTCATATCGTCACAAAAATGTTCTGAGATTTACAAAATCGATCAGGTTTTCAAATGGTAGAGATTTTCCGCTAACTTTTAAAGAGGCAAAAGAAGGTGTAGTGTTTTGGTAGACAAATATTTTTGATAGGCTCTAAAACAAGTAATGTTGGTGTCGGTGGGTGGAATCTTATATCATAAGAGAGGCATAACAGAGGTGAAAGTCTTTGAAATTTTGGATATCACATTGACAATCATGATGGTAGATATGTTTAGATGGTACAATCAATAATGAAACTCAGATGAATATTGCATTGGCAAAAATGTCTAGATTTTGGGTCTTACAACATCAACAAGCATAAGCAGAGATTTTCCTAAAAATGTACGAAGAGGCTGGGAAATGGGTAAAGTTTCCCCTACTTAAAGTTCAAATCAAGTTGGCAGAGGCAAAATATGTATGAGAATCAGACTTCACACCAACACTTAGCATGGCTCGGATTTTGCTAGAAACCTACCAAAAAATGAATGCATATTCTCAAGAATACAAAATCAATAATGCTGATTTCCCACTTTGAAGTCAAATCAACATAAAAATCCGCAAAGTAGAGGTTTTCCCGGAAAACATACCAAGAGGCGAATCGACATCAAGCTGAAATTCATCCGCCTGCCATTGCCAAGACTCATTGAAGGACATCAAGCTGAAATTCATCGCCCTGCCATTGAAGGACTCATTGAAGGACATCTTATGATACTTTTGTTAACTACATCAGAGGTTTTTATGTTTGTGCATAGCTTGAATATTTGGAAAAGTATGTGCATGAGAAGAAAGGCAAAATAAAAACATTTCTTTAAAAAAATATTAGCTAGATTTGGCGCCAAATGAAGGATCTAGCCATTCAGTGCCGCAAAATCTAGAAAATGAAATCAGTTTATTTTATTATCTTAAATAAATCGACTAATCTCTAAAAAAATAGACAGCGAACTAACAGAAAATAAAAATTCTTCAAGGCTGACGAGGCACGAAACTAACCATTTATCTTTGCTTTATCTTGTTTATTTGACTCAATTTTTCGCAATGCAACCAAATTGGATATTTTCACGGCATAGACACCTAAATACACCTTTTTATAAGCCCAGAATGCTAAAAATCACCTAGATTCATCCCAGCTAACCACTTAATCTGATCATTTACTCGACTATGTAGTGCATTCTTGTCAATATACGAAAAGGAACGCTGGATCCTGCTAAGCCTCTTCCAAAAATGCCAAAAAAACTAGCATTCAACCAATTACTATTGGATTCTGCTAAATTACATGAAAAAGACACGAATCAATTTCTCTTCTGCACTACCGGGATCATATTCTTCATGTACAAATTTCATATAAAAACTGACCTTCCTTTACACTTATCCATTCATTTCAATACATTTAAAACAGATTTAGTTCATTTTCTTGAAATTCTCTGAGGAACGCAAAGATTGGCAAATCTTACCTCAAAATTCACCAAAATCAACCAACCTTTTCCCCAAAAAATTTCGCGCTCTTTGCCTACAACTCTCCACTTGTGGATGATTTTCACAGCTCCTTTTCCCTTTTTTTAACATTAAGAAGCCAGTGTTTACCATAAATAAGCAAAAAAAATTGGCTCCATTTTATGGCCAAGGACCAACATTTTGCTTCCAGAGAGTAATAGATTGACCATTTGGGGTCTGTTCTACTGCAAATCCCTCCGAAATAAGATTGCTTGGGATTTGAACTGTTCTATCTACTGTTCCGTTTAAATGTTATCATTCAATTCACCATGGTTAAAGAGATATACCAAATGTACAAACTGTGGTTGAGGTTAGCGTGACCTGAGTTAATGAAGTTAGCATTCTTGTAATCATTGTTCCTAAACCCTAAACCCTAAGATTGTTCTTAAACACTAACACTTGCCTCCGAAATGTTGCAATTCCGACACTTGTTTCCAACACGTCGCAATACCGACACTTGTCTGGACTTTCGCAATACTGACACTAGCCATCAACCGTCACAATACCGACGCTACTCTTTCTAACATCGCATTACCGACACTTTTCTAAACATTGTCGCAATACCAACACTTATTTCCTAGCGTTGTAATTCTGACAGTTCTCTCTGTAATGTCGTAATACCGACACTTTTCTCCAAACCGTCACAATACCGACATGTTTCTCCAAACGTCGCAAGACAAAAAATTATCCTAAACGTCGCAATACCGACACTTGTTTGCAAACATTAGTATAGCGATGATTGTGGGAGAGATTTGAAAAATTAATAAAAATTGGGGAAATTTCCGACAATACGTCAAAAGTGTTGGAACTAAAGTGTTAGAATTTTGACCAAATGTACTAGTGACAATATAAAACGACGTGCAACAGGAAAGGAAGAACTCCACAGTTTGAGAAATATGAAAAATCCATGGGCCTGTTCTTATATATTGATATAGATAACGAAATAGAAATCTAGATTTATGAAATTCAAGTATCACACAAGAATTTCTTGAAAAAATATCAATATGTAAAATAGTATGTTTTGCATTTGGATTTACCTTGCAAAACCTCAGGAAAATGTTTCCACAGAAACAAACAATAACATAAAAACATGGACCTCAGGAGCACTAGATAAGTATTCAAAGAAAATGATGAAAAGCGTATCTAAAAAGAACTGAGAACCCTCTAAAGTAAACCACAGATTAATCATCATGACTAGTACACTTGCAAAAAAAGATCAGAGTAAATTATGAACTATTCCACCAAAAAACAATGAATTTTTCCACTAAAATACAGTTTCAAATTAATCACTAGCATGACACTAACTTCTTTGCAAAAATAGGGAAGTTTAAAGACAATGTATAATAGCTTGCATGGATATCGTGTTGATAAAACCTTCCAAGGAATAAGACCACAACAGTCAACAAGAGTGCCATCATACTTAATACTATCAAAGAGTGGTCAATAGCAAAAGTGAATTGATGGACCTTCATAACTTGCATTTGTTCCTTATCCTTCATCCAACCCTAAAATTTTATACCGAGGTTAACATTTTGAAGGAAAATTAAGAAAACTCACATGATCTTGTGAAATAATATTTTTATCACTACCATTTACTATAATGCAAAATTTTTGCACAAACAAAGCATCCTTGTCTAAAGTGAAGTAGTCGATGATGATTAAGACTAATTGTGGGCTTAGAATTGTTTTTCCATTTTTTTTGAATTGTTAGAATTACCGTACTTAGTAGCAGAGGCATTCCCACCATGGATTCGGAAGTCCATAACAACCACTTATGTAATTGGGATTGTTGAATATAATCATTTTAACCTTCTCCTTCCTTTTGCTCAGCCAGTGAAATATGTGTTGAGAACTCTTTACTTGATATTATTATTATTATTTGTTCATTTCTTTCTGACTGTTTCTCCGTGGTCAAGGTGTTTCTCAATTTTGTCAGCTTTGAATGCTAAACACGCTGCTTGATGTCTTACAGTGGAAACATGTCACATATTAGCATAGGTCCAAGATCTAGTTTTAGTACAATAGCACAAATTGTGGAAGGTTTGGTAAGTGCCTGCTACTGAAGGCCTTGCCACTGTGACCCAAGTGTTATTTGGCCACAACTAGAAGGTTAATGCATTGGGAAAAAGAGAATGTTGTGTGCATTGATGCTGCACATAGGGCATCTTTTTTCAAGCCCTTTTTCCTATCATGTGCAAGAGAAGTTTTCATCTGCAAGATGCACAGAGCATTCTCTTTGCTGAATAAAATAACCTTCTTGTGTTGCATGAGCTTCTATCCTCTTTAGGCTAAGGAACTGTCCAGAACTTTGCCACTCTTAGTTCATATTTATCCTATAAGTTTAGTATGATTGTAGGAATTTTTCCTTCACATTCCTTCTCAATGTTTCTGCCATATCCTAAGAGCTACTCGAGTTTGGGGTTCTTCCCTAGATATATCTTGGGGTTTGGACCAACCACCTCATTTTTTGGCAACATATCTATACCTCCAACAGGTATATCACTTATCATAGGCATTTTTGTTTCTCCAAAATGCCGTTACTCTCACAAAAGGGTGCATTCTAATTTAAGATTCTTTCTCCCACAACTCAACATGTTGTGTGCAATGTGGTGCCTGTTGGGTGATTTCGATGGCTTCTACAAACTAGTTACTAGAAAATGTTTCTAACCTCTTAGGAAGGAGCTAATTAGTGGTGGCTGCTTCTTTGACAATTTCTGGTATTGATTATTCATTAGTATATTGAAAAATTCATTGTCGAGGATTAATGTTTCAATTTTATCAAGTGTCTCTTGTTTCATATTCAACACAAGATGGACTTTTCATGCACTCAGTTCATTGTATCAAGGCTTTTTGGATTGCCTTGAATATTGAAAGCAAGTGATAGAAGCAATCCCTAAAGATGGAGGATCATTGACAACAATTCAAGCTCCTCTTAGTGGATGTTTTCTAATCCCTCTTCTTCTGCTCCTTCCCCTTCTCATCTTCATTTGTTTACAAGGCATGACAAAGATACCCATAAGTCTAAATTTTAGCCCAAAAGAAATTGTAATGATACTGGAAATGTTACGAGAATATTGTTATTATCATTATGGTCTGCCCATTCTAATGAGGGATGTCTATTCTTCGTGAATGAAGGAAGTTGATTAAATGGGATTTTAGGTTTCATTAAGTAAGAAGGATTCCTTACTTAGGAAAATGAGTTAAAAAGTGTGAATTAGGGATAAATAATGGTAAAAGGGGATTTTACCATAAGAACTCAAAATTTTCCACTATCCAGTCATCGAGCCTTAGGTACGGTCCCAACAAAAGTTAGAGAAATGCTCTAAGCCTTTTTGACTGGTAGTATAGAATACTGGATACTTACAGGGAAAGGGAAATTAGTGATTTTATCCCGATGATGAATATTACATGCTTTATTCCACTTCTTTCTATCTACCCAACATTACTCTAACATTTTTTCTTCTTTTTAGCAGGTGAATTTAAGCTTTCTACCTTGAAACATTTTATTCTTTTGAAAGAATAAAACTATCTAATTCTACCTTATTTCATCTGAGGGCTCAGATTAAACTGATGAGCTCCTCATTATTCTCTACCTATCTACTGATTAGTCAGGATTAAATTTTCTGACCAATCTTTATTCACTATCTAAAACATGTAAATTGAAAACATGACAAGTCAAGTTTAAACAGTTTAATTCATCATGGATTATGACATTTGTTGACACTGCCATAATTTATTTGAAAAAATTAAATAGTAGTGGCATTTGGACTTGCACACTTTCATGCTTGATTTTCATCTTTTTTCTTTTTGGGTCTATGCTTTTTAATTCCTTTGATCTTTCTTTTAGGACTTTTACCCTTTTTTTGATTTTTGATTTTTTTATTATTTTCAAAATATGGGAAAACAACTTGCAAAAAGCAAGGTATGTACATATTTTACAAGACTATCGTAAGTCAATTCAAAATTATGAATCCTATATTTATAGGACTCTAACAACGTCTTCACATGGAGATGGCATTTCCTGGTGAAATTTCAAGAACTCTAAGACTAGTAGCCTTCAATTTTGACCATGATGATCCATTTATTTTCTTTTGTTTTCTGCAAAAACTCATATTTATGACATTTTACTCTTCAAAGCTTAGGGTCTTCTCTCCGGGCTTCAAATTTGGAAAGAAAATATCGAATCCAATCTAAAAACGTCAATGGATATTTACAATGATGTAAAACGTAACTGGGACTAACTATTGGTTAACTCGGAAGAATAGTAGTGTTTGAGCATTCTACCATTAATTGGTCCTTCTTGAATATGCTTTCCATCCAAATATTTGATGAAGAAAGTATTGTTACCCCTATATCCATAAATTACATAAGGTACTTTCCATAGCAAGTCAAACTTTCCATGCTTACCTTTGTCCTCTCTCCTAGAATCCCACTTTCACACTTGCTCTCCAATGTAAAATTCATCTTATTTACTTCTCTTATCAAAAAAATTCTTGATTTTATCCTAAATTACTTGTGATTTCTTATATATTTCTCCCCTTGTTTTTTGTAGATAAATAATTTGATTAATCCTACTTTGTATATCATTGTTTTCCACTTGTGATTCTTGAATGATATTCATTACTGGAACACCTAAGGATGATGGAAAAACTACATCCATCCCATAAACAATTTGATAAGGGGAAGTTCCAATTGACTTTTTAGTAGTAAGTCTATCTTCCCATAAGGCATAGACTAAGTTTTTATTCCAAGTCTTTTTGTTGTCTTCAAGTAATTTTTTGATGATATTTACAAGGCTTTTATTTAAGGATTTAGCTAGACCATTACCCTGTGGTAATATGCAGTAGAGTGACCTAGGGTAATATGATACTTGTGACAAAAGGCAATCATTTTCTTAGATTTAAGTGCTGCTACATTATCGGTAATAATTTTCTGAGGGCATCCAAATTTTGATAAAAGGTTGTTTTCTATGAAAGAGATAATGAATGTATCAGTGGCTTGTGTGCTAGGAATGGCTTCAATCCACTTAGTGAAGTGGCAGTCAAAATCCACTTATGTTGACCAGAGGATGGAGGGTGAATTTCTCTAATGAAGTCTAAACCCCATTGTTGAAATGGGATTTCAGTTGAAATAGGCTTTAAGGGTAAAGGTAATAATTTATTTTTTCCTTCAAAAATTTGAAATTTATGACATGAAGTAACAAATTTTTTAACATCAAAAAATAAGGTAGGCGAGTAAAAACCAGCTCTAAGGATTTTATCTACAGTACTTTTCCAATATAAATTCCCTCCACAGTCACCTGCATGAAATTATTCAAGTATTTTGTCAGCTTCTGCTTTCAGTAAACAATTTAATAATATCCCACTTTGTTCTTTCCAAAAAAGCACATTATCTAGAATACAAAATCTCATTTCTTTAAGTTTAAGAAATCTGGCTTTTGTCCTTGATAATCTAGGAGGAGCTTGTAAGTTGGTAAGTACAAAGATAATATATGAGTACCAAGGTGAATCTAGAAGGCTTCATTGATTATTGGAGTCGCCAACTCTTCCTGGTCATCAATCTAAGCAATAAAATTTATGCCTAATGCATTGTAGTTAGATTCAGCCATTAATTTGGCTAATCCTTGTCTTTTAATGAGTTTTTTTGGCTTGATTTCTATGTCATATTCTAGGATAGTGGCAATCCACTTACCTCTTCTTCCATCAGGGCCATCCTGAGTAAGAATTTCTTTAACTATAGAATTAGGGACATAGGTAATTACGTGGGAATAGAGAATGTAAACTTTGAAATCCTTTATGGCGTTAACCAAGGCTAAAGCTTGTTTCTCCATTATGTTATATTTTAGAGCTGAATGTCTAAGGGTTTTACTGAAAAACTGTAGCAATGGTATGATCTGATGTAGAAGAAAAAATTATAAAGTCTTTTTTGAAATCTAGACTGATTAAGACTAGTGTTTTAGTTAAAGCCTATTTTATGGATTGAAATTATTTTTTAGCTTCAATGGTTCATTTTAAAGTTGAGTATTTTTTGAGCATATTGTTCAGTTCTCTAATGATTTCAGCTACGTTTGAAATAAATCTTCTCAAAAAGTTAATTTTACCTAAGAAAGTTTGTAATTCTTTGATATTTCTAGGTGGATGAATGTTCAAAATTGCTTCTATCCTAGCAGGATCAATTCTAATTCATTATTTTGAAATTATATGTCCTAGTAAATTACCTTCCTCTAATCCAAAGATACTTTTCTTGGGGTTTAAATATATTCCAAATTTTCTACATTTAATAAAGACTCGTCTGAAATTATCTATTTTCATTATCTGATTTAGAAAATACAGTAATATCATCTAAATAAATAACCAAGAAATCATGAATCTCCTCTGCAAAGGCTATGTTCATAGCCCTCTGAAAGGTTTCTCCTACATTCATCAGATCAAAGGGCATTTTCACATACATGAAAGTGCCCCAAGGAGTGGTAAAAGTTGTTTTAGCTTGATCTTCTTTTTGGATAAGAATTTGGTTTTATCCTGAAAAACCATCTAACAAATAAATTCTAGAGGAACCAACTACCCTTTGTAATATATGATCCATTTTAGGTAAGGGTTCATTATCCTTCAATGATAATTTGTTAAGATTTATAAAGTAGACACATAATCTAATTTCACCTGGTTTCTTTCTTGTTGGTACTAGGTTTGAAACCCAATCAAAATATCTGATTGGTGCAATGATCTGAGCATCATACATGCGTTTTACTTCCTTTTCTATTAGAGGTAATAGAATAGGATTAATTCTCCTTAATTTTTGTTTGAAGGGTTTTTTATCATATTTTATGGTAATTTTGTGTTGGATTATGCTTGTGTCATAAGCTTTAAGATCTTCATAACTCCAAGCAAACACATCTTGATATTCCTTCAAAAGATCAACATATTTTTCATTTTGTTGTGGAGGTGAAGATTTAGAAAATTTAATCATTTTTAGTTTTAATTCTGTCCCAATGTTACATTCCTCAATGTCAGACCTAACTGGTTCCATTTTTGGCTTTTTAGGCACAAAATCAGAATCAAAAAGTTCTTCCAAAGGGGTTAAACAGTTAGGCAAAAAATTATCTTTTCATGTCAATTTCTTCTTTAATGATTTCCTCAATATCTATATTCTCTAATTTATTTATATCAGATTGAGTAAATAAAGTTGGTTTGTTAAATTTATGTACATCTATGTTATCTATTTCACAATCAAAATTTGAATCTATATTACAGTCTGTATCTATCTTACAATTTTGAAATTCTTCCTCATTATTTAAAAAATGGTAAATCTGTTCATCCCGAGAGAAAATTTGCCAGTACTTGAGGTTGGCTGGGATAATTGGTCTATATTTAACCTCAACAGTGTACCTATGAGTTGGTTGGAATGGTAAGTTACAAGTACTAGCAAACATTGCCAAACAATGTTTTTGAGTATTTTGTTTTCTGGGTATAGCAGCAAACTTGCATTCCAATAAATAATCAGTTAAATATATCACTGTATCTCTGTATCTAGTTAGTCTAGGATTATAAATAGAATAATATCCATTTATTTTATTTATGATTAATTCCTAATATCCAATTATTAAAATTCTCTTTCCTCCTAAGTTTCTGATGATCTAGAGGCTTAGAATGAGTGCCTCATACACGGCCATATTGTTTGTACATTTAAAGTTGAGTCTGAAGGCATGTCCTTCTGAATGATTAGTCTCCATATTTGTAATCCATACTCCTGCTCCTACTCCTAATTTTTTTACAGAGCCATCAAAGTGTAAGTGCTAAAGGGACTCATGAAATATGTTGTCATTGTTTAGTTTTGGCTTTTTATCAGTCACTTCAGTTTGGATTTCATTGTTATCAAAGTTAGAGTCAAGTTCAGTTGGTGTAGAATAAATGGGGTAATTTATGGATCTCTCAACACTACTAACCATGAATTTCATTAAAGTTTCCCTATATAGCTTTTTGGGTTGACCAAACACTGATATAGTAGCATACCTCATGTCCAATTGTAGAGATCCCTGCAACTTTGCTCCCCATGAGCGAGAAAGAAGTATACCATACTTTGGTGGGATGTCAGATACTACAATTTCCATTACCATACTCTTACCAGGGTACTGAACTAATGTAACACATAAGTATTTAATCAATCCTAAGCACTTAACTTTAGTAGAGTCAAATGAAAAAAAAATCTTTATAAGGCCTGGTTATTTCTAGATGAAGAGTTTCCATGATAGCTTTGGGCATTAATTTATGGGAAGCTCCTGAATATAACATAGCGTTGTGTAAAATCTGATCATGAATGGTGAGATTGATATAAAAAGGAGGGACTGATCCATATGAATGATTTCTATTCACATACGGGCCAAAAATCAACTCAGGTTGATCATCATTCACATTAATTGCATCTTCAACATCATTCATATTCAAATTTTCAGTTATGGTTGATTTGTATAAGTCATTTTTAACAAATTCTGTTAAAGGAGTATGTATTTTTAACTTAGAAATTTTATACTGAATATTGAATGAGGGTTGAGATTTACTAATTTGAACTAAATTATCTTTAGTAACTGTAATCTAAGTTGGTTTTTCTTGATTTTAAACAGTTGTATTTATATCATCAATTTTCTTGACATTATCTCTCTGAGTTTCTTGAGTTTTGCTGCTTTTAATTTTCCTTTCAGGGACTGTTTGTGTGGCAGTAGAAATTTTATTAGATTTAGAATTATCAGCAGGCGTTCTGGGACTATTTGTTCTAGGCTTTGCTGATTTTGAATCAACAGAAATATTTTTAGGATCATAATTTGTTGATTTTACTAAATTAGAAGCTTTAGCAGTATTATATTTTTGTGCCTCTTTGGAAGATGGAGCTACTTCATCAGTAATATCAACAATTTCGGGACTTGTTGATTTTTTTGGACTGGATGGATTGGAATTTTGCTTACTTTCCCTTGGGAGAATTTGTAAAACTTTTGTTTTTGGTGTTTCTACATTTTACTTATTTTGATTTTGGGAATTGTTTTTGGTAGAAGAATCATTGTTTTTCTTATGTCCAAGGTTATATTGACTATGTATTTCATTTATGGGAAAGTCATAACCTTGTTTGTATTCAAATGATTCACTGGATTTTAATTTGAGCTGTTGAAGTTCAAATAGTTCCTGATCTTCCAGAGTGAGGAAAATGTTATTGTTTTCATCTATTCCCCTTAGATGATTGATGTCATCCTCATATTCATCATGATTATGAGAACTTTCAATATAGTTCTCCTAAAATGGGGGTCTAATGTTTTGGTCTAGAGCTGCTTCTTTAGCTTTTCCAAAATTATTGTTTTCTCTGAAATTGGGATTTCTGATCTAAGGTTGATTATCCCATTGAGGTTTTATTTCTATATTATCTAATCTATCTACCACCCTTTCTAAATTTTTAGCAAGTAAATCTATTTTAACATCTGAGTTTGAACTTTCTTCTTTAATTGTAACTCTTATTTCATTTCTAAGTCTGGTTTTTTAGCTAAAATATTGATTTGTACACTGACAATATCCAATTGCATCTATTCTAAGGTTTGGGCATCTCTTTCTCTTAATTGATAGGCCACATCTGTATCAAATCCATCATGGAATTTGAGAAAAACAGAGTAAGGTGTAGGTTTAAGATTTGCAAGTATTGTATTGTAGACACTATTGTACCTAGTGCAGTAATCTTGGACAGACTCAGTAGGAGATCTTTTCATAACATCAAACTCAGAAAAAATTTGAAGGGGGTTCTTTTTCTTTTCCCATTTATTTAAAAATATTCTATGAAATACAGATAAATCAGCTATACTACCTGCAGCTAAATTTTTGAACCACTTTTTAACTTCTCCTCTCAAACTCTGGGTAAATAGCCTCATCTGGACATTTGACTCATCAATTTCATAAATTTCATATAAATTTGTTATTTTAGTTACATGTTGCTGAGCAGTATATTGTGATAGACCACCAAACAATGGTATATTTTTTTGATAATCTTGAGGCATATCATGGAGGTTTTAGGGTAAGACAAGGGGAGCATACCTAGCAGCCATGGCTTGAAGCTTTGTTGAGCTGGGAGGTATAACAAAAATGATAGGTGCAGTGATGGATATGGTAGCTGATGAACTGAAAATTGTAGTTGAAGAGCTGGGAAAAGAAGCTGGTATGTAAATGGAATTGCTGGGAAATAAATATGTGGTGCTTATAAAATCTGAATGTAAAGTAGTGGATGCTGTGGATGGAGGAAATAATATCCTAGGCTGCAATGGCAATCTAGGAATGATATGATCTGTAGACGAAATTGAAGTGGTATCTGTAAATGAAGTAACAACATATAAAGATGAATCTGTTGTTGGTATTATTGTTGTATGTAATTGGGAAAATGAAAGCTTTATATAAGACAACAAATGGGCTAATTGAATAACTTCATCAATATATTTAATCAATGTAACATTAATCTTTTCAATTTGACTTTGATATTAAGATTTATTTTATTTTGTTCCTACTGAAATATTTTTCTTTTTTGCATTCAAAAATGAAATAAAAACAAGATCTATAACAATATTTTTCAAATCAGTTTCAGATTTAGTTTTAGACAATGAATATTCAAAATTCAGATCAAAATCAATATCATTTAGACTCACTAACTCTTTAGGTAAAGAATTGGCTTTTCTTAATGGTACTTCAGTTTTTAAATTGACAATTTGTTTTTTCTTTTTACCAATCTGATATGGGTTATCTACTATAACTCCAGGTTTAGGATCTAGGTTAGACCTAGTATAGAAGGTTTTCCTAGAAGCCAGAATGACTATTTTGAATACCCACAACCTATAAAAATAATATTAAAGTAAAAATATAAATGAAGGATCTTCCTTTAAGACTAAGTTTAAGATCTTAAAGTATGTTAGCACTCTAGTAATTTCTTAAGTTTTGGGATTCGATTTTTTAGTAAAATAACACTAGAGGTAACCACAAACCTACTTGGAACTCTAGGATCTAGCCTTCCTAAAGTTCAAAGAGGGATCTCTCTCTAAGATTTATCTTTTTTTGATTTGTGAATATTAGGATAGTTATGAAGTACAATTTGGTTTTGGTTTAAAGGGGTTTAGTGGGAAAAAATCACTTGGAAGTAAGATAGAGAGAAATCTACTTTTCCATTGGGCTATGGAGTCTAAATCAAGCTAGCAGCACTAGAAATCAAGACTAAAAAGGTACAAATATATTCAGCGAAAGATAGATAACCCTCAGATATTTGGGAAAGTGGTTTTTGTGAGATGGTATGATCGGGATAAAGGGAAGTTAAGGATCCTTTGATCCGGAAAATGGAAGTAGAAGGGAGAGGTCAAACGGGTGCGAGAGCAATTAAGAATTCTCAACATTTGAAATCAGAAGAAAAAATTAAAATGGAAACTAGTTAAAGACAGGGAGCACTTGACTAATCCTGTAGTAATACTCCTAGTTACACATTAAGACAGAACAAACATAAAATGAATGCATGAAATTTAGAAAAAGAAATAGTGACAAGCAGGAAGTACTTCACTCATCAGCTTATCATAGGGATCCTAAATTATGATGCCAGTCAGCCTGTCAAGTCTGGTACTTCGAATTCAAACACACAAGAGCCTCCAATGTCCAACAAAAATGTCTACAATAATTCCAACAATTTTATTCCACACTGAATACTTATAATGTAGAAGTATTTATACAAAATGTTATTACAAATATCCTAGGAGAAATCTAGGAATGTCTTTAGGAAATAGAAAATATATTTACAAAATAAGAGGGACAACTTCTTAAAAAATCAGCAAGTTGTCCTCTTATCCAAAATAAATAGAACTACTTTATCTAACAAGGAGCTTTTTAGTGATTAGTTGTCCTGCTTGATGGCTGTTAGAAAATATCTTCATTTGAGTTGCCTTAGCTGATACTCTTTCATATGATATTTTTTAACGCTAATAGACATTTAACTGATATTTCCACTGTTTACTCCTGTAAAAATATATCTTTTTGCAGTAAAAATCAACAGACTGTCATTTTATTGCACGGTTCTTGTTTATTGTTTTTCAAGGTAATTTTCTTCACTATTTTACCTCTCATTGTTACATTAAATCTGTAAATGTTTTCCACTATTCTTAATTGCGAATTTCTACATTCTTTAGCTTCCTGAAATTCTCATCGGCTTTTGTCTATCTAGAAAAGGTGGGTTTCAACACAAAGAGATGTTTACTCTCATGTTGTAAAAAGAACAAATCTTCAAAATGCTGTAGGAGAACTTTTCCTGTGGGAGTGCCTTGTGGTTGGTTTGTTGACTTTCTCCTTGGAAATTTCCCTGATCATTTTATCATAATCCTTCTGGGGCATTAGGTTTTTATGAAAAACATGGATGTCTGGTAGACCTTCCCGTCTTAAGTTTGTGTGTTTTACCATAAACTTTGTCATGGCAATGTTCATTGATTCACATTTCTCTTCTAGGTTGTTCATCAAATTCTTCTTAGTTACAACCTTTTTAATCTGTAAGATTGTTTTGTTCTGTCCAATACCTGTAATTCTTCCAATTCTGCCCTGTTCTTGCTATTCAAGAATGTGATGAGTTTTAAAGCCTGAGTAGGCTTATCACTTAACTCAGCTTTGGTCTTTTGAATCTCTGCCTGAGCTGCTAATAATAAGTCTCTATACTCATATATAACCTGAAGTGAAGGCCATTGAGTGTGAATGGCTTCAGTTATGTTTGTCCATAGATGATTTTTTACAAATGAAATTTGTTCAGTGAAAGTTAGCTCCTTTTGTAAGCCTTTGATTTGTTCTCCAAGTCTGATTACCCTTTGTTCATGGGTTTTAGAATTTATCAGAGCTAACTTATTTGTAGCTACAAGATTATCAATCATCTTCTTTAGGCCGTTGATTTCATTATTTTTCAAAGACAATTCCTCCATAGATTTTACAATGATAGGAGTGTCAGTTTCTTTCATAGTTTCCTTCTCTTGGATAAGCTGGTCTGTTTGGGATTCCATTTCTTTGATCTGAGCTGTTAATTTGAGAATGAGCTTCATCATCTCTTCTTTTTCAGTTTGACCTTGAAGGATTTATTTGGTCTGTGGATGCTCAGTTTGAGGAAGCTTAAGCTCTTTCCTGAAAGTTGCTATATCCTCATTCTTTTTCTTTACCAATAATTCTGCTGCTTGAATATTTGAGGGATCATATCTTACCTGTAAAAATAAGTCCTCTAAGACTTTAATCCTTAGTTCCTTTGCATACAAAGATCCCTTATCTAACTTCATTTGATCCTGCATATTAAGAATAGTATTCTGTAACTTGGTAGCACTCATTGCTTTAGTTACCACTGTTGAATACACATTTTAGAGCTACGTCTATGAAATTCAATTTGGTCCAGCTCATGAACATTTTGAGTGTCTACCTCAAACTCCATCTTTTTGTAATCTCCCACTGTATTTGATGCTGAAGTAGTTGGTTGCAAAAATTACATAATCATCTTGTTTGTAGAGTAATCAAAGGCTGTCAGTAGCCCATTTTTATTCCCCGGTTTTTTCTTGAGGAATTGAGAATATATCTCAGTCTTGATATCCTCATTCTTCTATTTTCTCTACTTATATTTCTCTTTGATACCTAAATCATTTTCCTCAGATTTTTGTGAGGAAGAGGCCTACATATTTTGTGGCTTTTCAATCATTTGAGTATAATGTTTACCTGCTGTTTGCTCTTTTTCAATCTCTACAGGAGTTTCATTGACTATCATTGTTGCTTCATCATTATTTACTTCTGCAACATTTGTATCTTCAATGCCAATTAGCTTTTCTTTCCAAATTGAACTAAATTTAAGCCTTTTATTATAAATCAGTTTGAATTTAGTTTCTGTTGTGTATGCTCCTTCTTCTCTATTTATTTTGGCTCAAGTCTTTGGCTGCTTTACAACTTCAAGGGCTTCTCTTGTAACCATTTTTCCTACTATCTCTGTATTAGTAATTGTATCTATCAGTGTGTTCTCCACCCATTCTGCTTGTTTGGAAAAATTCTCAATCTCAGGCTTAAGCTCATGTATGAAGGGTGTTAGTTTACATTTTACCCTTAAATTTCTTAGGATCCCTTGAGGATCATAGTTCCATGGAAAACTTTCTTGAAATTTATACTCCGCTAGTCTCTTAGTGATTTCTTTTTTTGCCTCTCTGCTATTTATGATGAAAGGACCAATCTGATTCTTTAGCTTGAATTGAGTCTTTTTCCTGGGAGCTAAGAAGTTAATAGAGTCAGAATTGAGAATTTGTCTTAAATACTCGAATGCAAAAATTCTCATGCTCATATATTTTGGCAACTTATAAGGTAATAATTTGGTTCCAAATTTTTTTATCTCTATATGCTTTTCATAAAGAAACCAGTCTCCCATTTTATTTTTTTTCTGATAGTTGCAAGATTCTTTTCATTTATTCATTGACTCTGGGTTGCTCTACTTTGTACAAAATTTTCATTGCTAGATGCAGGAAAAGGTCTGTAAAATATGTATAACTGAAGTTACTACCCTCTTTCCTAAGCAAGGAAGTCAAGAAGATAATGGACAGAGGCCTTCCCTCTAAGTCCATCTTTTGCAATGCAATTGGAAAATTATCATCTTGGAAGAATAAAAATAAGTGGAACAAGTAGGATGAGTATCTAAAAACCCCTTCAGTGGGTAGTTTGGTCACCTGATGATGAATACTGTCTGCTATGAATCTGGCATAATAAAAAATTATTGCTGTAGGTTGGCCTAGAGATAAGGTGGATAGAAAGCCTAGAATGGATTCATCAGTGAATCAATCTATAAAGTATCCCAGTATAAAATTTACACTGAGATAATATGTCTAGACCCTTTAGGAAATTTGGCAGTAGAATAATGAGGGTTTATTTTAAAAATGTCAACATGGGAAGGAATTTTTTTTTGAAATATCATAAACTTCTTTAGGAAATCCAGCCCTAAGTACAACTAGGTCAAAGCTTCTATAGATAGGGGGAATGGTTGAGGATCAGACTGTAATTGCAGCATTTGATTTATTGACTCTGTTGTGATGGTAAAAAGGATTTCTCTGTCAGCATTAACAATGGCCCTTTGGTCTGGTTCATAATTTTTTTCACACAATCTAACAAGGTCTTGTCCAGGTTGGGTCAATGGAACTACATATTTGGGCAAATGCGTCTCCTAAATAGGCATTTCATCCTTGGCCAAGTATTTATTGTAGCACCAATTATGTATTTCTAAGTGGTTGAATTCTACAACAGGATCAACAATCTTGTAGTCCATGTCAGTCAATGGAAGGGTTTCTATAGTAGCTACAGGTGGCTGCAGGGGATTTAATGATATAGTGGATTTAGCCGTGAGAACTGGAGTATATTTAACAACTTTAGATGTTACAGATTTAGGAGGTTTGAATCCTCCAGGCTTGGTTGGTTTAGAACCTCCAGGTTTAGCTATGATCTGCTTTTTGGTCATTTTGGAATAACTACTACAAGCTTAAATTGTTTTCAGGAGTTGTTTTTCTTTGTCAGAGGATATAAACTGGGATAAGGCAGAAAAGGAGGGTTTCCTAAATATATTGGTCTGCAAAATAAGATTTTTTAAGATATTTGTAGGCTTTAAACCCTTTTCTGTTTTTGAAATTGATCTTTAGAGGTCACAAGTTAAGAGATTGGCTTCAAGAGTAGTTTTTTCGAACATGAAATTTTCTAGGAAAAATTGGCCAAGGTTGGGCCTATTTGGGCGTTTTTGGGCAATTTCTCTGGTGAGTTCTTTAAAAGATTTTTTTACTTATGGACGGTTTAGAATTGACTTTGTAGGGTTTTAATCTGATGAAAAATACCTTAAATCGCAGGTATGCTGAATGTGAGGTCTCGTTCGACTTGCTGAAGTAGAAAATGGCTTTTTTGTTCATCAAATAGGGAATCTGAAGTCAAATTTGATTTTGTCCCAAATTGTCGATTTTGTTCATCAAATAGGGAATCAGAGATTTTTGCAGTTTGAAATGCACAAATAAACATCAAAAATGATATACACAAGTTTTTAACGTTTGATATGTATCATCATAAAATGCATTAAATGCAGGTCTAATTCACTAGCAAGAACGGTTTGGATTTTCAAAAAATGAAACTGTCAGCAGTTTTTGCATTGAGCTCAGGCGGTAAGTAGTTTTTGTTGAAACAAACATGATCCTATGAGAGGATGCCACGTCCCAACAGGCGGAATGGATAAAACAACCCATTTCACGTCCATTTGGGCTTTGTGTGGACAATAAGTTTGTGAGGGCGACATCGATATTGCGTCCTTGGATCTGCGGAAAAGAATGAAATGGTCATGATTTTCTTGGGAAGGTGAGGTCAAAAAGATGGTGGGACCAGGGTTTAAACCTTTTGTTCTTCAATGGATAAAGTTTTAAAGTATGTGTAAGCAGGGCTTATGTATAAGGGGTTAAATGATGGTATTTATATATATATAATATTTTTATAAATATGGGTGGAGGCGCATGAGGTGGGGTTATATGGTTAGCTACGGTTTAGCCTATGTAAATCTTGGGGCTTTACATAGCAGGGATAAGATACAAAGGAAAAGTTTAATTTCAATGGAAAATAAACCTCAGTATTAATCATGATAGCACCTCAGGTTAAAAGTTGATGTGAGTAAAGGTTGGAAAGTGTATTTCAAAGGCATGGGGGTTGAAACTTTAGAAAAGACTTAATCTGTCCTTAGCACTTAGGATAAAAATGTGATGGGTGGGGCAATGTTTTTGTGTTTCCAAATACATAGGATATGCGTGGAAAGCCATATTTTCATTATTTATTTTATTATATAGTTTTTAGACCATTGAAGGGTCTAATAACCATAGGGCGCAGGGTATTTAATTAAGGTTAGTTCTAGACCCAAGGAAGCATTATTTGGGTTTTTAATTTAGCATGTGTATAACATATTTGGTCTAAAATCTTTATAATAGTGGGTTTTAAGGGGTATTTTAGATAAAGGGAATTATATAGATAGGATAAGGTATTTTTAGGGAATTAATAGCATAAGTTAAAAGTTAATATGACAAGGGGAGATGGAATACATAAAAATACACTAAATGACCAAGTAGAGTGAATAAATAAAAGCAAAGCTTATTATTTCGTCATTTCACCAATTTACTTCGGATAGAGTATTTTCTGAGGGTTTTTGTATTCTTTCTGAATGAAGGGAGTTAATTAAATGGGATTTTAGTTTTCATTAAGTAAGAAGGATTCCTTACTTAGGAAAATCAGTTAGAAAGTGTGAATGAGGGATAAATAATGGTAAAAGGGGATTTTACCATAAGAACTCAACATTTTCCACTATCGAGTCATCGAGCCTTGGGTCTGGTCTCAACAGAAGTCAGAGAAATTCTTTGAGCCTCTTTGACTAGTAGTATAGAATACTCAATACTTACAGGGAAAGGGAAATTAGTGATTTTAAACCAGTGATGAATATTACATGCTTTCTTCCACTTCTTTCTATCTACCCAAAATTACTCTAAATTTTTTTCTTCTTTTAGCACGTGCGTTTAATCTTGCTACCTTGAAACATTTTATTCTTTTGAAAGCATATAACTATCTAATTATACGTTATTTCATCTGAGGGCTAAGATTAAACTGATTAGCTCCTCATTATTCTCTACCTATCTACTGATTAGTCAGGATTAAATTTTCTGACGAATCTTTATTCACTATCTAAAACATGGAAATTGAAAACATGACAAGTCAAGTTTAAATAGTTTAACTCATCATGGATTATGACATTTATTGACACTCTGCCATAATTTATCTGCAAAAAGTAAAAAGTAGTGGCATTTGGACTTGCACACTTTCATGTTTTATTTTCATCTTTTTTCTTTTGGGGTCTATATTTTTTAAGTCCTTTGATCTTTCTTTTAGGACTTTTACCCTTTTTCTTTTTTTTTTTCAAAATATGGGAAAACAACTTGCATAAAGCAAGGTATGTACATATTTTACAAGACTATCATAAGTCAATTCAAAATCATTAATCCTATATTTATAGGACCCTAACAGGCTGGACCAAGATGTGTTAAGGAACCTGTTGTCCCATTCTGAGATGATAGAATTTGGGATCCCAAAGTCCACCCACATTTGTTGAATGAAGAGTTTAGCAGTGGCTTCTAAATGAAATTCTTCTTACAAGCTGCCATAATGGCCATCTTCCTAATATGTCAACGACCATGAAAACATAGTCGCTTCGATGCTTAGTAGAAGGAAGGCCTGACATGTAATTAATGGGGATGTATTCCCAAGGTTGACTAGGGGCAGGTAGCAGATTATAGAGGAATTTCTTCTTGATCGTCAGTTTGGAAATGGCACAAGAAGTGTAGGATCTGATGTACTTCTCAACATCCTGTCGAAGGTTTGGCCAATAGAAATACTTTTGTAGTACTACCACTATTTTCTCGACCCTGAAATTCCCAGTGACTTGACTATAGTGTGCTTCCAAAATCATCTTGGCACACTCGATTGAAGGAAGACAAAGGTGTCCCACGTGAAATAACAGTGCATCTTGAAGGTGAAAATTTGGAACTTGCATACCCTCCAATAGTGTATTGTATGTGTGGCCAAATTCTGGATTGCTCTTGTAGAGAAGAAACCAATCAGAAGTCTCTTGCCCGTAAGAGTTGAGAACGGTGGTTAGCGCCTCGATGGGTGGTTGGATGAGGCAGTCTGAAACATTATTGGTGCTACCCTTCTTGTAGTTGATTTTCAAATGAAATTGTTGCAGATATGTGGACCACTTTTGATGTCGATCGTTCTGCAACTTCCCTTGTGCCTGTATGAACTACAATGGTCAGTGGTCTATGTGGATTATTTTTTCCTTCCCCAAAATGTAATGCTTATATTGTCAACAAGCCTGTACAATGGAATACATTT
Organism: Pinus albicaulis; assembly: GCA_034641835.2. NCBI lineage: Eukaryota > Viridiplantae > Streptophyta > Pinopsida > Pinales > Pinaceae > Pinus > Pinus albicaulis. The sequence continues at coordinate 963,088,738 of CM076584.1, forward strand.
CTTTATTATAAGTGGGATACTTGTGGACTGTGTCAGACAATGTCTCACTATGATATGCCACTAGATGTCCCTCTTGAGTAAGAACTGCCCTAATAGCATAGTTAGAGGCATCTGTCTCAATCTCAAATGGTTGTTGCAAGTCTTGTAATGTGAGCATTGGGGTAGAATAGAGGTGATATTTCAATTCTAAGAATGCATTTTGTTGAGATTCTAACCAAAAGAATTTTTCTTTCACTCCTCCTTTGGTGACTTGAATCAAGGGCCAGGTGATATGAAAGAATCCCAACACGAATCTGCAGTAAAATTAGCAAGACCCAAAAATATATGAAGCTCTGTTAGAGTGGTTGGGGCTGGCCAATACCGAATGACTTGGATCTTGGTTGGATCCACATGCACCCCCCTTTCATCAATAATGTATCCCATATACTCAACCTGGGTCAGGCCTAAAGTGCACTTCCCCAAATTGGCACACAACTTGTGTTTCCATAGTGTTTAGAGGACCTGTCGAATGTGGTGGAGGTGCTCTTCCCAAGTCTAGCTAAAGATCATAATTTCATCCAAGTACACCACTACAAATGATTTGGTGAATGAACGCAAGATGTCATCCATAAACCTCATGAAGGATGCGGGAGCATTCGTTAACCCGAAATGCATGACCAAAAATTCAAAAAGGCCCTTCTTAGCTTTGAAGGCATTCTTCCACACATCAGAGGGTTCGATTTCTACCTAGTGATACACAGACTTCAAGTCGATCTTGCTAAAATATTTCAACCCTTTGAGTTGGTACAAAAGGTCATTAATCCATGGGATTGGTACCTATTCCAGACAATGATCTTGTTTAGTGCCCGATACTCAATACAGAGTCTCCAAGTCCCATCCTTCTTTTGTACTAACACGATCAGGATCCCACACGGTGATGAACTCAGTCGGATGTGACCTTTCTGCAGCAGCTCTAGAATTAGCCTCTTGATTTCATCATTCTCCAGAATAGAGAACGTACAGATCGGTCCATTGGGTAGCGGTGCACCTGGGGTCAGATCATTGGGGTGATTGACTTGACAGTTTAGAGGTACCCCTGTAGGTGAGGTGAAGACGTCCCTGTACTCCTCAATGACCTTGTCCATGTGCTGTTGTTGTGCAGAGGAGCCCTATCTAGAGGTCATGGTCACAATCTTCTTCTTTCCCTGGGGGTGGATCACTAGGAAAACAAATTTCTTGGTTTTGGAAATGAGCTTACTGCATTCTTTTGCAGTAACCAAAGAGATAGTGGCAGGCGGTGGTAACTTTGGTATCCTATAAAACTTATTGCCCAAAGTAACAATAACAACACAAGGTCGAGACTCATACACATCATGTCACTTCTAAAAGTATGGCTGGCCTAAAAATACATCACAAACATCAAGAGGAGAAATGTCACATAATACCTCATCCATGAAGGGCTTGATTCTATAGGGAAGGCGGCACTTCTGGTTGACGCGGAGATCTCGTCTTTGTTGAAACCACCAGATGGTGCATAGTTGTGGGTGTACTATGGTCGGCAAGCTCAACCACTTCATGAAATATGCTAAAATTATGTTCTTTTGGCTCCCATTGTTGACAACGAACTATATTGGGGAACGCTTTACCCAGATCTGGGAGTGGAAGAGACGCTCCTCCTCCTCTGGGTCCTCCAGTTCCTCCTTTTGGATATTTGCAGTGGCAACGATGGTATTGGCCTCCGCATCAAAAATTTTATTCCTTTCTTCATTCCCATAATCATGTCCTAATTCGAATTCAGAGCATGCATCTGATTCAGAAGCCCTCATCTCAACCATCATTGATTGCTTGGCCTGATACTCACCTGTGTCATCAGTGGATCTCTTATGGAACTCACACCACTTTCTGTGTCCTTCTTGTGCTTCATAGTGTTGTTCTTTTCTTGCGGCTTTGGCAGGCTGTCTTGGGTGACCATGCCTTCACTTTTTCCTTTGTTCTGTAGTTTGGGGGCACCTTGCCCTTGCTTTTGATTCGTATTTTCTACTCAATCTTAGCAGCATACTGGTATGTCATACCAAGTGAGGAGCTACCGCAGAACTCCATTTCCTCCTGAATATATTTGTGTAGATGAGTGTAATACTTTAGCACCACATGTTTCTCCAAATATTTGATACCCAACTTTGTGCGCAGGGTATGGAACAAATTCATCGGCTTATGCACATCATGATCCCTTTGCTGCCACAACGTGGTCCATTGTATGTACTTATCCTCGTAGCTCCAAAAGGGACAGTATTGCTCCTTGATGGCATATCAGAATTAATTCCAGGTGGGTACGACAAAGAACATAGAGGGTTATGTCTCTTCTTTTTTCTCACAGTAGGTTTCCCACTAGTCTTTGACATGGGGGTTAGCTTTGAGGAGTGCAAAAATAATCTTCTCCCAGTCAGAAAAGTCATGAACTGGGAAATATCCTTCTAATATATTCAACCATATATCTATGGCATTAGCATCTATTTGGCACTAAATATAGTAATTTCAAAGTTTACTTGTACCTTAAAGGGAGTCACACCTCGAGAGTGGCTGCTGGATGTAGATGCACCACCAATGCGCAATAGTTGAAGGATATGGGAAAATTTATCCATCATTGCGTTCCTTTTTTTTTCGAGGGCCTCCTCAAGAAATATTTTGATATGATCTCTTGCTCCCTCATATTTCTTTTTGTCCCCCATGGGTGGCCATTGAGGTTTATGAGGCTGATCATGCAAAGGTTCAACCAGATTGAGTCCTAACTCCTTATACCCCGACCTCGTTGGGAACATGAAAAGAAGGATTGAGAAAAAGTAGACTTATCTGATACCAGTGATAAAAAATTATGAAGGAACAAAACAGAATACACATATAACCATAAATACAAAGATGCAGTGGAAATAACACTTCATTTCATTAATATCAAAGAACTAAATTTTTCTTACAAATAAAATGGAAATAAACTAGCTAAGCCAGTGGTAGCTTATCTCTGAGAAGATATGTGGTGGCTATAGGCCTCTAAAACTTGTGTGAAAATGAGGCTCTAAGGCCTATATATTATTTAGAAACAATAAAAAACCCTAAACATCCAAAAACCTAACCCTAGGAGATGAAACGCCAGAATATGGGCCCTGTCCGGGTAAATTGGTACATCAATTTCCCAGGGTCATAAATTTGGCATACTATCTCTGTTTGATGCACATGATACATCATTATATAGATATATCTAAGGATTAGAATTTCTGAGTCTGAAACAGACTCATATTTTTTGGAGAAGCGATGCCCAAAAAACGTCATTTAGGGCCTCAAAATGGCTCTGGAAGTTTAGGACCCGAAAAACTGCTAAAAATAGTAAACTGTACCATAATTAAGGAATCGAAAAAATGAACAAAAAAATGGTGGGGCCCCAAGTGGAATTGGTAGGTAGCCACCAATATCCACTTGGATCATCTGCGCCGAACAATTATATTCATATTTATTCTAGAAACCTCATGCGTACACTTGGTTCTTTATGTTTTGGTATTCTACATGCTGATCTGATTTAGTAGAGAAGGACAAGAGGATTATTCCTCACCCTCTGTTGTTAGGTGAAAAATTATTCCTTATAATATAAAGATCAAGCTTCAGCACTTCACAGAGCGGAGGGAGGCCGAAGGCCTTCAGGGTTTTCAGCTAGCCCTGGATAAATAAGGATATCCAGTGCAACGTGGTGGGGGGGTGGGGGTAAAGAATGGGTATAGGGATTATTTGAATGAATAAAGACATCATTTAAACAAATATTGAACATAACTGGCATTTTTCTTCTCCAATAAAAATTATGGGGGGGGGGGTGGGTAAATCGAAATGAGAAAATTAATATCATAGGTACTATAAATACTTTTATGAAGGGAGAAACTCTTCTACTCTCAAGAGAGAGCCTCGCTGATAGTGGAGCAATGTTTGTATTCCTGAAGTGAATTTGTCAAGGTGTTGTCTAGGCCTGATCACAGCGGAGCAATGAGAGATGAAAATATATACTCTGAATATCTAAAAATCGCGTGGTACATGACCCTTGTCTTATATTCAAACATTATAATATCGTTGGTTTTATATTTGTGTTCGATTGAGAAGTATTAAAGGGAACTATGTTCATGCACGAGGTAAGTGGGAATGTCGAGGTAATATTCATGATGGATCAATACTTCCTAAATAAATAGACCCTACACAAAGAGTTTACCAAGGGAGAGAAACAAGAGTTCAACAAATGTGTCGCCAAGTATTGTTGTTGCGACAAACACCCTCCAAAAATTTTCCTTCAATTGAATTTTGGAGCCTACTGAGGATCTTGCAATCAGTTTTTTTGTAGAAACTTCTTGGTCGGTTGATGCCTTGAGCTCCCTCTTGGATTATAAGTGTTAAATTCACCTGCTTGCACATTCTCAGTATGCAATAAGTTCATGATCACACTCTTTTACGCAATATTTTACATGAATAGCATATTCCATCAAGAATGTGCCTTTGCAATGATCAACCTATGTTGAGAGTCAGTTCACGCTTTTATTGATAGTATTTCACTTTTGGTTATGATTGTACTTTTGCTTTAGTGAGTTTTCTAAAATATTGCTTTTTTGTGCCTTCACTTTCACGAGTGTCACTTTCATGTTTTTGACTATCGCTTTTGCTTTCTTCCATATTAATTAGTGTCATTTTCATGTTAGATTTTCTATAGCATGTGTTGTTTTCACCATCGTCTGAATATCGCAAATTTTGTTCCCACGCTTCTCTTTATATAGAAAATATCATGTTTTGGCATGGGAAGTGTCACTTATTATGTAAAGTCTATTTTTTTTTTGTTTGAAGGGGTAAATTTGGTGTTTATGAGCCCTACTACTCATGTTGACATGTTTTACAATATTTCCCAAAGTTTCATGCATTGTCGTAGAAGTGTCTTCATTTTCGTCACAAAGTGTATCCTTTGTTTCACACTTGGAGAGATATGTTGTATTGTTGTCACATTGAGGGAATCATGTTGTTTTTTTTTTGAGTGATAATTTTTGTGTCATCAATTTTTCCAAGTGTGTGATCATGATCTATTTTTATCTCTTCTCAATGGAGACTCACTCATTTAACACTTAGCCTTATCTCGAAAATTTTGGTCTCGGGAAACTTCACTTCACTTAACCTTCCTGAGCTGCACATTGCACAAACTCCACCCTCAACCGCTCACCTTGCCTCTAGTAATTTTTCACTACATAGTCTCAGTGCTTAGTCCCAATCCTTGAGCTCTACAACTGTGTAATCCTTACCTCCATCCAGCCTTGTATGTGCATTGTGCAGTCTCAAGCATCAATACTTAGCCTTGAGCTCTTTAACTACACAATCACTTGGCCTCTATCCCTCCAAACTTATGCATTTGGAAACTTCAATCTTAGTTCCTCAAGCTTGAGGCCTTCAACCCCTCAACTGTGCAATATTCCAAATTATTCTCCTATCTGAACTTCACATTGGGAATCTTTAAGCCTCAATCTTGATCTCTTTAGTTCCTCAACTATGCAGTCACTCAACCCAAGCATTCATAACTACAAAATATGAAATATAAAGCCTCAAGCCTTTAGGTTAATCCCTTGAGTACCTAAATTGTGTAGTCCCTCTACTAAGGCCTCCAAAACTGTGCATTTTGTAGTCTCAAGATTTAAGGCTCTAGCTTGATTCCTTGAATCCATCAACTACAAAATCCTTTTCCCTTGGCCATATTGAACTGCAAATTGCAGAGTCTCAAGCCTCGGTCCCGGACCTTGCTCTCTGGAATTGTGAAATCGTTGATTTATCCACTCAACCAATCACTAGTTCTAGCCCTGAAAAGTGATTTCATGAAGCATCTTAGGTTAGGGGTTTATAAAATTAATTTCAACTTGTAATAGATGGAATGCGGTCGCAGATATTATAAATTTCATGATAGGATGGTGATGAAGGATATGGATAAAGAGACGATATTATAAGACACCTAAGGTGTTGAGGAGATAAGATGATCATCAAGCAATAAGGCTCAGCAACACTACATTACATTAGAGGAACAAAGAGAAAGACCACATGGAAGCTCCATATGATTCACAACCCTTTGGAGGGAAGACATGTATAAAAAAACATATCTCTCATGAAGACAAAGTACTAGATACATCTTTCAATGAAGAAAAATAAAAAAGAGGGACAACTTGCGACTACCATATTCTCATGCAATCCATGTCATCAGTTTCATGTCATTTCTGGTCACGATTCATCATTTGCCACATCATTTATGGAATATGTAAATTCAATATTGGATAAATGTAATGTAAAGGGGAATTCCAAGAGTCATCCAATCAAGTAGGAAGTTGAAAGGTCATTGAGAAATCAAACATTCATGAGGGTAGTACAAGAGTCACAAGGGAGGTGAATGGTCACCCCATTTATTCTATATACATACTCATTGCTCAAGAAAAGGAATTTTGACCTTGGCTCCTCCTACCAAGCATTGGAGATGAAGATTTTTGTTTTGGAGGAGTGAGTGACTTCTCTACTGCTCCACTATTTTGGCTATTAGTGTTCATTCTCTTGATTTATCTTGGAACCTTTACTTAATTCAAAAGCTCTTTGAGCTAGCACGCTTTCATGTATATGTTGTGAATATTGTAAGACTATTCTTTGAATGTTTTTTATTTATGCTATTTAATATGTACTGAAGAAATTGAACTATTCTGGTGGATTTTGTACTTATATTGTTGAAGGTGTGTTGTATTTTCTTTAACAATTGTTGCCTCCTTGTGAACTATTTCATTGGTTGATCAACAATTCATTCATATGTATATGATTGTATGCCTTTTCTAGATTAGTATTATTACCTGACTTTAAAGGGCCCACCTTTCTCTTCGCTTTCAGTAGAAGGACATTGATACTTTCTGCAATTGAACATTTCACAAGACATATTCACTTTTTGATCCGAAAATACCTCTGTATTACTCTATTGTTCCTAAGTTTGTAGCCAAGGAAAATTTGCAAGGATACATGGCAACCAGGTAGATACTCTAAATGGGGATCCTACTCCAAATAGTGTGAGGTATAATTAAGAATTCACATCAGGGATAACCCCTTGATCAATGGATTTCAAGCACCATCAACATGAATCTATTGAATAGTTTTTGGAAAATGGAAATGAAAATACTAGGCCACTCCGATTGAATTTCAAAAAATTATGAAGAGATATTGTTGAACCTATCTTGGAAACAGAAATTTGATTGAAGCAATGACGTCCTATGTGAACACCCATCCGTATGAATATATTTTTTAGAAAAAAAGTTAAGTCAATTTATGATTGATCTTATTCATACACATTTAGTTGTAGCTAAGAACCCTTTGAGATATTTTCATGGGATGATTAATTTTTGGTCTGATATATTCTTCCTATGATATATGAATGCATGGATGTATTTATGTTGTCTGGGACCATTATTTATGAGATGATCACATCTATATTCTACTTTAGTATGATATCTTCAATGATGAGAATTCCATAGCTTTAATCATGATCGAGGTTGAGTATGTTGTTGTTAACATGGCTAGTTGTGAGTTAGGTTGAAGAAACTCTTTGGAAAGGTATTTTGAATAGGTTGTGGATATGATAGTGGGATCCATTTGGCAGAGAATCCCATATACACCTAGGATTGATATATCTCCATATATTGAGACAATGTTATCGTACGAGTCAAGCTTAGGATTGTGGTCTCTACCTCCGTGAGAGGGAGGATGAATAAGGTATATGTTTGTGAGTTGTTTAAGCTAGTACCACATATGAGCACGATGATATGTTCTTGATCTATAGAGATCAAGACTAATTGTGGAAATTGAGCCAACTCTTCCCCTCAATCTGAGCTCCCAGTGTGAGGAATTGAGATGGAGGGCTCCTTTGGTTGAGGGATCTCTTAACAATAGGGTATTACCCCTATCTATTACCCATATGGTTGGATATATTTCTCCCCTATATTTTTTTATGCATAAGATACTGAAATTGGCATTATACCCACAAGTTACGCTTGTTGAAATTATTGCTCCCCATCTCGAAAATGGGTTGAGAGAGTGCTTGGAGGTCTGTTACCTAAATTAATTATGATTCAGGTTTTCTACCACATGATTCCTCAAGGTCATTGCTAGGAATATCAACAAACAAGAGGATGGTGTGGTCCTTACCTTATATATCAAGTGGTATCTTGCCCAATGATTGTACAATGGGAAGGTTATGATCCTTTCTTTGTAAGTTGTATCTCCCTTATTACTCGATAATATGAATTTGGTTGAAAGTGTCTCATGTGACCTTCCCCACTTTCATAGGCATGAGGTAAAAGTGTCCCATAGGACCTTCCTCATTTTCATTGGATTTAGTTTTGATATGTGCTCCCTGGTGTGGATCGATATTGGGCAGGGCTCCCTAATGATAATCTCTTTGATGTTTTTCGGGTTGTAGTAATGAGCTTCCTGCTGGTGATGATTCTAAGTGATAGCAATGACTCCCTCCATAAATAGAGGGTGGTAGCTTCGACTCCCCTCCAATGTCAAATTATTATTCTTTTAGATTTGATCATATTTAGCATATGAGAAGAGATAGTCAAGAGTTAAGCAGGGATAGGCAAAGATGACCTGATATGAACTAAGATGAAGAATGACAAAATTTGATGACAAGATACTTGAGATAGGACATGATTTAATGACAAGATTCTTGCAATGATTAGATGATGCAGTTGAAATTTTTCCCTACCTAAGAGGGAGTGTTAATTTAGAATATAAGTGACAAATTACAATCAAGGTACTAGATTCCTATTTCGAGAGGGCCAATTTTAACTATTGAGGTGCTCATTTTGGACAAGGGAAGGTGTATTTCTGAATTAAATCCCACATGTGCTCAAAAGGATAGGTCAACCCAAAATAAAAATACAAATCAAGTGACCCTAATTTGGATATAATTATCATGATCTTTCTTCATTCTTTGGTTTGTCTCACACAAGTCTAAGATGATTCACGAAATTTTCTCGCACAGGTATGAGATTGCAGGGTCCAAAGCTCACACATGTGTTAGGTTTTTTGTTTCCATCCACATGCATGCTTTAGGAAAATTTTGGTCACAACCACTAGCACATAGGCATAGTTGGAGTGCTTTAGACACACAATCATCACTCTTTTTGTGTGGTTGGGATATAGGTTTTAGTTTTGAAAATTGACTCCAAATTTCATTACTTGACTGCAAATTTTTGTAGTTGACGCAAAAAGTGACAATTGATCATGGGATTCTAAAGTATGGTTTTCATTATTAGCATTTCTGGGTTCATCTCATGGATTTTGTTTAGTTTATTTTATTGGATAGGATTAGGGCTGCAAATATGGACCATTATACTCTGTTTTCTTGAATCATTCAATGGAAATATAATAAGAATAAGAATTTGAAAGGGTTTTCCCATAATGGATTTTTCCGTAGTCTCTGACCAATCCTGCTGTCTCTATGTGTGAATTATTTTCATCTATTGTTCCTTTATGCTCCACTACATTGATGATGATGTTGTTCATTCTATATAATTTCATATGTTTCTAAATAATGTTGTAAAACTGAATAATGATATGATGTTGTGGGGTGAATTTAATATGAAAATGAGAAATGAAATTCTATAAAGAAAAGAGCAATATATCCCTAATAAAATTTAACATATTGGTTTGTGGTTGTTGGAAGAATGAAATATTTGTTGTATGGTATTAGTGTTGATATTTCTTAATCTTGTTTCTTGTTGACCCATATATTGTGCATATTTAGTTTACTTCCGGTTTAAAAATTCACGTTATCTACTAGTCTACGGTATTGAGTGTTTTCTAGTTTCAATTTTATTTGTTTATGTATGCCTTCATATTCTGTTACAGGGTTACCTCCTCCATTTGATATCTTCTCTGGGTCATTTTTCCGGGATGGTTTCAGTCTAGTGGTTGTAAGCGTCTATTATTGGTATTGTTTTCATATTTGAGTTATAAGTGTTGCATATATTTCGTTATTCGTTGTAGGCAATAGTTACCTTCACACATTTTCAAGCCTTAACTAAGTTACGGGTGTTGCGGGGATGATTTGGTCCTTTTAGGTGTTTCTAGTCCCATTACTATGTCTAGTCATGGTGTCTTTGTGTTTGGTGTGACTCCTTTTCCCGGTGGTCATTTATTCAATGCTACCATGCCCCCTCACCAAAAACAGGTCAGCCATAGGGGTGGGTCTAGCATGAATCATTTAAGACCACGATAAATTCTTACTTGGCAGTGAGTGCCTTCATACTTTGAAACTATGCCTCCATTAATTGCAGAAGGAAATTTGTGACATGGAATCTCAGCAATTTGGTGAACGACCCTATTTTCTGATTCTAAAATTGGAGATGAAGGCCTTTAATGGATCCCAGTTTGTGGAAGGTATAGGAAACAAAAGTTATATTTTATTCACTCCTTGTCAATCCACCATCAATTGGGCACCATGTTCCAAATTTTATTAGAGATAAACATGTGGATAATTATAAACATTTAATTGGCCACGAGGATATCAAATGAATTCTCTGTAATATTTGGTACCTCTTGGATGATATAAATTCTCAGTTGGTTAGGGTGGACGATTATGTTGTCTCTAATTCTACATCAAAATACTCTTATGACACCCTTGGTGGTACGATGGTTCCTTCAGTTGACAATCCTCATAATCTTAATGTTATATCTTCTTCCTAGCTTTGTAGCATGTCACTAGAAAATTTTTGTTGCTCTGAAAATTCACATTGTTACTGGTCTTTGTGTTTTTGGTCATGGATCCATGTCACTATAAAGTGACACAACCTTCTGGAAGTGGTTGCAAGGTTATCTATTCATTCATTCTAGCATGTGAAATCACATTTAGGATTTAAATTGGTTTTTCCTTACGCTTATGTGTGGAAGGAAATAACCTCATAAATTCTATATTTTTTCTTGGTGGTTGGCTTATGACAATCTTGTCTTTCCCTATGTTTTATATGTTGGTATTATTTTGGTCCATGTTAACAATGTATTATTGTGTCAATTTTTTTGAAAGATTTGAGGTATCTTTATGGTTCCTATGTTTACAAAGGTGTTGTCAATGTATTACCCAGTTAATGGTTTTGAAAGCCCTGAGGGGGTTATCATGCGTATGTTATGTATCTAACCTAAAAGTATACAAGATGTGTATGGAATATTTTTTTATATTAATAGAAATACTTTGTATTAGTTTGCAAAAAAACTAACATATCAACCTTGTATTCTCTTCCACGTCCCCTTCCCCAACTTTGGGGGTATGCTAGTTATAATTTAAAATAAAATGAAAAACATTCTAAATATTATATATGTTTGTGCTTGTGGGAACAAGGTATAAATTTGACAGCAACTCTTTTCCATCAATTAAATTTTTCATAACAAGTTTCTCTTTAAAATTTCCCTTCATCTGATGTTTGATATTTATTTTTTCCCATCATTTAAATAGTATATTTAGATCCGTTTATTTTAATTTTTAATTTTTTGTTTACTTTTATCTATGTGTGTCATTGTTGTTCGGAAGTGTTACCAAATAGGTTTGTCACAACCATTGAAAATAAAATCAATACATATTTAATGAAGCTAGAATATAACAAAAAAATGCAGATTGCCAAAATCTAATGGAAAAACCAGATTTCCTTCAAAAGATTAAAAGCTATTACTAACCATTCTCCCATAACACCTCTCTTTGTTGGAAATATGATGCAGAGTGTTGACCTTGATGGCAACCACTGAATGAAGATGAAGACATGAGATTCTTGACATGTGTTGTCCTTAATGGCAATCCACCTGATGAAGTTATTCTTGACTTGGTGGACTTGGTAAATGATGTAAATATAATGTGATATGATGTTAGTTGGAAATATGATGCTGAGTGTTGTCCTTGATGACAATCCACTTGCTAGAGTGTTGTCCTTGATGACAATCCACTTGCTAGAGTGTTGTCCTTGAATAGCAACCCACTTGATGAAGATGATGGCAACCTAATTAATGAAGTTGCGCTTGATACAATATGTATTGATGAACTGTTAAATGATGTAAATCTGATGTATCTACAGTGAGTACAGAAGGTAATGAAGAAAGGAATTTAGCATGTGCTAGATCTATGGCGAAAAGAGTATGTCTCAAGGCATACGCAGATATGTCTAGGAGAAGTCGCGTATGCACGCGGGAAACAACAGGCCAAGTCACGTATGGTCAAAAGCGCATTAAATATGTAAAACCATGGGTAACCACCATGGTAGTGACCCATTGTATTGAGTAATGATTCGTCTATGTGACCCCGTCCAGGAATACCATCGGAAGTAATGTTGTTTTGGCTCATGGTATTAAAAAAAGGGTAAACCTATATAAGGAGAAGAAATTCATTGTGCAAATGATGAGTGTGAGGGCAAGATGTCTGAGCTTGAATGAATACTTCTCTCTCAAGTATATCTGTATGGAAAGGGTAAAGGTTTGATGATAGATCTAAATCTATGATGCTCCTATGAAGAAATGATGAAGCAGAATATCTAGATCTGTAATGTAGCTGTATTTGCTGGATCTGTTTATGAAGTGATTAGATCTGTGATGAGGCGAACATCTGTCCGAAGTAAAGGGTTGAATCTGAACTGAATGTCTGATCTGAAGAAGTATGCAGCTCTGTAATGGTTGAAGATCTATACGCTACTTTATTACAGTGGAAGCGCGTATATACGCGTGTTTTATAAAGCGAAAGCGTGTATCTACCCTGAAGTATAAACAAATGTATATGCTGGTTGATGTGAACGGAAGCGCGTGTATACGCGACATCAGTGAAAGGAAAGCGCGTATGCAAACTAGGGTTTGCTGAAGTATGGGGTATGAAATGTCTGATCTAATCTACTATGTTATAGCTATCTGTTGTTGATGTTTGACTGTGGAGTGGGTCCAGTCTAAAAATATGATGAAACGTGGCCTACAAGTTGTGCTCTATTGAAGTTGTTGGATCCAGTGTGAAAATTGATGAAATGTGGTCGATAGAGGTGCTAAGGGTTGTAGCCTTCAGTCAGGGGGTCGTAGCTACCTTCCAGGAGAGGCTGGTAAACGAGAGCAGGGGGTCATAGCTCCCTTCCAGGAGAGGCTGGTAAACGAGCGCTGGTGGGTGCCTGCGTACTGGTACGAGTCTGCGCCAATACATATGTTGTAAGATGTTTTCTCTATAATAAAATATTAAAGGCTGAGCAACCCAGCTATGGTTTTCTCCGACTTGCTTCAACTCAAAATCCTGGTGTTCATGTGTGATGCTTTGTGTGATGGTTTATTCTGTTCTTACTTCACATGTTTACTGTTTAATTGAAGATCTGATGAATGAATGATGGAATGATATAAGTGAATAATTAATGACATAATTAGATCTCTGTGTATACGCGAGTTGTATGAAATATATCTGCGTGTATACGCGAGTTTAATTAAGGAAAGTAGCATATGGGTTTTAAGGAATGAAAAAGTAAAAATTTTTGAGTTTCTCAAAGATATGTGATTAAGATTTTCTCAAAGATCTGTTAAACTAGAGAGTCTGATTGAAAATTTTTGAAACTAAGGTTCAGTATATAAGCTAAATCAGAGATAGACTGAAGCAGCTTTTATTTACTTTTGCATTTTCAGAGCAAAAGCAATTTCAAAGGCTTCCTGGCTGATCTTCAGACTCTGTCTATAGCTTATAATTGAAAAATAATAACAAATAAAAATGATTCAGTTCCCCAGTATGGTCGCCACTATGTTATCACTCAGGTTTTCCTAGAAGTTGTGTAAGAGGAAATTATACCCGAGGTAACCACAAACCAACCTTTTAGATGCAGAATCTAGCCAATCTGCATCCAGAGAGGGCTCTCTCTTTATGATTTATCTTTGTTCTTGGAAGGTTTTAGGCTAGTTATAGATTCGAAATTTGTTTTGGGAAAATGGTGGAATCCACAAACTAAGGGCAAGTTTGAGAGCTTTCAGTCCATTGGGCTATGGAGTCAAAGGATGGCTTTACTGGATTTCTATTCTAAGCACAAGATGGTATTACAGGGCAAGATAGCTAGACAGAGAACAATCCTTAAAATTTAAAGTGGATGGGATGATCCTGAAGGGATGAAAGGCAACTAAAAATCTTTCACCATGTTCAGAAGAAAGAAGTGAAATGACTACAAACAAAGAGAAATGAAGGATTCTTTATTATAGTAATCAACAATGTTTAAATTAGCAAAGCAGGAGCAACTAAGAATTCATGCTTATGGCTAATTTAGAAGAAAACATTAAGAACAATCACATTTGAAAACAGAGTACAATTAAGCAAATTATGTTTCAATCTTTTATGTAAATTATTCAGAAATGGATATGATGGTATTAAAAACTAATATAAAATTTCAGACAAAAGGTAGAAACACTTATTGAACTGTAGTCCAACACATGAATCCTGCAACAAGTCCAGTGCTTTCAAATCGTCATCCAACAAGCCACAAGTAAATTTCTCCAAAAGCTTTTATTCCGAAACTCTCAATGTTACAGCAGAGTAATAGAATCCACCCTCAACACTCTCTTTGAGGGTTTATTTATACACAAAATAATCTTAAAAAATCTTACACTATCTTAGCCAATAACCTAGGCTAACTTAAAGCATTATTTACAAACAAACAAGAGACAAATGGTCTCGTGGATAGAATAATGTGTAACTGCCGATGTGCTGTTCCTTTCTTCGTGGACGTGCTGGAGGTAAGTGCTAAAATAGGGCTCCGTGCTGTCCCTTGCAGTATTTCTTTGGCTTGTTGGACACCCTTTATTTTCACGGATACTCTTTAACCTTTTCATCTGATACTCTTTCATCTGTTTTCCTGTTTTTACCATTTACTTGATAGTAAAGATAAATTCTCATCCTAAAGACAACTTTTACAAAATTTCCAACATTTCCTTCCACCATTGATCATCTGGTATCATAGTTCTTCTGAGCTTCCTTAAAGTTTCATCTGCTTCAGTAAGTTTATAAAAGGTGGGCTCGTTCGGAAATAGATATTTTATTTCATGTTCCAGATGAAATAAATTCCTCACTTTATCATAGATACTTTTCCCGGTTGGTAATGTTGATTCCGACGAGCTAGTAGAACAATCAGCTGTGTTTTTAGCATGAGCCTTTATTCTCTTCTCATAGGTTTCCAAGTCTACTATTTGATCTTCTGTGAGCATGGGACTTGGTAATCCACTATCCAACAAAGCTTGAAATTTCTCTCTGAAAACGTTGATATCAACCAAAATGTCTGTGCACTTCCTTTCTAAATTTTGCATGAAAGTCCTCTTGGTGAAAACTCTCTTTGCTTCCAAAACTGCACCTGTCCTGTCATCAATTCCCAACAATGCAAGCTGTTGTTTTGTTCTGGAATTCAAAAATTGAATGAGCTGATTGGCCTGCTCAGGCCTGCCTCTTAATTCATTTCTGGTCCTGTTTATTTCTTCTTGGGTTATTTTAACCAGCTCATTTTGTTCAAAGATAGCTTGAATGGAGGGCCATATGACCTTTATTAACTCTATGATGTTACCCCAAAGAATGTCATTTATTTCCTTTAGAGGCTTTTCAAAAGAAAGATCCTTTTCCAAAGCCTCAACCAATTTTTCCAATCTTTTTATCTCTCTGGTGTTATCAGCAGCTGTCTTTTTAGATGTGTCATATTTTTCCTCCAACTTTGTTAATTGCAATTTTGTTTCTTGGAGTTCTGTGACCCTCAGTTGCAAACTCTCCATTTGTTTTATTAATTCCTCGGAACTTAAGCCAGAAGTGTTCACCTGAGATGGCTGTACCCGCTGTCCTGCTGTTGTAGTACCTGTTGCTGATGTCTGCTTGATAATTTCTTGTTCCTGCAATGCTTTTTCCAACTCCTTCTCTGTTTCATTAAGTCGCTCAGTCATATTCAGGAGCAACTCCATCATTTCTTCCTGTGAATTTCCTTTTATAACTTCCTGGGTCTGAGGGTGCCTCGAGGATGGTAGTTTTAGCTGTTTTCTGAGTGCAGCTATATCATCCTCTTTCTTCTTTACCAATGCCTCAATACCTTTAATGTCTTTGGGATTGTGACCCAAACCAATGATTATCTCCTCTAGAGACTTTATTCTATTATCCTTGGCCTGTGAGGAGGCCTTCTCAATTTTCAATTGTGCAGTAGTGTTATTCAAAGAATCCTGCAGCGTTAAAGCTGCCATGGCCTTGTTGGTGAGAGTAGAATAAACCATTTCCCCAGTTTGTCTATGTAGCTCTATCTGGTCCAGGGGATGGATATCCTTTACTAAAACTTCAAAATTTGTTCTGATGTAATCTGCTGCTGAAGTTGGCTTTGGCACCTTTGCTTTGAAGTGGCTCATTAGCATTTTACCTTGGGAAAGGTCAAACGCTGACATTAGCCTTTCTTGATTGTGAGGAGCCATCTTCATATACTGATCATATACCTTCATTTTCAATGGATCATTCTTTGTTTTAATATTAATGAAGGTTCTTTTAATGTCTCCAGTATCTGTCTTTGGCGGTCTGAAAGAAGATACTTCAGTGCTTAATTGCTTTTGTATCCCTTTCTGGCTTATGTTTGTTTCACTTGCTGTGCCTGTTTCCTGACTATCTTCCCTACCATCATCAAATACTTCATCTATAATTTCTACATCTGGAGGTGGATCAGATTTGTGTTTTTTAGCTTGATAAACCTGTGAGGCTCCTTTTGAAGGTGTGGTATCTGGAGCTAGCCTCTTTTTTCCTATTTCCACATTCAGTGGAGTTTGCATCTCTGGAACTTGGATGTGTTTTGTTGGCGTGGGAGAAGCCTGAGATTGTTCCAGTGCTTTGGAACTCTGTGGTTTTTCAGCCATGACCAAAGTTTCAATAACCTGGATTACAGGTTCCTTTCCTTTACCCTTGGGTTCTGCTGCTACTGATGGACTGTCTTCCTGTAATGCTTGCTGTAGAGTGGCTGTTGAAGATGTGCCAATATAGGGTACCTGCATTTGACCACACGTTTCTAGGTCAAAGTTCTTCTCAACATCTTTCATAATCTTATTCATTCTGTCTGCTTCACTTTCTTCTTCAACAAGAGTTCCTTCAACCCATTCATCTTGATTTGCATACTGTTCTAGATCAGGAATCTTGTGGTGTATATAAGGAGATGATTTATTTTTTAATCTCTTTTCACAAATAAAACCAAAGGGGTCATAAGGTACCCAACGGAAAGATGTCTGGAACTTTTTCTCTAATAGAAGTTCTGCTTCTCTCTCAGCTTCCCTAGAATTGCAGATGAAAGGACCTAATTGGCTTTTGATCCTTAACTGAGCTTTCTTCTTTACATTACAGAAATGGATCACATCTGAATTGTTCATCTGCCTAAAGTATTCCAAGGAAAAAATTCTCATTGGTACATATTTGGGTAACTTGAATGGACGTAATTCACATCCATAAATCCTGATGACTGTATGGTTTTGGTATAAGTACCAATCCCCAACCTTATAACTCTTTGATAGTTGCAAGGTCTTTCTAATTTCATTTCTTAGTCTTGGGGGAGAAATTCCTGTTAATAAAGTTGTTGCTGGATATACAAACTGATCAATGAATTCTGAGTAGGAGTAGGGAGAATCAGAGGAAAAATGAATGATGGGGGACCAAAAAATGACTGACCTAGGATTCTTCTTGGCGTCAAGTTTCTGTACAGGGAAAGGGAACCTTTCTGACTGATAGAAGATCATGAGATGATAGATAACTGAGGAGTACTTAAAAACTTTTTCAGTATCTAGCCTTAAGAATTGATCATGGATTTTGCTGGCTATGAAAGAAGCATAGTCATATTTGATCTCAGGAGGTTGCCCAGGAGTAAAAATGGATAGCATAGCCAAGGTTATCTCATCTACATATTCACTGGTGTTAAATCCTAGGACAAAAGATATCATATTTACAATGAGCCTTCCCAATGTATTGAAATAGTAAAAACCATAGGGGGGCGACCCTTTTGGCTGATGCTCAGGTAGCATGAAATGCTGACACATGGATTTTAGCTTCTCTGGGGTTAATTGCCTAGTTTTCTCAATCAATCCTTCCATGGACAATGGTGCTAACTCTTGGTCTGGTTCAAAGTGCAACATGGCATTGATAGCCTGTGGAGTGATGGGAAACAGAACACTTTGATCAGGAGCTAATACTGCCCTTTGTGTGGGATCATAGTTTGAATGACAGTAATGAATGATTTCTGGGAAAATAAGGACTGAAGGAATAAGATACCTTGGGAGATTGGATTCCCACAACCCTATAAGATCTTTCCCCTTTGAGTATTCGTCTCTGCAGCGACAATAGCTCAATAGGGGACTTTCATCGAAATGCAGGTCTTTAATTTGGAAATCTTCATCTATCAGAGGTAAATAGTCCAATTCACGGTGAGGAGCATTCAATGGGGCGATATTCAGAGTTGCGGGGACCTCCATTTTGGTTCTTGTGGATTCAAAATGGAGGTTTTTTGGTTTTCTTCACGGGCCGGGCGGAATTCTTGAAACGAAGGAAATTGGAAGAATTTGCAGGTTCGGGGAGCAATTTCACAGGTTTAAAATCTCCAGGGAGGACTCAGTGTTGATTTTTTAACCACTTTTTCAACGAAAAAAAAAAAGGAAACTGAGTTTTACTTGCATTCGGGGCGTAAAGGATAAATACCTGTTTTTAGACGGAAACTGGTTCTTTAACAGGTAACAGGCAATGGCGGGACTGTTCTTCAACACGGGCGCAACAGAATTTTGGGGCGAAATGATCAATTACAGTGAAAATTTGAAAATCGCAGCGGGAGCTCTGTCATTTTCAGAATAACGAAAAGAACAGGAAAAACACGAAAAATGGCTTTATTCGCAAGTTAAAAGTATTTTTTATTTTTTCGAGGTGATGACGTCATCAACGTACGGGGTGACGTAAGTCGGCGGTAAGCGGTAAGCGGTAAGTGGTATTCCCGCACCGCTTTTGGTCGAGGGTGGTTTTTATCGTAGGGGCAGCGATTCCATAGGATAATCGCCACGTGGATGGTTGACTATTCAAAAACCACCCATCCCCCGCTGGTTAAATTGCTGACAAGGGATGGGCAGCGGGATTAACAATGACCGTTGATCTACGAATGGGTGATCCGACGGCTGAAGGGATGGGGGAACATGCGGAGGGTTGAGGTATGGGCCCGTCGGGCTTTAAAACACTTTTTATCGTTTTTTAATCACTCCGGGGAAAATCTAAATAGGCGGATAAAGTTATTAATTAGTCCAGATGACATAATTAATCCTATATGCAAAAGAAAGGGGTTGCGGCGGGGTTGGCTAAGTGGAATTCCACGTGGACGAACCACGGTGGCACAACAATCTGTCGAAGTTTTATTCATATTTTTGCGTTTAAACACACACATCGCATGTTTAAAGTTTTCGTGCATATGTTTTATTTATATAGTAAATTAATCAATACGACTGATTCACCATAGGGGCGGGATTATAACATATTGATAATTTTAACCAAAGGGCATATAATGGGTTTTTATTTTAAATGCGCGGGGATATAAAATACTTTGGTTAAACTTTGTAATAGGGGGGTTTTTTTTTGGGTTATTTATAAAAATGGATTTATATATTTAGGATAGGGTATTTGACTAGGGATTTAGTAAATAAAGTTAAATGTTAATATGGCAGAGGACAAGGAAACTCAACATATTTTTACATATCTAAGAAAGTGATCACTTGTGAAGTAAATTGCAACATTTTATCTCCAACACTTCTTAGAATAGCAAGTTTATCTTAAGGGATTTTTATGAAATTATGCATCAGTTTCCTAAGTAAAATGTGATTTTTCTTAGGAGAAAGTTAAAAATGGAAGATAACAATGATGAATTATCTCAAGTACTTAGGTCTTTTTGATCATTAGGCCGAGGGTCCGGTCCCTCCAGAAGTCAAGGAAATGCCTTGAGCCCTTTTGATCTCCAAACACCTTAGTACTTTTGGGGAAATTAGTAAAACTTTTAAGGGGGAAAATGATGAGGGAGGTTAATGATTTTTTGACTTTGCTTGCAATGATTTTCCATTGTATTTCCTGCTTCAATACTTTTGATGAAAGTAAAGGATCAAAAACATGTAGCAGCATCATTCATCAGATAACACTTTGCAGCACCATCTACCTACCCTATCTACTTAACACTACCATTTTCTCTTCTTTATTAGGGTGCATTTAGATTTGCAAACCCTTTTCAATCTTTTTCTTTTTACATGATAAATCTATCTATTTCTACCCTTATTACATCCAAGGGCTCAGATTAAACTGTTGAGCACCTTTTATTCACTCTACCTAGCTACTTATCCGCCAAGATTAAACTGTTTGGCTAGATATTTATTCTCTAATCTATAACATGAAATTGAAATATGACTAAGCCAAGTTTAAACAGTTTGACTTATTCATAAATTGTGGCAAAAGTTTGACAAGCTGCACACAATTGATTTATTACAAAAATGAAATAGCAGTGGCATGTGGATTTGCACACTTTCCTTGGTCTATTTTTTACTTGGGGTTCATTTCTTTCACTTTTTTGACCATTTTATTCTTTTTACCCTTTGATCTTTCTTTTAGGGTATACCCTCTTTACATTTTTTAACTTTTTGATTTTTTGGTTTTTTCCAAGAATATGGAACACCTTTGCTCAAGAAAAAAGGTTTGAACATATTCCATAATTCAATCAAGACAATCATGAAAGATGAAACCTATTGGTATAGGAGGCTAACAATAGTGATGAAAGTATTGCCAGTTTCTTTCTTTGTCTAGATGATATTGTAAATCGAATGAGAAATTTGGGTGAAACCATAACCGATACAACTCTGGTGGAAAAATTCTTAATATCCTTGACTTCAAAATTTGACTCTAAAGTTTCAGCTATTGAAGAAAGGCAAGATCTGCAAACTCTTACTATTTTTCAATTACATGGTACTCTGACTGCTTTTGAAATGAGACAAGGAGGTCCTTCTCAAATCAAAGAAGCTTCTTTTAAGGTATCTTCAAAAGGAAAAGAAAAGTAAGTTGTCAAAGAATCCAGCTATATATCCGAAGAAGAAGAAGCAAATTTCGTGAAAAACTCCAACTAGGTACTGGAAGATTCAAAGGTAAGCTTCCCTTCAAATGTTTTGATTGTGGAAAAGTTGGTCACTATGCTGCTAAATGTCCTTATAGAGAAAAACGTGGTAAAGGGAAACAATTTGAAAAGAGGAAGAGTTATTATGAAAATGAAGATGATGATGAGGTGTCCAGTGAAGATGAAGAAGATTCTGACCATGATCTGAAAGTACTCATGGCAAAGAAGCAAAAGAAGAAGGCTACTCGAAGCAAGGAGATATCTCAGAAAACATGTATAGCAGAAATTGAAGAAGATGAATCAGGTAGTGATTGGGGTCCTTGTGATAATCTTCTTTGTGCAAGCAATGATAAAGATAGTGAAAGTAAAGTTATGGATGTAGAAGAATCTCTCAAGGTTAAAGATGAAGAACTACAAAGTTCCTCTAATAAGCAAGAATCTATCTACAAAGAGATGATCTCTCAAATGAAAGAACAAATAGAACTGCTAAATGGACAGGTGGACAAGTACCAAAGGTTTCATGTTTATGCATCCAATCGAATGAAAAGAGTAGAAGCAGAAATCATCGATCTAAATGCAGATCTCGAAATGTCAAAAAGGAAGAATGAAGGTCTTGAAGCTGGAATCATCTCTCTACAAGCAGATCGTGTAGCATCAAGTAAGAAGAATGAGGAACCTCTACAATCAGTTGAAAAGGAAGGGCTTGAAGCAGAAATCATCTCCCTCAAGGAAGACCTGAATAAATCAAATGAGAAGAATGCAGGACTTGAAGCAGAAATCATCTCTCTCAAAGAAGATCTGGAAAAATCAAATAAGAAGAATGAAGAGCTGCAAAAAACATGTGAAGAAAACAAAAATTGGTTGAAAGAAGAGATTCTAAATCTGAATGATCAAGTAGAAGATGGTAGAAGGAAAGAAGAAAGCATGACGAAGCAATGACAAGCCTTGGAGGTTGAGGTAAACATTCTCAAAGGTAAATTAGAAGAAAAAGTTAAACTTTTGAGGTGTCAAGATAGTACTAATATTTTGGACAATATTCTGCGTAATCAAAGGTCTCCTGGTATCAAACTTGGTCTTGGTTTCCATGAAACTGTTAAAGGAGAATCTAGTTCACAAGGAAGTGCTAAGGATTCAAAGGATGCCAAAGTAAAACCTGAAGAATTGAAAGAAGCAAAGGGTCAACCGAAAATCATGAACTCTCAAAAGAAACCATTCCCTCCTAACTATAGAAGCATCAATAATGTTGAATGCTTTAATTGTCATAATTATGGGCATGTTGTAGCAAATTGCAGGAGCAGATTTTTTCAGTCTCAAGCAAGCAGATTCTACACAGATAGGTACTCTGGTTTCTTCAAGGGATATTGTTTTTCATGCAACAAGTATGGTCATAAAGCAGCTGATTGTAATACAAGGAAGAATCGAAAGACACATTATGATTCTTATGCTTATTTCTCTGGTCACTTGAGATGTTATGCTTGTAACAAGTATGGACATGTGGAAAAAGAGTGCAGGATGAACAGATATGAGAAATTGGATAACTTCCAGCCCACAATAAGAAGTTTCAAGCAAAGCTGGAGAAAGAAGGAGGACCGGTCAGAAACGTAGGGAATGATGACCCTACTGCAGTCATCCACTTCTGAAGCTTACTTCTCTGAATGACTGCAAAAGTAATGTGAGATACATTATGGAGATTAGTAATGTATCGTCACAGGGGGAGAAATACATGATGATTCTCATGGTTGATTTTATTATTCTGGTTATATGTATTTCTGACAGAGCATCTGATATGAAGAAGACAGGTATAGGAAGGACAAGTTCAAGGGGAGATGAAGGAATGTGAAAAATTTCTATGCTTCACTTTCCATACGCGGTTTAGATGAAAAAAAGTCGCGTATACACGCGAGTTCTAGCAGACACAGTAGCGTATGCATAAATGATAAGAGAATTTTTATGATAGCTGAAGATCTGGAGCAGAGGTTCAGGGGGAGCATTAGTCTGACTGTTAATAATTGTATTATTGACTCTGTATCAGCTTAGTTTCTCAGTTCTAAATAATGATGATATGATACTTGGTTTCCTATGCTGAAGATTATGGATGAGTCCTGTTTGCTTTTTGATGAAGAGTATTCGTTGTTGAGATGAAAGTCTTATAATTCAGAGATAAGGACAGATCATACAGAGATTTTTGCTGACGACTTGCTGATGAAGGTGTTCAGGTTGCACAAGTTAAGGAAGAGCACTGGTTGAGGAGGAGCAGCAGGTTGAATACTAATGATTGCACTATTGGCACTATGACTGCTTGTTCTTTGGTTATTGTGATACTCATGCTCAAATGATGATGACTTAGTACATGGTTTATTATGATGAGATTTTGAGCCCTGTTTGCTGAAAAGTATCTTTTGTGCTCACACATGGATGAGTTGGAAGTCTTATGATTCAGAAATAAGAATGGATCATGCAGAGTTTGTTACTATGGTTGAGACCTTTTCCCTACATATGCTACATCATGTTAAATCTTGAAGATCTTAATGATATTGGACCACATGGATGATTGCTTGACACATATTTGAAGATGTTGTTCTGGTATGATAATTTCTCTTGGAAAGAATGTATTGATGTTGCAAAGAATCTGAAGGCTTGGTTACTAATGAGCTTATGCTACAACCGTTGGATGAAGCTTGAAGACACAACTACACTGTTCTATATATCTGTATTCCAGGGAAGCATTCAAATATCTTAGAAAGAAGCTGAACACTGTCTTTTCCTCACAGAGGATCAGATCTGGTTAAAATATAGAAGATGGTATTGGATACGCGAATTACCTTAAACACAGTCGCGTATATACGCGAGTTCATGCACATAAAACCGCGTATGTCTGGTTGTTGACAAATTTGGACGAATGCGGCTTTTCAAGACACCGCAAGGTCATGGTATCTTCCGATACCGTTTTGGCATCTTCCGTGCTGCTCCGCTCTGGCACTCCCATTTCTAATGTTGAGCGGTGATGCTCATTACCTGTTACAGTGTGTTCAGGATGCACAAACTAAGGGGGAGCCTTAGTCATATGGAAAAGATGCTTGGATGCACAGATTCAGGGGGAGCTTTAGCGTTGCTGAGTATAATGCATTGTTGGCATTATGATGATACTGAAATATGTTCTCCTTCTTGAGGACTTTCTGGTGTTGGTTATGAAAAGTCACATTTGTAATTTGATGAAAAGGTCTTGTTAAGACCCATGATGTAAGATTGTAATATTCAGTCTTGTAAGGACTTGTCGAATTTGTAAACCCACTTGGTTGGGTAGCTGAGTCAAATTTTGTAAACCCACTTAGTTGGGTAGCTGAGTTGAAATGTGTAAACCCACTTGGTTGGGTAGCTGAGTCTCATATTTAAATCCATTTGGTTGGATATTTGACGTAAGTATGAGTCTTTGGTGATAG
The DNA here is from genome assembly GCA_034641835.2 of Pinus albicaulis. NCBI lineage: Eukaryota > Viridiplantae > Streptophyta > Pinopsida > Pinales > Pinaceae > Pinus > Pinus albicaulis. The sequence goes on from CM076584.1 coordinate 963,113,339, forward strand.
GAAGGTCATAGAGTCATGTACTTCATTGAAACATATGGATGAACTTTCAGCATGAACTCAGGAGGAGCATGATAATTTCAGTACACATCAGATCTACAACACCCTTCTTCTACATGAGGAGAAAAGGGGGAGAGTGTGTTGGGAGAAAATTATGTTTGAAGATTCAGCATGAGCTCAGGGGGAGCTTGGTCACTTCAGTGTACATCAAATCTGCAGAACGCTTCCTTCTACATGAGGAGAAAAACCTTGTGTTGGTTTTGATCTACCCTTTGCCCTTGATGTCAAAGGGGGAGAGTGACATCGTGTTTGAATGAAGAGAAAGAATGGTGTCCAAGAATGGGGAGAGTGACATGATGTCATTATGTACCTATCTGTTGTGATCAAACACCATCATGGTTGCCATCAAGTCCAAATGGGGAGATTTTTGGCAATATGATGCAGAGTGTTGTCCTTGATGGCAACCACTGAATGAAGATGAAGACATCAGATTGTTGACATGTGTTGTCCTTAATAGCAATCCACCTGATGAAGTTATTCTTGACTTGATGGACTTGGTAAATAATGTAAATCTAATGTGATATGATGTTAGTTGGAAATATGATGCTGAGTGTTGTCCTTGATGACAATCCACTTGCTAGAGTGTTGTCCTTGAATAACAACCCACTTGATGAAGATGATGGCAACCTAATTGACGAAGTTGCGCTTGATAGAATATGTCTTGATGAACTATTAAATGATGTAAATCTGATGTATCTATAGTGAGTACAGAAGGTAATGAAGAAAGGAATTTAGCATGTGCTAGATCTATGGTGAAAAGAGTATGTCTCAAGGCATACACGGATATGTCTAGGAGAAGTCGCGTATGCACGCGGGAAACAACGTGCCAAGTCGCGTATGGTCAAAAGCGCATTAAATATGTAAAACCAGGGGTAACCACCATGGTATTTACCCATTGTATTGAGTAATGATTCGTCTATGTGACCCCGTCCAGGAATACCATTGGAAGTAATATGGTTTTGGCTCATGGTATTAAAAAAAGGGTAAACCTATATAAGGAGAAGAAATTCATTGTGCAAATGATGAGTGTGAGGGCAAGATGTCTGAGCTTGAATGAATACTTCTCTCTGAAGTATATCTGTATGGAAAGGGTAAAGGTTTGATGATAGATCTGAATCTATGATGCTCCTATGAAGAAATGATGAAGCAGAATATCTAGATCTGTAATGTAGCTGTATTTGCTGGATCTGTTTATGAAGTGATTAGATCTGTGATGAGGCGAACATCTGTCTGAAGTAAAGGGTTGAATCTGAACTGAATGTATGATCTGAAGAAGTATGCAGCTCTGTAATGGTTGAAGATCTATATGCTAATTTATTACAGTGGAAGCGCGTATATACGCGTTTTTTATAAAGCGAAAGTGCATATCTACCTTGAAGTATAAACAAATGTATACACTGGTTGATGTGAACGGAAGCGCGTGTATACGCGACATCAGTGAAAGGAAAGCGCGTATGCAAACTAGGGTTTGCTGAAGTATGGGGTATGAAATGTCTGATCTAATCTGCTGTGTTATAGCTATCTGTTGTTGATGTTTGACTGTGCTTAAATGTATGGAGTGGGTCCAGTCTAGAAATATGATGAAACGTGGCCTACAAGTTGTGCTCTATTGAAGTTGTTGGATCCAGTGTGAAAATTGATGAAACGTGGTCCATAGAGGTGTTGAGGGTTGTAGCCTTCAGTCAGGGGGTCGTAGCTCCCTTCCAGGAGAGGCTGATAAACGAGAGCAGGGGGTCGTAGCTCCCTTCTAGGAGAGGCTGGTAAACGAGCGCAGGTGGGTGCCTGCGTACTGGTATGAATCTGCGCCAGTACATATGTTGTAAGATGTTTTCTCTATAATAAAATATTGAAGGCTGAGCAACTGCAGCGGTGGTTTTCTCCCGACTTGGGTTTCCACCTAAAATCCTGGTGTTCATGTGTGATGCTTTGTGTGATGGTTTATTCTGTTCTTACTGCACATGTTTACTATTTAATTGAACATCTGATGAATGAATGATGGAATGATATAAGTGAATAATTAATGACATAATTAGATCTCTGTGTATACGCGAGTTGTATGAAATATATCCACGTGTATACGCGAGTTTACTTAAGGAAAGTAGCGTATGGTTTTTAAGGAATAAAAAGTAAAAAGTTTTGAGTTTGCAGTAACACCGATCTACCCCCCCTCCTCCTCGGGCAAGATTTTTCCCAACACTCTTGCTATCGTGAAAATTCTGCCATATTAGTGACTTCTCCCATTGCATTTTGGGTTCATAATTGACATCTTATCATTGAAGAACTGTAAAAAATAAACTTTGAGAATTTCGGAATTTTATAAATGGACTTCCAATTTGAAAAATATAAGATAGATATAATTAATTAAAGTAATGAGAATTATTATTATGAATTGTACATCGAATTTAGATAATATTTACTATTTTAATTTAATTCAATATTTGCTATGTTAAAGGTTACATTGGAAAACATAAATGTGTGGAAAAGAGTAAGCTAACAACTAACATATATGTAAGTGAAATGGAAGACTCAACGCCACAAACACACACACACACATTCTGTGGCCACATATCCATTGTTCCTAGGTGTTATGACATTAATAATTTTTTTAAATGAACTAGAAGGAATATATTTTCTAAACTTATTTACAAACGAGGAAGCTCTTAAATGTTTATATCAAGAAATTTTAAACCAAAGATGCTCCTCTCCTATCTGGCTACACCTTTATAATTGAATAACTTAGTAACTCCATAATCATGAACAACCTACAAGCAATAAATATAACTCATTAATATATATTTGAATAAAAATAGATGAAACCTTGAAAAAAAAACTACATTAAAGTAAATCTAAAACAACTGAAAAGATTAAAATTACATATTCAACATCAATTTGGTGTGTTTTGTTTGAATAGATTTATATATAGAAACATATTACACTTCAATTGAATATTCACATGGGATTTATGCTTTTCCATAAAGTTTGAATACATAATTAGCTATGGAAAAAATAAAATTCTCTATTATTAGTCTCTGCCAAGGCAGAACTCTAGCAATCGAATTTCCCATTGACCAGTATTAGATTAACATTGGACAATGCAATTTATAATGTTTAAGTATGAAAAAGAAATATTCCATGTGGATAACTGCCTCATATTTTTTGCAATATTTATACCATGATTTTTAAATATTTTCCCAAATATTTTTCATTGTTAAGGTTCATAGAAAAACAACCTAAAATTGAAATCCTTGAAAATAGCTCATACTCAAGTAAGTAACCTATTTACCATGAGTTACCATCCACCATAATTTAAGCATTTATTTGGATAAAAATGAATAGGAACAATATGAAAATAAATATATCTACCATTATTTATTTAGTGGTAAAAGTGTAAATGTGCAAACTTAGTGGTGGTTACTATAAACCAAAAATTTATGCAATCATAATAGACAATTAAAGGGTGAAGGGTTTTGAAGTTTGAACATAAACAATTCTTCATATTTTATATAATGTATTGAAGGATATAAAATATATTAATATTGTGTTATTATATTTTAAACAACATGGCAAACAAAATAATCTGCCCCCTAACAAATAAATTCAATATTTATACTACATAGCTAGTTGAGGAAGATACATCCAACCACCATCACATTGAAATTTTAAAATCTAAATGGTTTCATTAAATGTTTAAATGTTGATTTTGTCTTTTGGTTTTGTCCTTCTCTTTCCAACTATTAAGTTGTAGTTAATGACATGATCACTACAAAGCATTGGATTTTTTTTTATTGATAGTAAGCATTGATTTGAGTATGCCATTATGGGGTTTTCAACTTTCTTATAAAAATCATGGCTTCTTTAATTCATTTTAAAATATATGTATTGTGTTGTTTTAACTTCTCTTTTTTCTATATTGCAACAAGTTTTCATATTTTCTATTCCTTCATATATGGTTTAGGATTGATTTGATTCTATAACCAACCTAGATCCATCTTAACTTCGGATCTATCAACTGCTGAGAAGGATCAAATCTCTCGAGGTGAAAACCTATGTTTTGAGTGAAAAAGTTGAGGAAAGGTTTGCACCTTGAGAGATTTGATCCCTCTCAATGCTTGATAGATTCGGATTTAAGATGGATCTAGGTTGTTTTTACTGGTGTGTAGCCAAGGAAAATGTATCGAAAATATGAATTTTTTTATTAGTAATATGTAAATATATCTAATATTAATATAATGATTTAAATATTCTAAATATGTGTAAGATTAACCTTGTCATTTTAATTTTAAATTTTCTTAGTTACCTCAGTTTGTTGAGAGGATAAATATTGTTAATAAATTTAATGATGAAAAAATGAAATAAAAATTTTAAATACAAATTGACAATAATAGTGTTGAATCATAGAAAATGAGAATAATAATAACGTTGTCAATTAAAAATAGTCCTCATTGCCTTCAATCTCAAACTATTTTCTTCTACTATTCTTATTGTCACCCTTGTTATATTTGTCATATTTTCGTATTGTAAAACATTTAAATATTTAGTTCGAGTTGTTGTAGTAAACATCATACCTTATCTCTCTTTCTCTCTAATATTAATAGGTTGAATTAATCTAACACAAAAATCAATGTACATTGACAATAATGTTTTGCGCTTACACTAAAATCAATGCACATTCTTAATCCAATTAATTTAAAATTAATGTACCATCATACATCCAATTACATCAAATCATAAATCAACATCTACACTGAAATCAATGCATCTAATGAAACCAACCAAATAATATTACAAACAACTTCTACGCTGAAATCAATTCATCTAATACAAGCAATAAAATAGGATTATAAATCAACATTTACACTCAAATCAATGCATCTAGTTCGAGTAAGAAAATATGATTAGAAACCAACATCTAAATTTAAATCAATACATTTAATGCAAGAAATCAAATAGGATTAGAAATCACCATCTACACTTAAATCAATGCATTTACTGCAAGCAATCATATAAAATTATAAATCATCTACACTAAAATCAATGCATCTAGTGCAAGCAATCTAAATTATAATTAGAAATGAACATCTACATTTAAATCAATGCATTTAGTGCAAGCAATCAAATAGGATTAGAAATTACCATGTAAATTAAAATCAATGCATTTAGCGCAAGAAATAAAAATAGGAATAGAAATCATCTATATTGAAATCAATGCATCTCGTGCAAGAAACAAATGTCATTAGAAATCAATATGTACAATAAAATCAATGCATCTAGTGCAGACACTCAAATAGTATTAGAAATCATCATCTACACTGAAATCAATGCATCTACTGCAAGAAATCAAATAGGATTAGAAATCACCGTCTACACTGAAATCAATGCATTTAGTGCAAGAAGTCAAATAGGATTAGAAATCATCTACACTGAAGTAAATGCACCTAGTGCAAGCAATCTAGATTATAATTAGAAATGAATATCTCCATTGAAGTCAATGAATCCAGTGTAAGGAAACAAATATGATTATAAACTACCATATACACTAAAATGAATGCATCTACTGCAAGAAATATTCTGCCCTATCTCCCCTCTGCATCTATCTATATATATATATATATATATATAGAGAGAGAGAGAGAGAGAGAGATCCCTCCATCTCTCTTAACTTTTCCCTTTATCTCAAATGCCCCCAAAACACATACACCCTACTACACCATATATATCAATCTCTATGTCCCTCCCCCTCTCTCTCCATCTCTCTCTTCTTCCCTCTCTTCACCTTCCATCTATATTTCTATATTGCCCTTCTCTCCCTCTCCCCCACTTCTATAACTCTTTCCTAATGCTATACTCTCTCCCTTTCTCTACATCTTCCTTATCACTGCCTCTCTCTATCCCTCTCTCTCTTCACCCTCAAACTTTGTTACTATATCCCTCCCTCTCGCCTTCTTTCCCAACGTCTCTCCATATTTCCTTCTCCATCTCTTTATCTCACCCCAAACATATACACTCTTTCTCCATCTATCCCTTGTCACTCCCTCTCTCTCTTCACTTTTCGGTCTCTTTGTCTTTCTTCTTCCCTCCCTTTGTCCCCCTCTGAATCCATCTCTCTATCCATCCCTCTCTCCTCTCTCCCCACCTCTCTCCTCCTATCTCTCAAGTCATCTCTCTCATCCTTCCTCTCTCTCCAATTCTCTCCTACCCCACTCTCCCCCCCGCCACCCTCCCCCTCCATCACTCTCATCCTCTCTCTCATCCTACCTCTCTCTCCCTTTCTCTCTTACCTCCATATCTCTTCTCCCATCACACACTCTTTCTCCCTCTCACTTTATTCCCTCCAATCCTATCTCTTCCCCCATCTCTCTCTCTCTCTCTCTCTCTCTCTCTCTCTCTCTTTGGTACTATATCCCTCCCTCTCTCCTCATCTCTGCTCTTCACTCCATCTCTCCTTCTTTGTCTCTTTATCTTACACCTAAACATACACACTCTCTCTCCATATCTCCCATGTCACTCCCTCTATCTCTCTCCACTTCTCACTCTCTATATATTTATTCTTCCCTCTCTATCTCTCCCTTGAACTCCATCTCTCTATCCCTTTCTCTCTCCTCCTAACTCTCTCAAGTCCCCTCTCTTGTCCTTCCCCATCCCTCTCTCTCTATCTCTCTCTCCCTATTCCTTCTCATCCTCTCATTATATTCCTCCCTCTCTCCTTCTCTCTCCCCCCCTCCATCTTTGTGTCTCCCTCTCCCTCTTTTACCCTTCTCTAGCTCTCTTACTCCTCTCCCCCTCTCCTTCATTCTATCTTCATCCCTCCCTTGTGACTCCCCATCTCTCCACATTTATGACTCTATGTCTTTGTCCTTCCATCCCATATATATCGCAATATCTATCATGATGTATTAATATATATTATAATATAACAAATTCAATATTGTATTAATCCAAAGTTACTAAATTCAATAATATTAATATTATAATATATTAATATGAATATTAGATTTAATAATAATAATAATAATAATAATATTTTTATATTAATATTAATGTTAATAATGTTTTTTTGGATGATATTAATAATAATTTGGCCCATACTCTTGGTATAAACTTATATGTTGATTTCTAATCATATTTCAAATATATTTATGTGTTTGCCATAACTCTTTATAAATATTTTATATTTATTTATTTACCATACTTCTTTAATAAATAGAGTATTTGGCCCATGGTATTAATAATAATTTGTCCCATGGTATTTGTCCCATAGGTTTCACCTAAAAAATGTCCTCTTTGAGTTTTCAGATAAAAAGAGGTTTATGGAGTAAATATAAAAATAGTTTTTATTTATTTACCATAACTCGAGTGTATTTATATTTCTATTTATTTACCATACCTCTTGAGTAAGTATAAAAAGAGGATTTAATTATTTACCATACCTCTAGTTTATTTATATTTTTATTTATTTACCATACCTCTTGAGTAAATATGAAAATAGGTTTTATTTATTCTTAATTATTTACCATAACTCTTTTTTAGTGTTCGTAAACAACATACAACTCATCTGACACAAATCTAGCGAACCAAACCAACAACTCAGTTAACACAAATGTGTATGAGCCTACATTAAATTTTTATTTATACAATTATTGTCTCACGTTTGGTAAACGAAATCAAAACTGACACAAATCTAGCCAACCAAACCAACAACTCAGCTAACACAAATGTGTATGAGCCTACATTAAATTTTTATTTATACAATTATTGTCTCACATTTGGTGAACAAAAATTACTAGGGGTACTCAATCTCTTATAATCCAACATATAACACAAATGTGTATGAGCCTACATTAAATTTTTATTTATACAATTATTGTCTCACGTTTGGTAAACGAAATCAAAACTGACACAAATCTAGCCAACCAAACCAACAACTCAGCTAACACAAATGTGTATGAGCCTACATTAAATTTTTATTTATACAATTATTGTCTCACATTTGGTGAACAAAAATTACTAGGGGTACTCAATCTCTTATAATCCAACATATAAATAATATGCTTAGATTTTTATAATTTTCTTGAATTCTTGCTAACTATTATTAATGTAGGTGGAGACAGGTGGCCATTTTCATATACCATTACAGGAACGACCATCCCAAATTGTGAGAGGAAGAATCTCTCGAAGATGTTTATAGTCTCACAAACGACACCCTTTCATATTTCAAGGGTGCAAAAGACATGTCACACTAATGCAAGAGAATGATTTTTGGCAATGCAAAGTTGATGCTGAGAATTTCACACTTGCGCATAATACGGAAATTAGAGATCATGCCAAAGAGATGCTATTCAAACTAGTGGCTTAGAATAAATTATTCAAATAAATAAAGTGTCAAATCATGTTGTTCTGTTAATGGTGTAGTGATGCAACTTAGTGTGCATTGTTATAATGAGTTCTTTTTATTAATTTGGACTTTGCACAGAAATATCAAATTTTAAGGTCTATTTTTAAGTAAAGGGTACTAAATAAATTTTAGTTTTTAAATGAAAAATCGTTTTTCAATTGTGCAGAGGGTATTAAATAAATTTTATTTTTAAATAAAATATAGTTTTTTTGCATAGAGTAAATTTTAATTTTTAAATAAAAAATTACATATATCTATAAGTTTATATAAATTATTTAACTTTTTATTTTTAAAATTTAAAATTAAATTTGATAAATAGTTTTATTTTTTATTTAAAAAATCAAAGATTATTTTATAATAATAATAATAATAATAATAATAATTTGATATTGTCATCAAATCTCTCTAGATTTAAATTATGTAAATTTATTAAAATTTTGTATATTTTTACAAAAATAATTCATACATTAAACAATAATAATATTTCCCAAAAATTTTACATTTTAAGGTTCCTTTTTGTGATTTAAAAGTTCTTTAATTATAATCGCAAATATGTAATGTGTTTGACATCATGTACCTAATAGCATGTTCTTCTTTCATACATAAACTGAAAATATAATTCTTAAATTGTTACATACATAACAACTTGGTTACTTGCTTGATTGCATTTACTTATAAATTTTTATTTATTAGATTGCCTCTACTTACAACTAAGAAAGATTCTACTTTATGAGTATTATTGGTATAGACAGGTTAGCTACAGGTTTCAAATCCAAGTTTTTTCTTCTCATTTGTTTATTCATCTGATTTATACATACATACATATCCTGAATGGTGTATGCTACCCTGCATCACTTGGTAATTATGGAAAAAAATAATTTTTATTTTAAAATTATTTATTATCTTAAAGATTTATTGGACTATACTATTGAGTTTTGAGTGTTCTTTCTTGTTGTATAACTTTAGACTATATTGTTGACTCTGATTTCTTGTTTCTTAAAATACACTTTAGAATGCATAAATGGATTTATCATCTTGAAAAACAGGCACTTGATTTTTTTATATTAATCAACTTAAAATCATGAGATCTATATATAATTTTGAACAAAATCTACTAAAAAAATGCGACAGGAATCCAATGGAAATGTTCGTTGCAGCAACAAAGCTTCCCATTTTTCAGCCATTTTCTAGATTGGACTAATAGTGTTAGATTCCCAAAACATCCCAACAAAAAGTATCTTCATATGATTATGCCAACCAATGTGCCATATTCACACTTTCTCTTATTTACACGCACACTTTGTTATAAAATTCCATTCAAATAGTTCAAGGAAATGATGGATAATGATGGAGAATACATGAGAGATGGGGGAACAGGGAGGCCAATAGAGACGTGATAAAATCAAAGGCAGAACATGGAGGACCGTCATGATTTTCAACATTTAATATTTTTTTATTTGCAGGTACAGAACCATGAGTGGCCAAAGGGGTGGAACCTTGCCCAGGGAACCTTGAGGGGCATCAAAAAGATTCCTTTAGGTCCTGAACTTGCCATAGTCATAATTTGACAAATTTTATGTCGATTTTACACCTCTCGATGACAAGAATCCAATGGCGATGTCCGTTGCAGCAGACAAGTTTCCCATTTTTTGGTCATTTTCTAGATTGGAGTGACGGTGTGAGATTCCCAAGTGTGGATAGTCAATTTTATGCCGCTCGACACAATGAATTTGATTGTGCAGCCAGATTCAGCAGCTGGGAATCCACCTCTTCAACCAACTTCAAGGGTTGAGGTATATGTAGTATTGATGGCGTGTGCCTCTTTTATCGCTTGCAGTGAGATGTAATATGTTGTTTAGATCCTTGCTTGATGTATGTCGTGGGATCTATGTTTCTACTTCATGTGAGATGCAGTTGCCATGGATTTCTATGATCCCTATGTAATATTGTTGAAGGGATCCTCATCGTCACCTTGTGTGAGATTATGTCATGTTGATAGGAGGCCTATTGTGAGTGAGAGTTCCTGTAGTAGAATGTCTCGTGGAGAGACAAGCCACTCTTGTTGAGGGCATATATCCTTGTATGATAGAAAACCTATTCCATGTACATCATCACCATTTCCAGCACTATATGAAGCGGCCTACCCAATTTTGACATTGGGCCCAGAGACATAGCCCAAACTCGGTGAAATCTGTTATCAACGTCTCATGTTATTATGTTGTTGATTGTTGTCTTGTTTCCTCTATCTTAAAGCATACATATGTGTTATTTTAATTCTATTTTTAGTGTAATTATAACCACATCACATAAGTAAAAGATCATGGGTAAATATGGTAGCTGATGGACCTAGATTACAGTCACCGGTATTCTATCATGTCATGATAAGATGATGATGAAGCAGATGGAGAAGCAGACCATATTATAAGATACATGAGGTGTTGAGGAGATAATATGACCATGAAGAAAGAAGATGAAGGAACACTATATTACAACAAAAGAACAAAGATAAAGACCGCATGAAGACTTCATATGGTTCACAGCCCTTTGGAGGGAGATATGAAGAACAAAACATATCTCTCGTGAAGACAAAGTATTGGATATATATTTTAATGAAGAAAAAAAAAAGGAAGGACAACTTGGCATTACCATATTATCATGCAATCCATGTCATCTGTTTCATGTCATTTCTGGTCACGAGTCATCATTTTCCACATCATTTGTGGCTTATGTAAATTCAATATTGGATAAATGTAATGTAATGTGGAAGTCCAAGAGTCATACAATCATGTAGTAAGTTGAAAGGTTATTGAGAAATTAAAAAATCATGACAATAGTACAAGAGTCATAGGGGTGGTGAATGGTCACCCCATTTGTTATATATACACCCTCATTACTCAAGTAAAGGAATTCTAACCTTGGCTCCTCCTACCAACCATTGGAGAGCAAGATAGTTGTTTTGGAGGAGTGAGTGACTACTCTAATGCTCCGCTATTGGGGTTAGTGGTGTTCATTGTCTTGATGTATCTTGGAACTTTTACTTAATTCAAAACCTCCTTGAGCCAAGAAACTTTCATGCATATGTTGTGAATATTTTAAGACTATTCTTTGAATGTTTAGATGTATGTTATTTCATCTATACTGAAGAAATTGAACTATTTTAGTGGATTTCGTACTTATATTTTTGAAGGTGTTTTGTATTTTCTTTAACAATCATTGCCTCATTGTGAACTATTTCTTTGGTTGATCAAAAATTCATTCGTATTTAAATGATCATCTGCCTTTTCTATATTAGTACTATTACTTTTCATTAAAGGTGCCACCTTTCTCTTTGGATCTTATGGAAGGTCATTGATACTTTTTGCAACTGAAAATTTCACAAGATATACTCACTTGTTGATCCGAAAATACCTCTGTATTAGTATCTTGTGCTAAACTTTGTAGCCAAGGAAAATTTACATGGATACATGGAAACCAAGTTGATACTCAAGATGGGGCTCATACTCCAAATAGTGTGAGGTCTAATTTGGACTTCACATCAGGGTTAACCCCTTGGTTGATGGATTTAAAACACCATCAACATGAAGCTATTGAAGAGTTTTTGGAAAGTGGAAATCCAAATACTTGGCCACTCCGATTGAATTTCAAAAAGTTATGAAAAGATATTGTTGAGCATACCTTGGCAACTAAAAATTGACTGAAGCATTGAAATCTCATGTGAACACCCATCCGTACGCACATGTTTTTTAGAAAAAATCTTAGGTCAATTTATTATTGATTTTATTCATACACATTTGGTTATCGCTAAGCACCCTTCAAGATATTTGCATGGGACGATTAACGTTTGGTCTTAAATATTCTTCCTATGATATATGAATGCATGGATGTACTGATTTTGTTTGGTACCATTATTGATGATATGGGAACATCTAGATGCTAATTTAATATGATATTTTTGATGATGAGAATTCTGTAGCTTTAATCATGATCGAGGCAGAGTATGGTGTTGTTAGCATGACTAGTTGTAAGGTAGGTTGAAGAAACTCTTTGGAAAGATATTTTGAATAGGTTATGGATATGATAGTGATATATTGAAATAATAAAGAGTGAGATCCGATTGGTGGAGAATCCCATATACACTTGGGATTGATATATCTTCATATATTGAGACAGTGTTATCGTACGATTCAAGCTTAGGCTTGTGGTTGCTACCTCCATTAGAGGGAGGATCAATAGGGTATATGTTTGTGAGTTTTCTAAGCTAGTACCATATATGAGCATGATTATATGTATTTGATCTATACAAAGAAAGACTGATTGACGACATTGAGCAAACTCTTCTCCCCTATTTGAGCTCCTAGTGTAAAGAATTGAGATGGAGGGCTCCTAGGGTTGAGTGATCTCTCTATAGTAGGGTATCACCCATATAAATTACACATAGGCTCGAAGATGTTTCTCCCCTATATTGTTCTATTCATAGGATACCCAAATTTGCATCATACCCATAAGTTAGGCTAGTTGGAATTATCGCTTCCCATCTGGAAAATGGGTTGAGAGAGCGCTTGGAGGTGTGTTACCCAAATTGATTATGATTCAGGTGTTCTACCGCATGACTCCTCAAGGTCATTGCTAGGAAGATCAACAACCAAGAGAATGGTTTGATCCTATCCTTGTATAGAAAGTGGTATCTCCCTTATTGATTTTACAATGAGATAGTTGTGATCCTTTCATGGTAATTTGTATCTCACTTATTGCTAGATAAGATGACTTGGGGTGAAAGTGTATCATATGAGCTTCCCCACTTTTATATACATGAGGTAAGATATTATCATAGGACCTTCCTCATTGTCATTTGATTCAGGGTTGAAATGTGGTCCCTGGTGTGGGTGTAGATTGGGCAAGGCTCCCTCATGATAAGGTCTTCGATGTTTCTCTGGTTGTAGCATTGAGCTCCCCGTTGGTGATGATATTGAGTGGTAGTAGTGACTCCCCCGATGAATAGAGGTTGGTAGCTTGGACTCCCCTCCAATTTCAAATTATTCTTCTTTTAGATTTGATAATGTTCAGCGTATGAGCACAGATAGTCAAGAGATAAGCATGGATAAGAAGACATGAGTTGAGAGGAACCAAGATGGACAATCAATAAATTTGATGACGAGATACTTGAGATAGGACTTGATTTAAGGACAATATTCTTACAATGATTACATGATGAAGTTGGAATTTTTCCCTAGCTAAGAGGGAGTGTTAATTTGGTATCTCAATGACAAATTGCAGTCAAGGGACTAGATTCCTCTTTTCGAGAGGAAAAATTTTTACTATTGAGGAACTTAATTTGGACAAGGGAGAGTGTATTTCTGAACTAAATCCCACATGTGCTCAAAAGGACAGGTTGACCCAAAAGAAAAATTGGACACCCATGGATGGCTATAAATACAAATCAAGTGACCCTCATTTGGATATCATTATCATGATAATTCTTCTTTCTTTAGTTTCGCTCGCACATGTCTGAGATGATTGATGAAATTTTATCACACAAGTCTGAGATTGCAGGGTCCAAAGCTCTCAAATGTGTTTAGGGTTTTTGTTTCCATCCACATGCATGCTTCAGGAAACTTTTGGTCACAACCGCAAGCATGTAGGCACAATTGGAGGGTTTTAGCCACACACACATCACCCTTTGTGTGTGGTTTGGATCTAGGTTTTAATTTTCACAATTGACCACACATTTCATTAGATGACCACAAATTTCGGTAGTTGACGCAAACAGTGAGAGTTGATCACAGGATTCTAAAGTATGGTTTTGATTATTAGAATTTTTGGGTTCATCTCATGGATGTTGTTTAGTCGATTTTCTTGGCTAGGATTATGGCTGCAGATATGGATCAATGTACTCTACTTTCTTGAATCATTCAATGGTAATATAATAAGAAGAAGAATTTGAAAGGGTTTCCCCATAGTGGGGTTTTTCCTGGTCTTTGACCAATCTTGGTGTCTCTATGTGTGAATTATTTTTTTCTATTGTTCCTTTATGTTCCACTATATTTATGATGATGTTGTTCTTTCTATATAATTGCATATGTTTCTAAAAATTGTTGTAAAATTGAATAATGATATGATTTTTTGGGGTGAATCTAATATGAAAATGAATAAATACAATTCAATAAAGAAAATAACAATATATCCCTAGTCAGATTTAACATATTGGTTTATGGGTGTTGGTATACTAAAATATTTTTTATGGTATTAGTGTTGATATTTTTGAATCTCATTTTTGGTTGACCCATAAATTGTGCATATTTAATTACTTCCCTTTTACAAATTCATGTTATCTACTAGTCTGGCGCATTGAGTGTTTTTTAGTTTCAATTTTATTTGTTTATGTCTGCTTTCATATTACATTACAGGGTTGCCTCCTTCATTTTATATCTTCTCTGGGTCATTTTTATAGGTCTTTTTAGTCCATGGTTGTAAGCGTCTATTATTGGTATTGTTTTCCTATTCGGGTTATATGGGTTGCATCTGTTTCGTTATTCTTTGTAGTCACTAGTTACCTTAACACATTTTCATGCCTTAACTTAGTTTTGGGTGTTGGGGGGATGATTTGGTCCTTTTAGGTTCTAGTCCCATTATTATGTCTAATCATGGTTTCTTTGTGTTTGGTGTGACTCGTTTTCCCGGTGGTCGTTTATTCAATGCTACCATACCCCCCCCCTCCCCCCCCCCCCAAAAAAAAAAAAAGACGGGTTAGTTGTAAGGGTGGGTCTAGCATGGCTCATTTACGACCACGATAACTTCTCACTTGGGAGTTAATGGCTTCATACTTTGACTCTATGCCTCTAGAATTGAAGAAGGAAATTTTCCATATGGAATCTCAGGAATTTGGTTAACAACCCTTTTTCCGATTCTAAAATTGGAGATGAGGGCCTTAAATGGATCCAATTTTGAGAAAGGTATAAGAAAAAAATTATATTTTATTCATTCCTTGTTGATCCACCATCAATTGGGCATCATGTTCCAAATTGTATTAAGAGATAAACATGTGGATAACTATAATCGTTTCATTGGCCACGAGGATATCAAATGAATTCTTTGTAATCTTTGGTACTACTTGGATGATATAAATTCTCTGTTGGTTAGGGTGGAAGGTTATGTGGTCTCTAATTCTACAACAAAAGACTCATCTAACCCCTTTGGTGGTACCATTCTTCCTTAATTTGGCAACCCTCGTAACCTTACATTCATATCTTCTTACTAACATTGTAACATGTCACTAGAAATTTTTCCTTGCTCCCAAAATTCACATTGTTACTGGTTTTTGTGTTTTTGGTCATGGATACATGTCACTATAAAGCGATATAATCTTCTGACAATGGTTGAAAGGTTGTATCTTCATCTATTTTGGCATGTGTACTCGCATTTAGGCTTCAAATCAGTTTTTCCTTATACTTATGTGTGGAAGGAAATAACTTCATAAATTCTATATTGTTTCTTGGTGGTTTACTTATGATAATCCTGTCTTTATCTATGCTTTATATGTTGGTATCATTTTGGTCCATGTTTTTAATGTATTACTGGGTCAATAGTTTTGAAAGCTTTGAGGTAGCTTATGGTTCTTATGTCTACATCGACACAAGGGTATTATCAATGTATTACCCGGTTAATGGTTTTGAAATCCGTGAGGGGGATATGGTGCCTATGTTATGTGTCTAACCTAAAAGTATACAAGATGTGTATGTAATATTTTTTTATATTAATAGAAATCCTTCGTATTAGTCTAAAAAAAATAACATATCAACCTTTTATTCTATTCCACGTCCCCTTTACCAATATTGGGGGTATGCTAGTTATTATTTAAAACAAACTAAAAACATTCTAAATATTATATATGTGTATTTGTGGGAATAAGGTATAAATTTGATAGGAAATATTTCCCATCAAGTAAATTTTTTATAACAGGTTTCTTTTTAAAATTTCCCTCCATCTGATGTTTGATATTTATTTTTTCCCATCATTTCAATAGTATATGTTAGATGCTTTTTTTTTTAATATTTATGTGTGTCATTGTTGTTTTGAAGTGTTACCAAATAGGTCTGTCATAATCGTTGAAAAAAACATCGATAGATATTTAGTGAAGCTAGAATATGAAAAAAAATGTGGATTGCAAAAATTTAACTGGAATTCCTTCACAAGATTGCAATCTATTACTAACCATTCTCCCATAACACCTCTCTTGCTATCCTGAAAATTATGCTATATTAGAGACATCTTCGATTGTATTTTTGGTTTATAATTGGAATCTCATAGTTGAAGAACTCTAAGAAATAAACTTTGAGCATTTCAGAATTTTATAAATGGACATCCACTTTGGAAAATTTAAGATAGATATAATTAATTAAAGTAATGAGAATTATTATTATGAATTGTACTTTGAATTTAGATAATATTTACTATTTTAATTTAATTCAATATTTGGTATGTTAAAGATTAGAGTGGTAAAAATAAAAGTGTTGAAACGAGTAAGCTAACAACTAACATACATGTGAGTATAAAGGAAGACTCAATGTCACACACACACACACATTATGTGGCCATGTATCCGTTATTCCTAGGTGCTATGACATCAAGATTTTTTTTAACTGAACTTTAAGGAATAAATTTTCTCATCTTATTTACAAGCTACGAAGATCTTAAATGTGTATATGAAGAATTTTTAAACCAAAGATGCTCCTCTCCTATCCTCTGGCTACAACTTTATAATTGAGGAAATTAGTAACTCCATAGTCATGAACAACCTACAAACAATAAATATAATTCATTACTATATATTTGAATAAAAATAGATGAATCTTTGGAAAAAAAGCTAAATTAAAGAAAATCTAAACCCACTAAAAGGATTAAAACTTACAAATTTAACATCAATTTGGTGTGTTGTGTTTGACTAGATTGATATATAGAAACATATTATACTTGAATTGAATATTCATATGGGATTTATACTTTTGCATAAAGTTTGAATACATAATTAGCTATGGAAAAGATCAAATTATCTATTATTAGTCTCTGCCAAGGTAGAACTCTAGAAATTGAATTTTTGGTTGACCATTACTATTTAACTATGAAAAATAAATATTTATATTTCAACATTATTGGAAAAATTATTTTTCAAACATTTCATTGGACATTTCATTGTAGCATTTGTGCTATGTGGATAACTTCCTCATATTGTTTTGTAATATTTACACCATTATTTTTAAATATTTTTCCAATGATTTTTCATTGTTAAGATTCATAGGAAAACAACCTAAAATGAGATCCTTGAAAATAGCTCATACTCAATTAAATAACCTATTTACCCTCAATTATTGTCCACAATAATTTAAACAATTATTTGGATAAAAATGAAAAGGAACAAGATGAAAATAAGTATACCTACCATTATTTATTTAGGAGTAAAAGTGTAAAAGTGAAAAGTTACTAGTGGTTACTACGCACCAAAAATTTATGCAAGTCATAATAGACAATTAAAGGATGAAGAATTTTGAAGTTTGAACATAAAAAAATCTTCTTATTTTATATAATGTTTTTAAGGATATAAAATATAATAATATTGTGTTCTTATATTTAACACAATGGTGCAAACAAAAGAAGCCTCCGCAAACAAATAAATTTAATATGTATACTACATAGCTAGTTGAGGAAGTTACATCCAACAACCATCACCTTACAATTTAGAATCTAAATGGTTTCGTTAACTATTTGAATGCTTATTTTTCTTTTGGTTTTGTCCTTCTCTTTCCAGCTGTTAAATTGTAGTTAATGATATGATCACTACAAAACATAGGATTTTTTTATTGATAGTAAGTATTGATTTGAGTATGCCATTATGGGGTTTTCAACTTTCTTCTTAAAAAGTCTTATAAACATTTTGGTTTCTTTAATTCATTGTAAAATATATGTATTGTGTTGTATAGAGTTTCTTGTGTTGTTTTAAATTGTGTTTTTTTCTATATCACAACAAGTTTTCATATCTTATATTTCTTCATATATGGTTTACGATTAATTTGATTCTATAACTAGCCTAGATCCATCTTAAATTCAGATCTATTAAGAACCAAGAGGGATCAAATCTCTCGAGGTGCAAACCTCTTTTTTGAGTGCAAAACATGAGGAAAGGTTTGCCCCTCGATAGATTTGATCCCTCTCAGTGCTTGATAGATCTGGAGTTAAGATGGATCTGGGTTGGTTTCAGTCATGTGTGGCAAAGGAGAACGTATCGAAGATATGAATGCTTTTGTCAATAATATGTAAATATATCTAATATTAATATAATCAATTTAAATATTCTAAATATGTGTAAGATTAACCTCATCATTTAATTTTAAATTTTCTTAGTTACCTAAGTTTGTTGAAGTGATAAATATTGTTAATAATTTAATGATGAAAAGGATGAAATATAAATTTTAAATGAAAATTGACAATAATAGTGTTAAATCATAGAAATTGTGAATAATAATAATGTTGTCAATTACAAATTGTCTTCATTATGATCAAGCTCAAACTATTTTCTTCTACTATTCTTATTGTCACCCTTGTTAGATTTTTCATATTTTCATGTTGTAAATCATTTAAATATTTATCTTGAGTTTTTGTAGTAAACATCATACCTTGTCTCTTTTTCTCTCCAATATTGATAGGTTGAATTACTATAACACAAAAATCAATGTCCATTGTCAATAATGTTTTCTTCTTACACTAAAATCAATGCACATTCTTAGTCCAATTACTTTAAATTAACGTATGATCATACATCCAATTACATGAAATCAAAAACCAACATCTACACGAAAATCAATGCATCTAATGAAAGCAACCAAATAAGATTATAAAACAACTTCTACACTAAAATCAATGCATCAATCAAACATGATTAGAAATCAACATTTACACTCAAATAAATGCATCTAGTTCAAGTAAGAAAATATAATTAGAAACCAACATCCAGATTGAAAAAAATGCATTTAGTGCAACAAATAAAATAATATTAGAAATCTCCATCTACACTTAAATCAATGCATTTAGTGCAAGCAATCAAATAGAATTAGAAATCAGCTACACCGAAATCAATGCATCTAGTGCAAGCAATCTGAATTATAATTAGAAATGAACTTCTACATTGAAATCAATGCATCTAGTGCAAGAAATCAAATAGGATTAGAAATTACCATCTACACTGAAATCAATGCATTTAGCGCAAGAAATAAAATAGTATTAGAAATCATCTACATTGAAATCAATGCATCTCGTGCAAGCAATCAAATATCACTAGAAATCAATATCTACACTAATATCGATGCATCTAGTGCAAACAATCAAATAGGATTAGAAATCACCGTCTACACTGGAATTAATGCATCTAGTGCAAGAAATCAAATAGGATTAGAAATCACCATATACACTGAACTCAATGCATTTAGTGCAACAATCAAATAGGATTAGAAATCATCTACATTGAAATCAATGCATCTAGTCCAAGCAATCTGAATTATAATGAGAAATGAATATATACATTGAAATCAATGCATCTACTGCAAGAAATCAAGTAGGATTAGAAATTACCATCTACATTGAAATAAATGCATTTAGTGAAAGAAATAAAATAGGATTAGAAATCATCTACATTTAAATTAATGCATCTTGTGCAAGTGATCAAATATCATTAGGAATCAATCCCTACAGTAAAATCAATGCATCTAGTGAAAACCATCAAGTAAGATTAGGAATCACCATATACACTCAAATGAATGCATCTAGTGAAAGAAATCAAATAGGATTAGAAATCACCATCTACACTGAAATCAATGCATCTAGTGCAAGAAGTCAAATAAGATTAGAAATCACCATATGTACCAATGTATCTAGTGCAAGAAATATTCTTCCCTATTTTACCCCTCCATCTCTCGTTGTTTGTCTCTTTACCTAAAACCGCCCAAACACACACACTCTACCACACCATATCACAAATATGTAACTTGTTTAACATATTATACCTGATAAATTTTTCTTCTTTCATGAATAAATTGAAAATATAATTCTTAAATTGTTACATACATAACAACTACTTGATAACCTTTACTTATAAGTTTTTATTTATGAGATTGCCTCTACTTATTAATTTTATTTTCAATATGTTTTAACTCAGAAAGAATCAAACATTATGAGTATTATTGGTACATACAAGTTAGCTACAACTTTCATATCCAAGGGTTTTCTGTCACCATTATTGAAGAATTTTCATACAAAAGCAACAAGTTTATTTCTCAATGGTTAGTAATATGTTTAGGGGTAATAATTGAAGCATTTAGTTACTTTCATAAACCTGTACATGTGTTCATTTGTTTATTCATCTAATTTATACATGCATACATATCCTAAATGGTGTGAATGGTGTACGTGCATCACTTGCTAATTATGGAAAAAAATTACTTTTTATTATAAATTTATTTATTATCTTAAATATTTGTTGGAATATACTATTGAGTGTGATTTCTTATTGTATAACTTTAGAATATATTGTTGATTACTATTTTTTGTTTCTAAAAATACACTTTGGAATGCGTCAATGGATTTTTCATATTAAACAACTTGAAATCATGAAATATGTATATGTTCTTGAACAAAATTTACCAAAAAATATGCTCTGAAAAGAATCATTTAATCTATCTATATACAACCCCGGATGCAGGTGCATGCCAGTGAATCAGTGTGCCACCGGGCAGCCATGTGGAGAGACACTTGGTTGCTCTACGTGACCGCTTATGGAAACAAGGACCGCGATAAATGTTGGCAGGAGGGAGCCATTAACTCAACCTCCTCCACCTTCTCCTTGATGTACCATCTTTGCAAATCATTAACGCTGCTTTCCATGGCCATTAACCCTGTCAGCTCGGCCCCTTCGTCCTCACTTTGGCCATCACGTTTGCTCTCGGTACATTTGTCTGTTAATTTTCCTCCACCTCTAGTGCAAGGTCCTCATTCGACCAACCTTCCTCCTCCCTATGGAAGCTGCTCATCTGCTATGATTTATTCTGCCCCATCCTACTCCGGTGACTCAGATCCATGGACAATTATTCCTCAGCACCAGAAAATGAGGTGAAAAATATCTGGGGGACATGGCTAGCCTTCCCATCCTCTGCTTTTGCTCTCTGAGGGTCATCACCTGAACCTCTCCATTGGCTGGAATGAGCTTGACAGGAACCCCCCTGTCAACTTGAATGCCCAGCTCTCTCTACAACTCTGCGCCTCTGCTTCGAATCCCTCCATTTCTTGCAGAAAGAAGGGGTCGCATAAATCCACCATTCCTAATGAGACTACTTTCATCCCCCGTAATATTGAGGCCCTCCCGGTATAAAGCGCCTCCAGTGGTAGCAAAGAATCCAGTGACAACTCTACCAACAGTGAAGATAGCAGCTCGGACCAGGAGGCTGAGAACAAGATGGAACAGTCGAGACTGAATGCTACCTCCTCGGCTAATCTTGACACCCCAAATTCACCACGGCCTCAACCGTCTAGCCACACGTTGAGAAAGGAGATGGATGATGGGTGTTACGTGTGTAGAATTGAGGAATAAATTCCCACCTCTAGCGACAAGAATGCAGGTTCTCCTTAGGTTCAAATTTTTAAATCTGGTTAGCATGCTCATGTTTTGGAATTGTCAAATTTGTGACTCGTGTTCTATTTTGGTAATTAAATCTGCTGGTTTCCCGCTTCGGGTAGCAGTTACTCTCTGGTTTTTAAGCATTGGTTTCCCCTACTAGGGCAGTCCAAATTTTGGTGGAAAACTGCTGAAACTTCCCTCTGGATTGGACTCGTCAAATCCATAGGAAGAGACCTGTAATTTTCTATTCCATATGATATCATGGAATTAGTTTAACTTAGAAAAAAAAATATATCTATATACACCTATCGTTTTAAAATATTAGTTCGAAAAAAGAGAGAGAAAGATGCGAAGCTGCTTTCTCAACCAAAGAGAGAGCAAGGGATGGAGAGAGGGTAGATGCATATCCTTCTCTCTCACCATATAACCAGGTGGGGGTAGGACACCAAGTTTGGTATATGTCAATAGGAAGAAAAACTAGATATTTCTTTTACCTCTTTACTTGAATGCTCTGTAAGGTAAGGTGGGGAATGAAAAAATGGGTGGGTAATGGGGAATGAACAAAAGTAAAGTAGAATTTCCCTTCAACCCACTTGCTAAACATTTTTTACTCATTCACTCCGATCAAATTATCATACCTACTTCCCGTTTGCACTACCTTCATAGTAGATGCTTGTACCCTATTTTGACTACCTGGGAATTCACAAGCGACATGCCCACTACTGTATCCCCATGAAAAGGAAACATACATTTTATATTATTTTTCTGAAAGTATGCCACACTGTTTATCTGTATCCCTAGCTGGCAACATTTCCATTCTTTTATGTTTTCCACATTCAGCTGGACTGACCCCACAATGTGAAATCATCCATTTTTGTTCTCCATTTTTCTAAATCTCAGGCTATTCTATTTATATAAGTTTGTATTACTTCATTTAAATCACTCTAAATGTTTCTCTTCTTCCCCCTTATTTTTCTCTTTTTCTTCCCTCACTTACCCATATCAAGATCTTGAGTGGCCACTGTTGTATTCTAGTTCCCTCATCACGGTGATCCTTGAGAGTACATGCACATTAGAGCCACTCCACGTCCTTGTGAAACTGGAGTGGTGTAACCTACAGAAGCAGTTATCCAAGGGAGAGATTAGTTGTCGTCAAAATCACATCTATGGATCTTTACGGTGTTTTATTGGAAAACATTAAACAAGAAGAAACATAAACTGAATGAAACTGAATCAATCAGACAAGGGTAAACATAGTAACTTACATGGTAAAACCTTTATAGGGTGTCAATAAAACTTCCACGGGGCAAGGGATTGGAAACTCTATTAATCAAGAATAATTCTCCTCATCTTACAAGCCTCTCGGTCTGTCCAATTTAAACTGGGCTATTTCATTATTCTAACTGAATTTCGTTATACAACCAACTATCAAGTAATAAGTAAATTTGCCCAAAGTTAAATTATTTAAATTTGTTGGCATATTTCAACAAACTCCACCTTGACAACAATTTTCCTAATCCCTTTCCCTTGCCCATTCATCATCTCTTTTGCAAGCCAAGACAAGTGAGACACCATATCAACTTCTCTACTGTAATTGGCTTTGTGAATATATTTGCATGATTTTCCTATGTATGGAACTTCTTGAGAGCTAATTTTTCGCCTTTGATTACATCTCTCACAAAGTGATACCTTACATTGATGTGCTTGGTCTTGCTGTGATAGGCTGGATTTCTAGCCAAATGAATAGCACTCTGACTGTCATAGAATACATTCACTTTCTCGTGCGTCCATCTAATCTCATCAAGTAGAAATTTTAACCATATTGCCTCTTTACAAGAATCTGAAGTAGCTATATACTCTGATTCAGTAATGGACAAAGAAACCATCTATTGAAGCTTTGACATCCAACTGATTGCTCCACCTACAAGAGTAAAAACATAACTTGTAGTAGTCCTCCTTTTGTCCAAATCACCTACATCATCAGCATCCACATATCTACAGACTGAACCATCACAACCATCAAAGCTGATGAAATGGTCACTTGTGCCTCTCAAATACCGAAGCACCCATTTCACTGCTTGCCAATGTTCTTCTCCTAGATTTTCCATGAACCTACTGACAACTCCAACTACATGTGAAATGTTAGGTCTTATAAATACCATCGCATAAATTAAGTTGCATACCGCATTTTCATATGGTACACAAAAAATGTACTTCTTTTCTTCATTAGTTCTAGGAATTAAATCTAAAGAAAGCTTAAAATGGGAAGGTATCATTAATAGGTTTCACATTGTTCATACCAAAATTTTCAAGTACTCTCACCAAATACTTCTGTTGTGATAACCAAATCTTACCATTCTTCCTGTCTTTGTCTATCTCTACGCCCAAGCTATGTTTTTCCGCTCAAAGATCCTTCATATCAAACATCCTAGAAAGATGAGCCTTTAACCTATTGATTTCTTCCATTCTTTCACTTTCAATAAGAATATCATCAACTTACAACACCAAGATACTGAATATGCCATTGAAAATTTTGAAGTGTACACAATGATCATACTCACTTATGATAAAATTTCAGCTCACCATGAAGGAATCAAACTTCTAGTACCATTTCCTGGGCGACTGCCTCAGGCCATACAATTATTTCCTAAGCTTACAAACTAATCTTCTGCTATGACCTTGTACAAAAGATTTTGGTTGATCTATATATATCTCTTCATCCAAATCACCATGAAGAAAGGTTGTTTTAAAATCTAAATGTTCTAACTCAAGATCAAGTAATGTCATTAGTGCTAACATGGTACGAATAGAAACAAGTTTAATGGCCAGCGAAAAAATGTCATGAAAATCAATACCTTCAACCTGAGAATATCCTTTCACAACCATCTTCGCCTTATATCTCTCAATACTTCCATCAAATTTTCTCTTCAACTTGAAGACCCATTTGCACCCAACAATGCTTCTCCCTTCAGCAAGTTCTACATGATCCTAGGTATTGTTCTTGGCTAAGGAATCCATTTATTCTTCCATAGCCTTTTTCCATATCTCGCTATCTACATCATCTACTACTTCCTGATAACAAGAAGGTTCCCCATCTTTAGTAATAAATGCAATAGATGAAGCATAATATTCATACATTTTGGCTTTTTTTCTTTCCCTTGTAGACCTTCTTAGAGTGACTGGTTCCTGAATTGGTTCTGGAATTTCTCCAGTTTCCTCTGCTTCTCCACCTTTTTCATCACAAGTCGCTCCTTCCTTTCGACTTTCTAGAAAAGGTTTAGACTCCAATTGAATATGTTGATTTGGTGATACCTTCTCCTGTTCAACTTTTCCAACATCTAATTTTAGAAGAGAAGATTCATCAAATGTTTCATCTCCACTAATGACTATCTTCCATGAAGAAGTATCCCACAACCTATATCCTTTCACTGCATAATCATACCCAACAAAGACACAACATTTCTATTTTGGATCTAACTTTGAACGTTGATTTCTAGGAATAAGAGCATAGGCATCACAACCAAAAATCTTCAACTGCAAATAATCACAAGATTGACCCGACCAAAATTATTTGATGAATTTTATAGTTTATTATAACCGAAGGTGATCTGTTAACTAAATAACAAGTAGTAGATACTGCTTCTACCCACAACTCCTTTGGCATGTTAGCATTGTTGATCGTGCTTCTAGATATTTCCATGAGAGTCTAATTCATCAGTTCAGCAATGCCATTTTGCTGAGGAGTATAAACAACAGTTTTATGTCTAACAATCCCTTCATATAGAATTGTTCAAATTCTAAAGAAGCAAATTCATTGCCATTGTTAGTTATTAAACATTTAATTTATTTTCCTGTTTTGTTTTCGACCATTGCTTTAAATTGTTTAAAAAAATTAAATGCATCAGCTTTATTTTTCAACATATAGACCCAAAATTTCTGGGATAAATCATCAATAAATGTTAAGAAATATAATGAACCTCCATAAGACACAGTAGGATATGGTCCCCACAGATCAGAATGAATGTAGTCTAAATTGTTTTTACTATTATGATTACCAGTCTTGAACCTTTGTTTACATTGTTTTCCATACATGAAATGTTTACAAAAATCCAACTTCAAGGATTTCAAATCAGGAAGCAACTTGTGGTTCATCAGTACCTGAAGACCTTTCTCACCCATGTGATCCAACCGCTGATGCCATAGATGAGAACCTTCTTCTGTTTTTTCGGATACAATCGTTGCCTTACTAACTTGAGTGCTTCCTTTGATCTTATATAGATTTCTGACCTTTTCAGCCTTCATAAGGACCAAGGCTCCTATTGAGACTTTCATCACTCCATTATGAATTGTAAATTTAAACACATTTGAATACAAAACTCCCAAGGAAATCAAGTTTCTCTTTAGTTCAGGTACATTTCAAACATCAAATAATGTTTTAATTGTATCATCATACATTTTTCATTTTTACATTTCCCATCCCAACAGTCTGACAAGATGCATTATTTCCTAGAAACACATAACTACCATTTACAACTTCATATGAAGTAAACCAAATTCTGTGCAGACCCATGTGATGAGAAACACCAGAGTGTAATAGCCAATTTTCAGCATCTTGAGAGACATTACAAATAGGTAGGACTTCAGCAGTTAAAAATTCATCAGCAATACCTGAATCAACCTAATTTTCTTCATTATTCTGGTTTTCCAACTCCATCCATTTCCAACAGTATTTCTCGATGTGTCCAATTTTGGTGTAGTACCACCACTTAGCTTTACACTTCTTTCCACCCTTTGAATTTGATCTGGAAGAACCCATTCCCCTCTTTCCTTTGACCAACATCTGGCTACCATGGCTTCTGGTGTAGATGTTTTAATACTATATTTCCTTCGAAATTCTTCAGATAACAGAGAACCCACAACTGATTCAAATTTCAAAGAATTAACAGTGGTCAAACTGATTGAAGTTATGAAGTGATTCGATGACTCCAGAAGATAACACAATGAAGTTATAGCCTTGTATTCTTCCTACATTTTAACTTCCATATCTGACAATTGGAAAATAAGTGTATTAGAAACATTTAAATGTTCTGCGACTTTTGTACCCTCCTTCATCCGAAGACTATACAATTGTCTTTTCAAATAGATTCTATTGGTCAAAGATTTAGTCATATACAAAGTTTCCAGTTTTTCCCACAAACCTTCAGCTTTACTCTCTTCAACAATTTTAAAGAGAACTTTATCTTCCAAGCATAACCTAATGGTAATGAGGGCTCAGGAATCCAAGTCCTCCTAGTCTGAATCTGTCATGCTTGCAATTTTTTTCTTTACCTCGTCTAATGCTTTGTGCAACCCTTGTTGCACCAGTGAGTCCCTAACATTTAGTTTCCACAGTGCGAAATTGTTCTTCCTGGTGAAATTATCCACCTCGAATTTTTCATTTTTCAGTTTGGCCATTTTGGCCATTTTTTCATTTGTTATTTTGGCTATTTAAATTTCCAGCTAGGCTTAAAAAAAAATTGTTTCCCCTTTTTCAGAAAGGGTTTATTTCTAGTTTCCAATCTTTAGAATTTATTTCCAATCTTACAGATCCTTTCAAATTTGACTTCCATTCTTGTTTTAAATTTCCAAAAAAAAATTCAAAACCTATTCCAATTTCCTCCGCCAGAAAACTTCTCTATTCCAATTTCCAAGATTTTTAAGATTTTAAATTTCCATATTTTTAAGCTTTTTCTTTTATTTCATTCTTAAAATTATATTTCATAAAAAGAAATATTGACTCTGAAATCACCCAAAGGTTTCAGAATTCCAGAACCTTATTCAAAAAAGAACTCTGAGATTGCTGATTAAAAAAAAGAAAATGCTCAATAGATTAATTTATAGAATTCCACATTTCTGAAATTGAGAATTAAATTACCCAGACTCCTCAGATCCTTGAAAAAAAAAAGATCCTCTTGGCACAATGAAGCTCCAACAACTCTGTCTTCTACCAATAGTGCTGAACAAACCCAAGTTCTTCTTTTTTTTACTGGCTTTGACAATCAGCCAAGGAAAAAAAAATGCCTTTTCCTCTGGCGGTAGCAGGCTCTTCCATACAGATAGGGGTTATTTAACATCGTTGTTTTATAGCGGACAAAACTTCTCTCCAGCAGTGGGTTTAACAGTGAACAAATCTTTTTCTCCAACAACGGGTTATGGTAGCAAGTAGTCTCTTGGCAGTTCTACAGGGTCTCACAACTCTCTAGCAACTTCTGCATAGGTCATGTTCCTTACTAGTGGTTAACTGGCTCCGATACCACTTGTTGTACTGGAAAACATTAAACAAGAAGTAACATAGACTGAATGAGATTTAATCAATCACACATGGGTAAACACAATAATTTACATGGAAAAATCTTGACAGGGTGTCAAGAAAACTTCCATGGGGCAAGCGATTTGAAACTCTATTAATCAAGAATGATTCTTGTCATCTTACAAGCCTCTCGAGCCATCAAATTTAACCTGGGTTATTTTTCTATTCTAACTTCATTTCGTTATACAACCAACTAACAGGTAATAAATAATTTTTCCCAAAATTACATTATTTACATTTGTTGTCATATTTCAACACACGGTCCCACTTTCTCCTCCTCTTGGAAATTTCTCGTTCCTTCACTTGGCAACTAGAGTGGCATAACCTACAGCGGCAATTATTGTTTTTTGTTTTCTATTGATGTTGATCTGGATCTTGTCCACTTGCAAGACCGTGGGCATTAGATCTTCGGATTCTTCGCCTTTTGTTGATATGGGACAAAGGATAGGTAGTCTGTAGCTAAAGAGGAATTTGTTTCCTTAATTATCAAGTGAGAGGAGAAATGACAATGTGTTAGGAGGAGTTGATCAAATGGGGTTGTGTAGATCCATAGCTATGTGTTTTAGGGCTATAATTCTATCAATTGGATGATGATTGTTGTAGGTAACACCACTCCATTTAGAGAAGGACATGACTGTATTCCAATCTGCGATGGACTCATAAGGGTCCACGGTAAAGAAAAACCTGAACTCCAACATCGGTTGTTGACAACCTAATATGAGAGAAAGGGAAAATCGAGCGAGAGGGAGGGGAAATAAGTCATTATTTTATCGAGAACTACATGGAGACCAATTTAACAGTAATATCTCTATCTCTTTATTAAATCCTCACATGCTAGTGTATGTAGAGTAGAGAATGCAACCGATATCAATTTAGAAGGCCTATTACCTTCGTAGAAAAAATTCATGAACCGATTATCATTTTCTGTACTCAAGTCATATGAAATTATAAAAAATTATGAGGATGTTAAGTCTTTTTAGCCTATAGAGATTGCATAAAAAATGTGATTCATAACAGAAGAATGATGTAAAAAATTATAACTGATTTTTATCTTCCATACTTACAAGAACGTGGAATTCACAAGTAAAGCACACAATATTTACATAATAGTGGAAAACAACAGTGGATTTTTACTTTACATAGTCGGAAATCATAGTGGATTTCTCCTTTACCTAGTGGAGAATCACCAAATTCTACTTAGAATGATGATAAATTGTAGAATCGAATCAAATAGATATTCAAAACACATGCATATATTGCAATTTAAAATAATCATCATCTCCCTAATAACATAATAGTAGAAATATTGACACATAAGCATACTTATCAACCAACTCTCCAAAATGGAAAACACATTTGTAGCCCTTGTACGCTAATGTAATCACTATAAAGAAGAGCGGCTTTGCGTTAAAGGAGAAATTTAGTGTAATAACATAGAAGTTCACCCATGGCCACAGAATTGTTAGTGTAATAATATAGAAGTTCACCCATGGCCATAGAATTGTTAATTTTTAATAAAGTAGCATTGTTTTTTATTTTGATAGTTTCATTTTAAGCTCATTCCAAATAATATATTATCATACATATTTACATTATCAAATATCAAAGGAAGAGAAGTGTGAATACATAGAGACACAAGGATTGGTTTGAGATTAGAGAAAAGCCCACTATGGGGAAAGCCCTTGGAAATTATTCTTCTTAGATCATCATCAAATGATTCAACAACAATAGTACAATGATCCATAGATACATATCTTTACGATGCAGAAAAAAAATAACATATACGCAATAAAACCATACCCATACTTCTGCATGAACAAAATGAATCTGAGAACTGAAATGCACCAAAAGTTCCTATAGAAAACTGATGAGTACGACTGATACTGAATGAGAATTGCATATAAATTTTGCAGTGGAAACAAATAGATGTGATCAAAATATCAACATATCTATAATACCAAAACACAGATCTGATAGATCACCAAGCGATTTGAAATCTGAATTCCTATATCTGAATTGAAGAGGTTGTCAATGACTATTCTGACGAAACTATTACTGAACGAATAATGTCTAGAAGCACTATGCAAACAACTAACTATGAATCAAATATGACCTGCCCAATAATTCTCTAAGCCTTAGCCTTAACACACTCATCCCTTGGCTTCGGGGCTCTGAGCTGCTACAACCATACTCTGTGCCCACGAATCTGCTTCAAATCAGCTCGATGTGATCTCAGAAGATAGCTCGCGCCCTTAACAACCTGAGCCAACGGCTTTGGGGTCCTTGGTTGTAGGCACAACACACTCATCCCACAGATTTTCTTACCTAGGCCGCTACCTTAGCTCTTCCCACCCATGACTCTGCTTCATATCACCCAAATCGAATGCTTGATCACATCTGTGATCCAGACGATTTGTGTGAGCACCTCCTGACGTACCTATGTGAGCCAAGACATAAAATGGATGAAACAAAATAATGGACACAAATCATAGATCACTTGGGCAAGTGTTCAATTGAGCTTGAGGTCACATTTATTTATAACTTTGTGAGGGATCACTTGGGGATTTGACCAGATCAACATGTGAGAAGGCCGATGTTATCACTCCGCTAGATTTCAAAGGCTGAGTAAGAAATTGCTACAAAGGTAACTGCAGGCGAACCTTTTAACTTGGTAGATAGCCCTAATAAGTTAGAGAGGGATATCTCCACAAAATACGGCCTAGGAGGCTGAATGGATTATGATTTTAAGGTAGGTGTGAGTTTTAGGGTTTTTGATAATTGATTTTGGTCAGGCTCCTAGATGAAAGCATGGTCAAGGGAGCTAGGTCAGAGAAAATGAGATAGGGTTGCAGAGATTGAATGGGGCAAGGTAGGCATAAGGCTTAACACATTAAGATGATGGTGATGAGATGGTTTTAAGACTGATGAGAAGGTAGGAAGAGCATGGGAGATGTATTCTTCCTAAACAGAGGAAACATGGGAAATTTATGATAACTTTCCCTAACTAGAGCATGAGAAAGCATGTACTCTTCCTAAAAACTTGAAAGAGATCATACAACATAGATGTAATGAAAATGAAGGCAATACATTCTAACATATGATACTGAAGGAAAAAAAATGATAAAAATCGTACCACATGTATCCCAAAAACTAGTTGCAACTCTTCTTTATTAACTAGCCAAATCGAGTACAATAGTCCTTGATCAATACATTAGCATCCAAACTGATTCCAACCCTTTCTAAGAGTGAAGAAATGGAATAAATAAACATAAAAATAACATTCACTCATCCTCAGGGGTCAAATCTATGATGTGAGGAAGAGATCCACAAAATTATGAACTAAAAGCTGGAGTATATGGAGCTCTAAGTGACTCCTCCCTTAATACATTCAAACTGATTCATTTGACTTAACGACAAATTTTACCTGATGAATATAACTCTCGGTAACTTATCCATATCATAATTACATTTACCATCCTAAATTACATAGGTGGAAACATTAACTTCTAAGATAAAGCCAAAATTACAGTGAAACTTCAAAAATATCAGCAAATGGTCAAGTGCGTCATTTTTCTGCCAAGTGCAGCCTCGCTGTGTCAAGTGTGCCCTCCCTGTTCAAGTGTGACTTTGACTGGCTTGTATGTGTCCAAATCAGGCTAAAAATGGATTTTTTGAAATATATTCAAACCTACTTTCTGAATATGTCTCCAGTTCCAAAAATGAAGTTTATTTGATCCCTCAAAACTTCATTCTCCCAACATTGCTTTGTGCATAGTGCCTAGGCCAAAATAGGGTAAAAAACATGATTTTTAGGGTGTTTTTTTCCCTTTTCACTGACCAGTTTGTCCCAAAAAACATAGAAAATTGATAGGGTGCATGTATTCATCATTTTGAATCTAATGGTGGTCTCTTTTTGGCCATTTGATGCCTCAAAAAAGTGGGCAATGCCTAGGGTGCTGAGCATGTGACCAATTTTTTGATATGAACTTATTCAAGAAAACATATAAAAACACTGATTTTTCAAAAATGGTTCAAATGGATTCAAAATTGGTGGAGAGAGTGCTAGTGAGGTGGATAGGCTTGGAGTGAAGCCTCTACAATTATATCCAACTTTATTTTCTCCTCCAACATGGTCAAAGCCTCAATCTTTGCATTGGCTCTTTTAAACTTGGCCATTGCAATTTTCTCCTTTTGAGAAGGATGCTTGACCTCCCTCCTCAACACATCATTGTCTCTGTTATCCTTTTCCAAAATATTCTCCAGATGATGATTGGCTCTATCAATACATGGCTCTCTATTCTCATTAATCACCATTGTAAGTTTCTCATTTAGGGTTAGTTGATCATCAATATGAGCCCCTTTTTGTCTTTCTATAGCTAGAGCTCTTTTTCAGCCCTCTAGATTTAGGTTTGCCTCTTGGTGCTTTTTCATCTTATTGATGAAGAAACCCATGATTCTCAAGTGTCTCATCTAGAATAACTTTGGCCTTTTTTTCCTCCCTTTGAGAAGTGATGAATTTCACCTCATCAATGGTATGCATTGTTTTCAACTACTTATTCTCTTGCTCAAGGAACTTTATTAAAAACTTGGCCCTTTCAAGATTAGTTTGGAGGTCTCTAATATTCACATCCTTTCCTTTAATGGTTGCGTTGATATTTTCATCATAATCATCCTCAGCTACGTCAACAAGCTCAAATCATGCTCAGACTCATGGAGGTTCTCTTCATGTCTAACCTTTGGCTGAATTTCTGCTTCAATTAACTTTCCTTTGCCTTTATCCCCCATTTTATTGATGTATAAGGCATGGCCCCTTCCACTATGTGTGGAGAAAACACATGCATGTGACCTCTCTGGTAGGTTTTTGGAAATGGATCAACCTCAACCACATTAGCCCTCTTAGGCTCACTGACGTCAATCCTGCTAGGTGATCCAATATCATGATGAAATGGAGATGAAGGAGGTGAAATAGATGAAGGGGACTGATTTGATGATGATGAATGTGCTATGGGCTGAGATGGAGGTGTTAGAATTCTATACCAATAGGTGTCATATTTCATGATTGACTTGATGAGCTATGTAATATGTTCATACCTTTTCTTGTTGCAAAGGTTTTCCATATTGTCAAAAAAATATAAAGAGTGTATACCCTAAAATAAAAATCAAAGGGTGAAAAGAATAAAAGTGGCCAAAAAAGTAAAAGAAAATGAACCCCACCAAAATAAAGGCCAAGGAAAATGTGCAAGTCTAAATGCCACTACTTTTTGCTCTGATGTAATAAAAAAATTGTGTGCAACTTGTATTTTATGCCACAATTGATGAATAGTCAAACAGTTTAAGCTTGGTTGGTTCATTTTTCAATTTTATGTTTTAGAGACAGAGAATAAAATATGAACAAACTGTTTAATCTTGGCAGATAAGTAGATAGGTAGAGTAAATAAAAAGAGCTCAACAGTTTAATCTGAGCCCTTGGATGTAATAAGGTTAGAATTAGATAGATTTCCATATGTAAAAGAAAAAGTTTGATAAGGATTTGCTAGTTTACGTGCACCCTAATAAAGAGGAAAAAATGGTAGGGTAGGTAGATGATGTTGCAGAATCACATGTGATGAATAATGGCTTTAGATGTGTTAAATCTTTTACTTTCATCACAAGTGCAAAGGAAGAAAATACAATGGAAGTATTTCAAGCAAAACAAAGTCAAATTATTAACTTCCCTTCTCATATTCCCCTAAAAATTTCACTAATCTCCCCTAAGTACGAAGGTATTTGAAAATTAGAGGGGCTCAAGGCATTTCCTTGACTTTTGGAGGGACCGGACCCTCGGCCCAATAATTGGAAAACCCTAAGTACTTAAAATCATTCATCATGACATTCATTCACCTCTAAGAAATATTTTCCTAAGTAAAATCCCATTTTACTTCGGAAAATTATGCAATATTTCACAAAAACCCTATTCATGTAAGCATAAGTTAGAAAAAATAACCTAATGTTTACACTTAGCGCTTCACTCGTTTCCATATTAATTGCTAATTTTATTATTTAAATCCCCATATAAATAAACCCTTTCTCGTATTATTTTAATTAAAATTCCAAATTAATTTAATATACCGCCCCGTTGGTTGAAAAATAACCATATAACTTTAATTAATTGGGTGGATTTCCAATTAATAAATTGAATTAACACTCCGCCATTTAAAAGCATTAATTAACCCTCCAGGTTAATTAAGAACCTAAATCCTCCAATCAAATCATCCCCGATATGATTATTTTTAATAAATTGCGTTGGGCCCGCCCTGTTAACTCTCCACCATCTTGACAACCTGACCGTCATTCGATTGATCAACTCCAAATCAACGGTTGTTATCGATATCGCTGGCCATTCTCATCTGAACGATAACGCGCAATGGCCAGGCGGTTATTTGAACAGTGCCGTGCCACGTGTCGTTCATCGTATGGAATTGCTTGCCCTCCGCTAAAAACCGCCCTCCCTCAAAAGCGATGCGATAGAAACCGCTTACCACCTCCCCTGACGAAACCTCCATACTTTCTGACTTCATTCATTAAAAGCCCGCCAACCTTTGATTTTGTGAATAAAACAAACATAGCCACATCATTTTCACTGTCTCATGAAACGATTTTTGAAATCAACTGTCGAACTTTGCCAATCGCTACTTTGCTGAACAAGATTGCATTCGAGTGTCCAAAATTCATCGATCATTACCAGCGCCTATTTTCATCATCGTTTATTTCCTGGAAAACATGTATTTACCTAAATTCCCATTAAACTCTATAAAAAACCTGGTTTTGTTTTAAATTCTACATGAGAAAACTGAAACAGAGCTTAGAAGAGTTCCCAAAACTACATTTGCATTCCCGAACCTGTGATTATGCTCGTTTTTCGTAAAAAACCCCGAATTCATTTCTGAATCCACAAGAACCAGAAATGAAAATTCCCGTGGCTTTTAATGTCACACCCCTGAATGCTCCTCACAGAGATTTATACTATCTGCCTCTAGTAGATAGGGATTTCCAAATTAGAAACCTTGTTCTCAGTGAAAATCCTCTTCAAACTTTTTGCCGCTGCAAAGAACCAGAATACCGGAAGCTAAATGGCGGAAAGAAATGTTTGAAATTTTTTAAAATTATCCTTACATATGTACTATAGTAAGTCATGATAAAGGAGGATAAAAGGAGAAACAGAGGTTAGAATCAGAGCAGTCAAAGAGTAACAGTTAAAGGAAGCATCCAACACAGAATTACTAAAGAGGACAGCAGGAAGCAAAATCATAGGGCCTACCTCCAACACATTCTCAAAAGAAGGAAATAGCACAACATCAGTTATCATTTTTTCTTATCTACGAGACCATCTGTCTCTATTTTATTGTAATTTACTTATGAATCATCCTAGATTATATCTCAAGTTGTTATGAGATATTTTTTGTAACTTTTTGTAGAAATACTCGTTCAATCGGAGTATTCAGTGTGGATTCTTAGAATTTGCTGTAACATTGAATATTTTGGAATAAAGTGCTATTGGAGAAATTTTTTGTGGCTAGCTGGATGATGAATTGATGCGAAAGACTTTTTACAGGATTCATGTGTCAGACAACAGATCAATAAGTCATCTTTCTCTTGTGTTTTAAAGTCTTTATATCTGTTTATTATATCATTGTGTTTCATTTATGAATGATTAATGAAAAGGAATAAATATAAAGTTCTTAAGTGTAATCTGATTTTAATCATTGTTATTATAAATGTTTTCTTCTAAATTGGTTTAAACAGTGAATTCTTTATTGCCCCTGTTTCTCTAGTTTATGCATTTTGATTATTTAGTAAAGAATACTTAAATGCTATTTATTGATAATCACTCAATTTTCCCTCTTATAAATGTGTTGAAATATTCTTAATTGCCTTTCATCCATTTAGATTCCATTCCATTCACTTTAAGATTTATAATTGTTCTCTGACTGATTATCTTGCCCTGTGAAACCCTCTTTTGCTAAGAGACTTAATCCAGTTAAGTTATCCTTTTTGACTCCATTAGCCCAATGGACTAAACTACTCAATCTTGCCCTCATCTATTGAATTCCACCACCCAAAATCAAACAAAACCCCTGAACTTTATAACCAGCCTAATATCTTCTAAGAAAAAGCTAAATTCTACAGAGAGAGCCCTCTCTGGGTACAGATTGGATAGATTCTGTACCTAAAAGATTGGTTTGTGGTTACCTCGGACCGCTTTCCTCTTCTCAACAACTTCAAGGAAAATCTGAGTGATAACAGGAGGGATGGAATTGGATGGTTTATATGATGAAGGCACATTTTGTGCATGCTGAGTAGATGAATCTCTGTATATATATCATTGGCTATGAAGGTACTCCATGTAATGTTTAATTCATTGAGATGATAGAGGACTATGATTTTGATAAGGGAATGATGGAAAATACTTCTCATTTGATGTTCATACTCCCTTTTCTGGACAATAAATGCCATCTTATCAATGCTCTAAAAACCTTAGTAGGGTATGTTCAACATCTTTACCCTCGGGAAATGCATTAAGAGCCAGATGTGATAGGTATAAAGTATTGGAAATCTACCTTCGCGTGAAAAATGTTTCATGATTATCTTCATCATTGGTGCATATCTGTCTAGGAGGTAGGAGAAAGGAAAGAACTTCTTTTTCTCATTCTTATATCTTGTTTTCATGAAGGTCTCATAGTATTTTTCCTCCAATTCACCGTGTTTGAACCATTTATCCCCATAATTTGGGATCCTGGTGGCAGCTGAAATCATCGCAGTTGACACAATAAAGGTGACACCAGCTAGAGTAACTTGGTTGCATGGAGGTTGGATATGAAAAGCCTGGTGAACATGGCATGGTGTTGGACCCTCTGAATTTCCTCACAGAACTCAAAACACCCAACATGTTGGAAACATGTCAGTGCCATAGGAGATGCTAAAAGTTTTGTAGTACTTGTTGGCTCAAGTCTGAGTATTCCTCCCCCTTTATGTGACCTTCTAGACTCTGTATCTTCTCCCTCACTATATGGTCTATTCTCTTCTTCTCCCATGTTTTTTTAAATTCAAAACCCTAGGGAAGTGTGTTGATGGTGGAAAGTTGTCTTAGGAATGAGGAATGGGAAATGGAAATTAAGGGAGATGGTGCTAGGTATTTATGAAATGGGAAAGGGATAGGGAGTAGTGATATGGTGAAATTTAGGATGGGAAAATTATTTACAGGTTTGGGGTTATGAGCTTAGGTAGTTGTAGCACCTATGGATTAGGTTATTGGGAAAAGGGTTAGGGAAAGGGGATTTGTAATATAGGGGTTTTGGAATGGGTATTTTGAAATGTAGGAGGGGTATCAAGGTGTAGTGAGATGAAATTTGGAAAATTAAGAGTGCAATGGGAGATACTAGGGTTTTAAAATGATTTAAACACCAAATTATAAAACAAATTTCACAACACCAAACAAATGAACTTGATGGAGAGGATAATTGATGGAATTAGCTTTCACTCATCGGCTGGAGGTTGATGAGAATGTTTCCGAAGCTTAGGAAGTGAATTTTTGCAATTTGAATGAGTTTCTGGATTTTCTGGTCAAGTGCGCTCTCGCATAAGGAAGTGCGCCCTCACTGAAGGAAGTGCACCCTCTTAGAAGCAAGTGCACCCTTTGCTCTGGTTTTTGCAAATTTTCGCCCAGAAACTCAAAATTCTTCCCCGTTGGAGTGTGGTCAACGATGCTAGGAGACAAATGAGTGTGAATTTGATGTCATGAAGGCTTTAACACTTGAATGAAACTAATATTTTAATTTAAAATCTAATGTTTTATTTCACCTTTGGAAACTTTGTTGAATACCTTTTTCACTTTGATTTTCTTCTTTGTAGGTTGATGTGATGGAGTTTCGCACTCTTTACATTTTGACATTGCTGATTTTCAGTTTGGCATATGAGTTTGATTTGGAAGCTTGGGACAGTACTTATTACAACCCCTTTTATCAACTCAATCTGGCGATATATTTTCATTGATAAATATTGCATTATGATATCTATCCATCATCACATGTAGTCATTGAACATCTATATCATTTAGTTTTCATGTTGTGAACCTTCCCCATTATAAATCATCAATGTACTCTTCATTCTTATTTCTTCTTACCTCTTGATTGTTTCTTCTTGTATGTTAAATATTTTTAGATATATAAGAGGAATTTGTGACGAGAGGGGAGCTTAGGCTACCACCCTTTGTCCATCAGGCTATGATCATGCAATCTCTGCCATCAGGATACTACGCAAAATATCGTCAACAAAGAGCATATCAACGGGGAGTACACCTCAACCTGTAACTGCATCGGGGAGCGCATCCCAACTTGAAATATCATTGGGGAGCTATACCACTAGAAGTACATATCTCGAAATAGGATACACATCCACGCAAGGGAGATCATCTCGACCCTCGTAACATATCAGGGAGCTTACTCTAACCCCAAAACGACATAGGTTTATCTCAACACATCCTATTTCCTACTTATCTTTGCATCGATGACCCTGAATAGTCATGTGGTATAACACCAACATCATAATCCACTTGGGTTGTACACCCAAATTACAGTCTCAACTCGTAGGCCAAGCGAGGAGTGGTATTCTCCACAGGCCTTGATTCTAGGTATGATGCCAACTTGGTATAATTTTCATAGACCAGATAGGGGAGCAGCATTCTATGAACCTATGAAGATACGAGAGAATCATTCTCAACCCTGGTTAATAGATAGAAAAGTGTGATGTTGTCCAAAGATCCCTCAACCCCTGGAGCCCTGTATCTCAATTCCTAATTCCTGAGAGCTCAAACAGAGAGGATGAGTTGGCTGAGTGTCCTTGATCAATGCTTCTCTCATCTAGTATCTGTTGTTTCCTATTCCTACAGGACATTAAATCAAGTGTTATGTTACAACATACATAATCATGTAAATCACAAAAATATTCCAATCATAACAAGATACCATAAACATCCTCCCTTTCATAGATGTTTCAATCACACATTGATACTATAATCATCTTCCCTCTCAGGGAGGTGTGAATCAAAAGCACAAGTTTTTCTCAAAAAACTGCACTATCTCAAATAAGTGGAGAAATCACAGTCCCAAATATATGGATTTTCGATTCTTTGTCATCATAGTGTATCCATGTGTTATTCAGATCATGCTTGGTCAACTCTCTAAGGAGATTTTGCATCATGCCTCACAACTATCCTTGTTAGCACCATTTTACCTTACCTAAGTCGTGCTATGGACCTCTCGTCCAAGATATCATGGAAGATATCATACTAAGGCCATGGAAAATTATAAGGATGGAAAATTATTTTGAAGTTTAAAACATTGGAAAATCTCACTAGCCTGTAATATGTAGATTATAAAATATTTATTTATATATTTGTAAAATTATCCAAATTTATAATGATTTTATATATAATATCTATATAATATTGGCTATTTTTAAGGTAAAATACTTTTATATTGTAAAATTTTGGCGAATCATTTTTAGAAAAAAATGAATCTTTTTTTGGGAAAAATCATGGAAAATTAGCCCACCTGCAAATATTAGCCCCTAAAATTTTCCATGACTAAGGAAGAATCCAAATGTTCTCATCAGTTATAATCCCAAACCTCATTAGTTCATTCATGTGGCTACATATGATGGGAGAAATATCTCAACCTTTAAAACTAGGAGAAAATAAAAGAAGTTTGGCAGAAATTCTAAGTGAAGTGGATCAATCATGAATTCAATCAGGTTCCATACACATCATATATAGATGTATGTTCGAAATGAGACATCAATACCTCAACTATATAGCATATTTCATGTCACATTTAATCAACATTTCAACTTTAAATAAGAGTATCCAAGGATTTACACTACACAAAGAAATTTCAATAGTCTTTCAATATGGATTTTTCCCCCAAATTCCCGAAATCAATTCATCATGCCATGATACACCAATTTGATATTTAGAAGTCATAAACCTCTTATATTTTTTAGAGGATTATAACTTGTAAAGTGTAGACTATCAGTATGTATAATCAAAACCATAATAAATATCAAGGCCATACCTCGGAAGTCATTATCCCGACTTCACCAGATAATAGTCAAACATAAACAAATCTAAATCAAGGAGCTTGCATCACACAACATGCTCTACAAGCATAATGCCTTACCA
Organism: Pinus albicaulis; assembly: GCA_034641835.2. Taxonomy (NCBI): domain Eukaryota; kingdom Viridiplantae; phylum Streptophyta; class Pinopsida; order Pinales; family Pinaceae; genus Pinus; species Pinus albicaulis. The sequence continues at coordinate 963,154,005 of CM076584.1, forward strand.
TGCCAACATAACTAGCCTTACAGAAATAAAGGTTGTTTCAATCAAAGTTTAGAAGCCAATCAAAATTATTATCAAAGATATTGATTTCATGCAATCAGTTTTTTCAACTAGAGATAGGTAGATCACATATCAAGTCTTGACTTCATTCCATGTCAAGATCTCAAGTCCTTTAACATGCCATTATAGGCCATTTCTGTAATTAGATGCAAGTGTATACAAATCAAGGTTAAGTCATGTATTTTCATACTGAGTCACAACAACCATTGTGCCAAAAACAAGGAGGCAAGCAAAAAGCTATATATCTATATACTCACATACGACACTGAAGGTCACTATACCCACATAACATTATCATCTGGAAAAATCAACTATCGCTAGATCAAATCATGTCAAATACAAAGGTGCAGTCATGGTAAGATCTATAATTCTAGACATATCTCAATCATTATGGATCATGTCAAAATTAATAAACACATTTTATCAATATCAATAAGCGAAAATATGATGCACAATCCTCAAAGATAATGACATAGCCATATGAATCTCTTGGCCACCTCCATACACAGGTTTGGTTCAAACATATGAACTTTCCTTTCTTACATATCTTACTGAGATCTACAATACATATGCAGAACTAACATATTCCAGGTGACCATCTAATTTCATGCTCAATTCGAACAATTCCAGAAATCGTTTTACAATGGCAATACATTTCATAGGTCCATGGATTCAGAGTATAGACTGAATTCATTGTACATAACTTCAATTCTATGTCTATCATACATAGTCACACCTATGATTATTTATTTGGGAGAGTGAGGCTCAGAACTGTGTTGTAGATCAACAATGTCAAACACTCATAAATCATATTTCAATAAAACATATACTGGCACATGAAAAAGAATATTTTAGTAGAGAGGTTCTTCCTCAAAATGAGAATCCACTTTATTCGTGTCATCAACATATCTTTAGAGGGATCATGCAATAACATATTTATTATATCATAAACACACATCTATCATGATCATCAATATCATGTCATCAATCTTTCATGAAGGTCTAGACTTCAAATATCATGGCAATAATAATACATCAAGTTAATTTGATTTCAGAGCATGCTATAACCACATATAGTCAATGTTATGATAGATAAATATCATAGATATGCCTTTATCATCACGGTTTCCAATAATATGCATATCATAATCAATAGGATCAAGTTAGGTTAATTGATAAACCATTAAGGTGAAATCACTCTTTTTCTATCACCTTTCATCATTCTTATCACACACATTATTAACACCATATAAATGAGGTAACCTTCTGTAAGAGATACAATATATATTGTGCGTATCAAGAGTCACTAGTGCCATCCACTAGAGTCAGAATCGAGATTTGAAAAACAATAGATGTTAGCCACACATCAAGATATGCCATTATTTCCAAGAGCCTAAATAATTACTCTTGCAGAGTCAAGAAAATCATCATGATAAAAACATTTAATACCACGTGAACCATTTCATTATAGAAAACATATATCCCAATCCTCCATATGCATGCATAAGACATCTGAGAAGTAGAAATGATCAATATATCGTAGGGCTTACCTAGTCATCCAATGTTTTATATGAATCATAACATTGAAATAATATACCATGCATTCCTTGAGGTGTTACATGTGCACCTTCACATAGGCAACATGTAGTGCACAAGTATCTCTTGACCTTTTACGGATCTAGTCATCCTTCCTTTTCTAGTTCTACCTATCTTTCCTTTTCTACATCTAGCCATATTTCCTGCATTTCCAAATATATTCAAGAGAGATCAGGTCATCACATTTCATCACAGAGGTGAGAAATATCCAAGTGCTCAAATCTAAATGCAAGAAGTAACGGCGAGAAAGAGAAACCATATCCATAAGCATAAAGAAGAGTAAGCTTTATAAGTGAAGGAGAGATGCTCCTCTCCCTCTCAAAACATCCTTAAAGAGGCATCCATATGCCATAAAACAATGTTTCCTTCAATAAAAAACTTTATCAATAACCATGTTATCTGTTAATCGATCCCACGTGATTGAGCATCTTCACAAAGGCCAGGAAAGGGTTTCATATACCAAATCTAAATACTTTACCATAAACCATGCTTTCTATCAAATCCTTGTCGACTAACTTTATAGGGTATTCTTCATACACTAGAATTCTTTTAGGTCTCTACCATACTCTGTTAGGCTTCCATAAAAGTGTCTTCTTGGGATGATCTCCATGGATTTTATTCAACCAGCTCTGATACCATGTTACCTTTCCATAAAGTAGCATTTTTCTTTACTTTGATAGTTACATTTCTTCGTTGACATGTTAATTTCATCCCAAATAATTATACCATTGTACATATCTACACTATTAATCACCAGAATATGAAACTATGAAAAAAGAACAATACCACCACCACCATCATCATCATCATCATCTAAGTAACGAAAATTAAAGTATGAAAGGAAGAGAAGCATGAACACATAAAGAAACCAAGATTAATGTAAGACCAAGCAAAATCCAACTATGGGGAAAACCCTTGGAAATTATTCTTCTTAGATCGTCATCAAATGATTCAGAAACAAGAGTATAATGATCCATACGTACATATCATTACGATGCAGAAAAAAAATCATACATGCAATAAAACCATACCCATACTTTTGCATGAAGAAAAATAAGTCTGAGAACTGAAATGCGCTCACATTTTCTATAAAAGACCGATGAATATAGTTGATACTGAATGAGGACAGTAGATACATATCGTATCGAAAAAAAACAAATTTGATCAACAAATCAACATATCTATAATACCAAAACATGGATCTAATAGATCACCAAGCGATCTCAACTCCGAAGTCCTATATTTGAATCCAGCAGAATATAAATGACTATTCTGACACAACTAATACTAAATGATTGATGTCTAGAAGCACTGCAGAAGAATCTGACTGTGAATCAAATATGATCTTCTGAGAAATTCTCTGAGCAACTACCAGAACACTATATGCTTGCAGCTCTGTATCAAATCAGCCTGATATGATATCAGAAGCTAGGTCACACCCTTAACAAGCTGATCCAATGACTATGGGGTCCTTGGTTATGGGCACAACACACCCAACCCACGAATCTGTTTACCTAGGTTACTATCTCATATTTTCTTGCCCATGAATCTTCTTCAGATCACCCATATTTGATGTGTGATCACATCTCTGATCTTGATGTTTTGTGCAAGCTCCTCCTAATGTGCCTGTGCGAGCCAAGAAAAATAATGGAAAAAAACCTAATGGACGAAAATCATAGATCACTTGAGAAAGTGTTAAAATGAGCTTGAGGTCGCCTCTATTTATAACTTTGTTAGGGACTACTTGGGGCTGTGACTAGATCAACATGCAGTTAGGACGAACCATAAATTAATAAATAATTCATAATTTAATTTCTCCTTAATTGATTTGGACGATCTATAAATTGATTTTGATCCTCTCAAAAATAGGAGTCTAATCAAATTATTATATTAATCATCTCAGTTCTCTATACTGAAAGTTGACCCTAGCTGCTAAAATTAACACAAAGTTGGGTTACTCAACCTTGAAGTGCATATTTTAAATTGAATGTGATTGGCATACTATTTGTGAAAAATATCAATACAAAATTGAATATATCAAATTACATTAAGTGTGCTTATGTTATTTCAATTCAAATGATTTTTCCAAAAAAATTATTTCTACTCTTCTGTTAAATGAGTATACAATTATATGTTTATAGAGGTTGAGAAGAAATAAAGTATATACTTTATATTTTGAACATAAATGTGTGAATTTTTTCTTAACCATTACCTCATGTGTTATTATTATTGTTTTTTCTCTATCATTTTAACATTATGGCTTTTAGTATTGCAATGATAATGTTGTAACTCCCAAGGGTGTTAGTTTGAATTTTCAACCTGGGGTTTATATAAATTCAAGAGGGGTTGTGACTATATATGTGGTATACACCATCTCTTTCTCTTATTTATTTATTTACTTGAAAATAATGAAATGAAATATATATGTACAAAGACCAAGTTGAGTAATATTACATGAAATTTTCAATTGGAGTAAATAAAATCGTGAAATGAAAATGACACAAAAGCCTAGACTACTTGCAATAAAGGAATATATAACTCTACACTATCTGCAATGAAATTAAAGCACACTTGCACAACTCTATGCTATCTTTCAAGGAAAGGAAAACACAATGTCGAAATGAGAACCTATAAACCCTTGCAAGAAAACAAATTTCTAAAACAAACCAATAAAAAACATATGAAATGTCTCTCTACTTCAAAAATCCATTATGAGGGATCCAAGACTATTATAGTATATTAGAGAACACAAATACTTATTTTATTACAAATTTGATTGAGCTTGAAACAATAGTTAAAAAGGTGATAGGAATAACTTACCTGTTTAAGATTCCACATGGGAGGATGAGTATTTTATATAGAAACATCCAGAGCTACTCAAGCATTGATGCCAACACTTTTTCAAGGGAGAGGCATGTTAGGTTGCTATAATACTAGTGTAGCCCCTATATTGTTATTGTGAGCCTCATAAAATCTCACAATTGTTATTATTGTGCCCTTACACTATTATTTTTATGTAAGGCCTAGTTATATTTTCACCCTTTATACTCCTATATATACCAATGAGGTCTCTTAATTTGAATCATCCAAGAATTTTTATTTATGTGATGTAAAAGGAGATACCTACCTCAAAGTGGTTCATAATCAAGTCGTTGATCTATATTTTTTGTGTTATTTTGATCTAGATACATAACATGATCTCCCAAGGAAATTCTTAATTATTAAATTTCCATTTTTGGACCAACATTAAAATAATTATTTTCTATATCTAATTTTCATTGAGTTTCTCTACTCTAATCATCTCCATGAGTAAAAAAATGTTTTCTCAAATAATTACAAATTTTATTGTTTGGAATTGTAATATATTTTCATTTTGGAAGAGGTTTTTCTTGGGAAAAAGATTCATAATGATGTCTTACACCAAAAAAATGTATTATCATAGCTTACATTATGAATTTTCACACAATTAATCATGGATCCGCTTCAATTATCCATGTGTGTTCATTCACAACCATTTCCCTCAAGGGATATATATTAATCCATTCATTTTTTTTTAATGTAGCGAGGAGTGTTCAACTTTTCAATTCACAATTTCACCTCAACATTGATGTATCTATTTATCTAATGTTTATTGATTATATATATATATATATTAGTGTTTTATAAAAAAAGTGGTTACTTATGTTATTGTCAACTTTTTAATTTGGACTTGCAATCTTCAAATTTATATTCAATAATACAAATTAAAGGAAATGTTCCTTATCTTATAACCCTTATAGAAGTATTGCTTCCCCATTAAAAAAATAGTTATGACTGCATATTTAATATATAAGAACAAGTTAAATAACATGTAGGTCTCCTTGTAGGATGATGAGTGGTTGGAACAATGAGATGTTATCCCCTCCATCCAGTTACAAATCCCACGGGGGGGGGGGGGATGTTGATCAGCGATTGTCATTGATATCAACCCAAGCAGCACCAGGGGCTAACCCAATATTGCACGGGAATTTTGACCTACAAAATTAATATATTCTAGGTAAATAATGATCTTGATGGTTTCTACTTGTCAAGATGTTTCCGTTGATATATGGCATGCCATGTAATTCTTCACGGTTTGAGAGATATTCATGTTTGAAGTTTGTAACCCCAGTTAGTGGGATAAACCCCCACGGGGTTGGGGCATGGGTCATTGAAAATTCATAATTAATATTTTTTAAGCTCCTAAAATCCCTCCCAACCTAAGCATTTATATAAATTGTGATCCTCATTTCCTCCTTATGCAAGGGATTTCGCCATTTGAAATAGTCCATCGTGGTATTTTCTCTCTAAATTATTTTCTATGAAGTTTCAGAAGCTAGAATGTTTATGAGGCGAAGCTGAGATCCTGAGGAAGCTTCTATAACAATTTCAGATCAAGGTGCACAACATTTTTGGAGATATGATCTATGGAAGTCAGGGTTTTTGCAGGCTACTGAAATTCATCTCAAATAAGTGACCTTAATAAAATTGTCATAACTCTCTCTCTGAGTATCGGATTGAGATTCCATAAAAAGTTGTAGATAGTGCATAGTCTACAGTTTTCGGTCTATCAATTTTAGAGCCAAATAAAGAAATAGTGACACGTGGCATTTCGTACAAGCGCGCTCTACTGAAACAATTTATAATTAGGGCATTGTGAGAGATTGGGTATAACTCCCTCTTGAAGAATCAAAATTGGGTCAGACCTATGGCATTGGAAAGACGACTTAGAGGAATACTAAAGGACCAAAAATTAGATACTAAGGATCTAAAATAACAAAGATTCACCAGATTCAATATTGAGCTCCTAGAAGGAAAATAAAAAGCTAGATCATGTGTTGTCAAGGGTTGCAAAAGACCAGACTTTCTAGGGCAGAAAAGCAAAGCAAGGTGCAGTAGAGGGTAGCATGAAAAGAGTGTCAACCAAGGTGCATAAAAGTAGAAATAATTTCATCCTATGAAGTCTTCAAGTGGGCAGCACTGCATACAATCATTGTAAAGGTATCATTGTACTAAGTCATTGTAAATACATTATTGTAAAAATTGTACTAGTGTCTATCTACTAAGGGTTGAAGAGGTAGTTTTGGGAGGACTAGGATCATCATTAGGCGGTTGTGTCAAAGTTGGGGTTATGGTCTAGTATATATTATTCTTCTACATCATTCTATATCATTGTAAAGTGGACTATTTTCCCTGGTATGGGAGTCCATTATTATTTTATTCTTCTATAGGGTGGTAGGGTGGTGGTAGGGTGAGTTGTAGCTCATTAGGTGTTGGGGGATCCATTCAGTTCACTACTAAAGAATCTCGAGCATTGGAGAATCCATCCAGTGGGAGCTAGAGAAGAATTATTTTCTAGATTCTACGAAGTTGGAGCTTTATTTTCAATTGGAGTTGAATATTAAAGAATTATTAGAAAACCATTAGGTGGTTTTTGTCCTGGAGTGGGTTTCCACCTTAAAAATTATGTGCATTTTTGTTCCTCTTGTTTGCTGCTATCATTGTACAAACACTGATAATAATTGAATATTAAATAATTCTCTAATTGAAAGGAATACTGATTCACCCCCCCCTCCTAGTATTTCCAACAGGGGATACCTTTCGCCCATTGTGATACCACTCAATGAGTAGGGTCCCCCACTCTTGTGGAGTCTTGACTCTTGTTCTTGCTAAGTCATAAATTCTTGGTCCTTGCAAGATTAAATATCGATTTCTTGGTATTATAGTGGCACTTACAACTTCGCATATTGGACTATTCATGTCTTGTTGTTATAGTTGTAGTTTCTAGGTTTGATCTTGAGCCTTACGCATATGAATCCACTAAGTTATCGATTAACCATGGTAAAAAAATTAAAATAAATAAATAAATGGAATACAATATACTTCCTAAAATTGCTTTAAATTAATATATTAATATATTATATGGAGGTGATCAACCCAAAGAATATCAAAATTCATTCTATGGTCTCATAAAAGTAAAGGAAAAATAAATGTTATTAAAATAAAAACTAAAAATTATTTCTATGATGTCATTAGAGTAAAGAAAGATTAAATGTTGCTAAAATAATAAGCAATTGTCATGAACTCTATAGTAAAATTAGGTGTCAATCAATCCCTAAAACTAGTTGAAATGAATGTGTGGCACCTTTATAACACTAAAAGAATTGAAAGAAAAAAAAAATATCTTAAAATCCTCCTCAACATGTACTAGGAATAAATTCGACTTTCAAAACCACCCTTCTTAATCCTTAAATAAAACAATTCTAAATAACTCCCTAACCATTTCATCTTCAATGAATCTCCATAAAAATTAATAATAATTATTATTACGCTGAAGGAATTATATTAAGAGTGGACTCCTCTTGTGCCATTCGTCATCTATCGATGGTGTATAAAAAATAATGGCATGTGTCCCTGTTTTCCCTTGTATTAACAAGTGTCATGTGTATTTATCACCCGTGTATCGTTGCACTTGTCAACAAGCGTCTATTCTCTAACTTTTATATCATCAAAGGTCCATGTGATTTTGTAGGCCTTTGTTTTGCAGATTTCACGCCAATATCACTATTAGTTCCATGCTATTTGCCTCCATCACACCAGCATGAGTTCAGTACAGAGAAAATGACACAATTGGGAAAAAATATGAAATGTGAGCGACGAAGGAGTTGAATACTAGGTTGGAAATTATGTGGATGAAATAGACACAATCATTTGTATTAACAAAAAATGCAAGCCTTTACAATTTAATTCCCATGGTTTCCCTCTAACATGGCCTAATAAACTATATCAAAGGTAGTTAATTGTTGAAACTATCTGACTAGACAACCATCGTCAAATATATGTCACATCTCAAAGCACTCATATGAAATTGTTATGAGAGAATTTTAGATTTTCCTAAAAATTTAAAAATTGTTTTGAAAATTTAAATTATAATACTACAACATCTGTAAATAGTTGGAATCATTTGTAATCAAGAATTTTTTAGGGTTTTAGTTTAGTTAGAAACCAGCTCATGATATCTTTCTAGTACACGTATTTCATTTCACATGCATACGATTGTTTTGGGTACTCTCTCGGTGGAGAGGAGAAAAAATTCAATTCTTGGAAAATGCTGGTTAAAGAGGAGTAGTTGGGAGGAAAGAGGAACTTGGCTAGAGATGGAGAGAGGAGTTGGGTGTTCAAAATTTGATGCTGATTTTTTACGTCTATTTATTTTGTGAAGCAATATTCTCGAGGGTGTTTTGCATCTCTGTTGTTTTTTTTACGGACATTTTCTCATCTTATCCATTGAATCACTACATCGTATTTTCCAATGGATGTGTATGTCCTAACTCCCATGGACAGAATAATGAATATGGCAATGTTGTTGCATGCTTTCAAAGAAATATTCATAAGGATGATGCTATGAATCATATTACTAGCCTTGCGGTGATCATATTGCTAGACAAATGAGCATGTGTAGATGAACGAGATGGTGATGAAGGTGAGAAAATCTCCGCGAGAGTTTTGCTGGTAAATCAACATGGATGGCAGCCAACAAGAATACACCAATGCATCAATCAACATACAAGACAAGGGATGCGGGGTTCTCGGATCTATATTTCTGCATAACACTTGTAAAAAAATGGTTTGTGTATATAGGCTTCTAAAAGGTCTTCTAAACTCTCATGAAATAAGATAGCAACATTACATCAAGCGAAGAGAGCAATGAAAATTGAAGTGGCATAGTGAGATAAGTATTTTTGTTTATTTCGCTAGTCTTTTGAAAGAGTTGTTGAAAAAAATACATGGACACCTTGCACATAAGAAGACAAAGAAACTATGAAAAGGCTAGATATTGGTCAGATTTCTTGGAAATTACATGCATTTTAATGGTTATTATGCTTATTTTTTCTTTTGAGAAACAAGAACATGTATTTTCATGAATGAAAAAAATAGTTAATATGTCAGAGTTCTTGAAAAATAAATGATAAGAAATCAAGATTATTTTCTTGAAAATGAAATGATAAGAAATCCAAGTTATTTTATTGAAAATGAATCTAGAATAAAGAGGGTAATTAGTCATATATTTTCTTGGGTGGTGAAAAAGAAAAGACAAAAGTGAGTTAGATGAATTTTCTTGGAAGGGTTTCCATATTTGGGTGCAAATGTTACCTATGTTTTCATTTAAAGTCTGCATGAGTGCACAAAGATTGGATAGGAGTTTTGTGCATTAATTAATGAAAAATAAAGGTTATATTTATAAAATATGCATATGAATCTTGTTCATACAATAACAAGAATGCATAAAAGTTTAAGTTAATCTTGTGAGTGTTTCTTAGGTTTTATGCCTAAAATATGGTCATCTATGGTCATTTCCTGAAAGGGAAGCATGTGAAACTACAAGTATAAAGGCAAAAAAACTAAGTTATATTAACTTCCTTTTGAGAAATAATTATGTATATCCATACATGAAAAGAATAGTTAATGATGTGTAATTCCAAGAAGGGAATTTGTGTTACGTACATAAAGAAGAGATATTGTGATAAGCTCTTCCTTGTTCAAATAATAGCCATTTTGTTATATAGATATGTTCTTTGTATGGATAGAAGAAATAGTGAGTTATAATGTTTCTTAGGAAAAAATTATATGTGATTACTTTATGTTATTTTAACTATTATGTTAGCTTCTACGTATGCATGCAATATTTGTATTACCTTTCGTTGGAAAGAATATACATATATGTATGTGGAAAATGATAGCATTTTGTGTTAGACTACATTTTAAAAGGTTGTTAGTATAATATTTGAAAAGGAAGACATGCGTTTGTATGCTTATTTGCATTAGTTTTACAGAAAAGAAAACATGTGTTTACATGCTCTCTTGCGTTAAGAATTTCTTTAGAAAGACCCTTTTGGAAACTATATACATTGCATGCATAGGAACAAAATTTAACTTGTTAGCTTTATTGCATGCTCCAAAAGAAATAACTAAAGGTATGGTTCTTTTGTTAAAGTTTAAGTAACTTGGATGCACATTGTGTCATTTTCCATTAAAGGAATTGTTGGACAATTGTAGTGAATTGTCTTGTATGAATGTGAATGTGTGCGAGAAGTGTCATTATAATGTGGGGATTATTTTGACATGAATTGATAATTACTTACTTATACTAAGGTAGAGATGTTAGAAGAATGCATGGAGTGATATTTTATTCACATCTCATGTATGCACATGAATAAGTGTTGAAGCATCACTTAAAGATTGATTATTTATTGATTAAGGCTTTATCTAATCATGCTATAAAATCTTGTTGATGACATCAATGACATGAAATAATGGAGACTTATGAGAAGGAAATACTATGCTTAACATGGTGGCAGGTAAATGATTAATGGTTCATGAAGATAAGTGTGAGCTGTAGGATGGTCCATTGTATGATCGTACATTGTAGGTACATCCATGCCACGGAGATATGAAGATATGAATATTAGTGGGTAAATGCTACTGTAATTATTGTAATGGATTTAAGCTAGATCTTTATACATTTCCTTGTAAGATTTAAAATGATGGTTAAGGGATGGTCTCCCTTATAAGCCATTAAGTGAGGGCTAAACACCCTCAAGAGCATTTATTAATAAAATAAAACATTTGTTATTTTTCACCCTACACGTTTTCTAGGGTATATTGGTGTTCAATGGTGTGATTGATTATTGTGTCACATTGATGATGTAGATTCCTTTCTTATTGCGATGTTCATAATCTCAACGATGTGATGACTACATAAATAATTAAATGAATGCAAGGTATCTCATACAACTTTATGTTAATATACCATAATAGATGTTGTTTTTTTTTTTCTAAATTAAGCTAATTATATTATATAAACATACTGATACAAAACTGCCTCAGTTCAGTTGCGGGAGCATGAACTGGGCTTGATGTCCATGTTGTTAACAAAATGATGAACTGCCCATATCGGGAAACCAGTTCTGTCAAAAGAAAGTGCACCGCCCTTGAAAGGGAAACCAGTGGATAGTTCAGTGCATACACCATAAGAGAACTAAAGACAGACGGTTCTATCATGCAGCTTCCGCTACTATAGATAAAAAAAACCAAAATATCATCCAGATGCGGGAGTGTAAATACCATGATGAGCTAAGGCAGAGAGGGCAGATTCATGTGAGGTGGAGAAGGCTGCTCCTCCTCAATTCGACACCCGTAATGCTCCTCTGCGTCTTCAACAGTTTCCATATGAACGCCATCTGTGTCTGAGAGATTTGCTTCCACCTGCAAAGGAACCTGACCCGGGATGGGAATGTCAGAGGCGAGGGGAGTGTTAAGATCGGTAGATGAAGTAGCAACAGGGGCGGGCCGAGGGAACAGTGGAATGGGCGGAGGCACATGCAAAGGAGGGGGTTGAAGGGTCGACTCTTCACGAAGGGTAATGGTGATATAAGCAGTGATGGTAGGCCGGTCGAATGCACAGTCAAAGTGCAACTCCACTCTCTGCGAAGTTTGTCGAAGAATGTGGCTTCCAGAAGGACAGGGACCAGTGCAAGCCGGAGGAGGAATATTGCCAGGAGGATGAGAAGAGGGTTGATGGTCTTGGGCGAAGCTAGGAGGGATATCCTGATCTCATTGCTGGTGGGAGTCCTGAGGATTCCGTCTCTCAGTGTGCTCATTGGAGAGAGCGTTTCCATGACTGGAGGAAGGACGCTCACTAGTTAGCCTGCCCCGAGTGGCGCCTCTGCGGCACCTCATACGGTGTCTTAGCCGAGGCATAGCGGTAACATCAGAAGGAAAAGGCCAAAGAAGAAGGGAATCTACTCGGATGGGAGTAGGAACACAGTGAGAACCAGGAGGAAAATGCAAATTGGAATGACAGGAGGTGCTGTGAGAAAAGTGACACTCAGGAATTGTTTCAAGACAACTAAAAAGTGAACATCGCCGACTAGTGTGAGTTCGGGCACTGGGCACAACACAAGCTGCCGAGAAAACTCTACGAATGGGATTCAAGGAGCCGCGCACAGAGCTGGAAAGATCTGGAGTGCTCGAAGCAGGAGCCATTATGAATCAAATTAGCATATCAAGAATGGATTTAACCCGTCGCTGGAGAGTTAAAGGCCTGCGTGCAGGCACATTTAATTTGAAATCAATGGAGCTATGGGGGGGCATATGGCATCCCCATGCGAAGCTCCTTGGGAGGTACTCCGGGACAGTAGTCCCATCAAAACATTTAAACATCCGCAACTGGAAACCATAATAGATGTTGTTAATGGTTAAGCAACTTACTATTATTATACTCAGGTTTCACTAGGAATTGGTGAACATTCTATGTAATGATGAGTAAGGAATATTTAATAGTGATTTGGATAGTTACCCATGGGTAACTTGTACAAAAAAAATTAACTCTTGCATTTCCATGTGAGATTAACGGTGTATGTTACAAGTGGTATCAGAGCTAAAGGTTGCAGCACTGGTGCCTTTTGGATTTTTTGAGCGAAAATAAATGGAGGTATGCTACTAATGGACATTAGTTAAGGTATGATTCTACAAATCTACATATTGATTGATATATGATTCTAGAAATATACATATTGAATGATATATGTGGTAGTTTACTCTTGAGATGAGATGTGTGATTCATGTTTATAATTACATTGAAGGGTAAAAAGTAACAAATGTTGCTGAAAAATGATTTTCATAATATTGGAATCCTATTGAGGATAAAAGGCGGTAAAACCTTTGTTGTACTTATGAAAAACAAGAAAACCTTTGTTTTACTTATGAGCAACGTGAGTACTCAGTAGTGAAAGTGAGAGTTGACTATTAACATTTGGGTATATGACATACTACTCATACATTTAATGAACATAACTAAAGTTACCATGCACTACTTGAAAAAGATGAATGTGTATAGTGATGGTGTGTGAAACTAATGCATGAATGCAAAAGACATGGAAAGTCCTTGGAGAGGATGAGAGTGTTTTAAAATGAAATTGAATGAACCCTTTCAGATGTTAAAGATACACAATCGGTCAAGTAGTGAGACTTGACTATAATGACTAGTTGTCGAATGACTAGTTTTTGAATGAGTTGTGTCATGGATGCATTAAGATTATTAGTGGCATTGATTAGTTAGTTGTGTATGACTAACTAATAAAACCTATATGCATGAATTTGTTTTGATCAAATATTATTGAAAGTTGTGAACAAGTAGTTACTTCACATATCTATCTGTTGGTAACAGAACATTGTGGGGAATGGAAATGTTTGGTATGTTTCCCTAACAATTATTTCTATATACACATTAATGAATATTTGTATATAATTGTATACATGACAACATTTAATGCATGAAATTAAAATGATTGCGTAAGATAATACGTGCTTAAGAAATGCATATTTACGATTAGCATTGTTTCTTATAGTAAGCATGGGTAGCTTAATGGCAATAGAAAACATGTGAAAGTAAAACATCACAAACATTGCAATGCGAATTGCAATAGTAAATTTTAAAAATCATGGTATAATGTGCATGATTGTGTTATTTGGGAAATAAGAATTTATAAACACAAGGTATCATGTCTTAATGTGCATGATTTTGTTATTTGGGAAATAATAATTTACAACACATGTATGTTAGTCATGTTTCCTGTTAATCTAGATATCATTAGACCCATGTGGAGGGCCGAGTATGATGTATGATGTACATAAAGTTTTTTTTTATGTATAATGCGTACATAGTTCATTATGTAATTTACTATGGGAAAGAATGTTGAAAGAGAAATTTAACATGCCAGACAATTGTGAACAATTGTGAAAGGCTAGAAGGCCTTGGGTTGATGGAGGCTGCTTTCCCAAAGGGGTTGATGGTGCTTGCCTTCCTAGATTTCCTCTCCCTAGAGATATATGATCTCATTAAGGGAAAAGAATTGGCCAAGATGGTGAAGAGGGGAAAACATGAGGCAACTCTATTGATTTTGGATCCTATTGGAAGAGGTCCAAAATTCCTCATAGATCGGATGCTGTGAGAGGAATAGGCATCATGTTGCCAAGAGGAAGCCTATACTAGACCTCAAGTGGTTATTGGAATTCTCGAGCTGGTCAGTGGAATTCCATACTGAACCTATAATTATTTTTGTCAAATAACTATTTAGATGTCAAAATGACTCGATTTGGTTGTGGAAACCAACTCCCATTGGTTGGGAGGAGAATTTTATTTACCATTGTGGTTCTCATAGCAGAAAAAGTTAAGTAATCATTTATGTGTTATATTAAAATGAATTTTTATATGATTATGTAAATATCTTATGTGTATAGTAAGAGGAAAGGAGCTTAGCACTCAGAAAATGAATTAGTGAATGTATAAGTTCATTTATCTTATTACTAATTTGTTTGAATGTTTTAGCAGAGGCTAGGATATACCCATGGTTCACTGATTGACCATTGGTATGATTAGAGAGCTAGTTTCTATCTGATTACTTTTAGAAGTACTGTGTGAATGTCTTTAACAGTAGCTAAGACAGTGTGCATGTGATGCATTGATTAGATGGTTGGTGCTCTCTGAATACTTATGGAAGTAATTTGTTTAAAACATCTCTTGATATTACATGAACGTTTGATAGTTGAAAGTATTTCATTTTATTGAAAATATGTAACTAATGTGATTGAATTTGGGTAACTACCTTAACTTTCTGAATTAACAATCATTAACAAAATTGATTCTACACAATTCAGAGTGGGATTTTTTAAGTAGAATATATATCAATTGACTAATTAATACTTACCTGGAACTGTGTATGAAGATGTTCCTGATCTGCCATGGTTCCAGCTCCCATCACCAAACCACATTTTTCCTCCTAGCCTATTTGAGGTCAACCGTTTAGGTCTCCAGATCCAGAAGACAAGTCTTCTGGCCCCTGTGCCCAAAACTACAATAATAATCTAGATCACTCCATGACTCTGTTAGAACTCACTGCTCATTTCTCATGCATTCAGAACTCCTCTCACAACATCCAGGTTAGTTTACCCACTCACTACCAATTCCCATGAAGTCCCCCCCCCCACCTTCTCGCTTTATACACAAATCCCCTAAGATATTTATTAAAATAACTTCTTTTAAAATATCTTAGATTTATTAAAATATTATTATTAATGAATATCTTGAATTTCTAAAATATCATCATTTACTTGCATAAGTCAATGCTTTTACTTTCCTTTGAAAAAAATATTAGTTTATATTATGATAGTGGTAGGTATAACTTTTACTTTACAATACATTCATTATATTATTGTGGGTTAGGTATTTACTCAATACTTTCAATAATTCACTGATTATTCTGTACTCAGATTTTTTTATAATTGATTAGTGCATGTAATAGTGTAGTAGATGTGATACATGCATATGTAGCTATCATATGCAAGTATCATATGCATGCTAGTATTTCTATGTTCCATATAATTCGAGTTGGATCGTTACATACACCCCTCCTTCAGAAAAATTTGTCCCGAAGTTAAGTTTTATATCATATATCATTAATTATATAAGTGATTAGTATAATTATAGAAGGGTGGTGTACCATAATTGATTTTCATTTAATGTGTGAAGACACTTTAACATTTATGTTTTGATAATTTATTGGTTTACAAATTTCATAGTCACGTCTTTCCCCAACAGAGTTCCCAAGCTATTCTAGAATCACCCTATCCTCCCTAATCTCTTCTGCTTCCATCCTATCCGACCTTTATAGGAATATGCCATGGCATCAATTTTACTGATCCAACCATCCATAAACCTTGAGGGTGTCAACGTCGATTATGTCAACTTGATTGACCAGTAAGCATTTAGCAGTCATCATCACACGTCAAGGGGAGCGTGACTCGCACAACCCTTCCATGACTCCAGGTTTGGAGGATAAATGGTGGGAAATAGCTCCACCCCTCCTAGTAGGACCTGGGTTATCACCCTATCATGGAATCTCACTGAATTTCAATTTTTTTTGAGTTTATTCATCACACGATCGGTTTGGTAATGATATCATCTATGATGTAAAACACTTCTCCACAAATTATAACATATGAATCAATATGTTCAAAGAATATTTTTACCCATATATCAATTTCTACACATTCCAAATTTGTTTCTATCTACGATATTGATCCTTGAGGTCATATAACATACTTGGTTATGTTTATCCAATAGGTTTGTAAATTCATTTTCACCTTGACTAGTCAAGTGCAACCAATCTTTTATTTCTATCTCATCATTTATGTGGATATGTAAAATTATAGATACCATATCCACAACATAATTCATAATTTATATTAGTATCCCTGTACCAACAATGTTTAAGAAAAACTTTCTTCATATTGGTATCCATGTACCAGCAATGTTTAAGCAATTTAACATTTTCTCACATGTCATAGTACAAAATGACAGTCTTAAGTATCCATCCAAAACAAAGTAAGATTATACAAAAATAAGTTTCTAAATGCTTATAAATATAACGCACAATTATAAATTTCATATAGAATAATCGTACATGGATATACAAATAAGGATGTAGCCACTATTTTCGATACTATTTTAACTAATTAACCTTATAAAATTCACAGGTTGAGACTCTAAATATAAATTGAGGGATGATCCAACCTTCGCATATATAGAAACAAAATGAATTGAAACAAGAGCACAAAACACTTACTGTTTAGTTGAAGAATGATATAATTTCTTGATACTGGTTGATTAAGAACTCTAAAACAAAAAAATACATATGGATTCAGCCAATCATTTAATTCATTTTATTTATTTTTACTTTAAGTATAATTATCTTTTATCTGTAATCTAGATTCCAAAAGATAATAATAACATGAACTTCTTTATCATGTTATTTCAGCTCATCTTCAGCCTAAAATCTAGAAGCCAAGGAGTAGGGTTTTACAACGCTAATCATTAGGGTTATGCTCGAGATGGAGGAAGAGTTAATTGAATAGTCTAAAGATCCATTAGTGAGAGGTTTATTTTCATTGAAGGGATTTGTTATGGCTTGAAAATGCATTATTCACTTTGCATTATACTTGGTTTACTAAGAGTGTCATGTTTTCAACAAGATGTCAATTGTTGACAGAATATTAATTTCCTCTTTCAATAAGAAATTCACAATTTGCAAGATGTGCATAATGACAATATTAGTATGTTACAGTTTTGATATAGTCTCTTTACTTGCAAATTTCACCATTTAGAATCTTAACTCTAGCTAGGATATTACTAGCTTTACCATCATTCCTTAAACCATTGTCTCATTTCTATTTTATTGACTCATTTCATCCAAACACATAACACATAACTGGTATACCCTCTCCTTATTATTCACATTACTCATTTTATTATTATTTCTTAGGCCTCATCTTATCACCCAATGTATCTTCTTTCCTAATGGTGTATAATTATTATCCTTAATATTTACCTTTAAAATTTTTCCTAGTTTATCACTTGTTATTATTAACAAATTAGGAGTGTTCACAACTCCTTATAGGTCATTGCTTTGATCCTTACCAATCATGTTGCTTATATCCTTAAGAAAATTCTTCTTGATAGAAAACATCCCTTCACTTCCTTATACCAGATATTCCTAATATTCCATGTCTACTTCAATTTGAAAAAAAACCTATTTATCAAATTGACTTGAAGAATGGAATGTTTCAATTGCATAAAAAAAAAAATCAGGATAGTTTCCATTCTAACGTTCGAAAATTTACAGGAAAAGTTTGATGTCTAAGGTGATGCTAATGTGCCCATTTTAATATAATAATTTGAATGTACTTCAAACTCTACTTGCATGATATACAAAATATTAAACTTCATTGAGGAAAAATTTCCAGCTGATATCCATAAGTTATCTCAACTCCTTTTTCAAATGGAACATAAAGTAAAAGTAATGGATCATGAATCAAGTGGGATTGAGTTTGATAAATGTCTTCGATACATACATTTGCATTAAATTTCCCATATTTGGGAATAAAATTTATCATCCTAGGGTTCATAGCTTTCAAATATCGAATTATATAAAATTTCATTTTAACCTTTAAAAGCTTCAATTTCTTCCAAAAGTTGAAACCACTTTTCTTGTCATTGAATACTACATAACACTAAATACTTAGGGTAAATTATCAAGGATGACTTGGAGTATATAGATCGAGTTATATTATGATTGTTTCTATAATTACAAAAATAAAGTGGTGGTATCTAAGAATCAACACAAGATCTCGGGAAATAGTTAGAAACTAAGTTATTTCCCATTGTGATCATTCATCCTAGTACTTTTAATCGGACATACCCCTATATCAACTTTGCATTCCTCAATACTTAAATATATGAACTAAAGTTCTCCTGAAGCCATTTCTATCTGTCAAAATCATTTTTTTTACAGATTTCCAACCCACGTTTATTTAATGCATATGATGAAATGAAACTATTAGTAGCACCAGTATTAAGTAATATTTTGAGTTTTATGTTGCTAATAGTACCTACAGACTATACTATAAAGGACTTATGTTCTATATGGTTATTGTTAACTACTGCATGGATTCTATAATTGCCTTTCATATTTGATGATGGCTATTTAAATATAGTTATAAGTATCTGAGGTACAATTTAAATTAATAAATATAAATTCGTAAATTTAAGCTCATATACGGGTATAGCTTTCTGCTATTATTACTTGCAGGCAAGTCTTACTCGTACTGAGGTCAAGGAGGGTGGCAATACAACCTCCTTGTCCTAAATCAGGATGTTCTATGCATAATATTCTTAAAATGCATGAATCTTCATAGAAGATAATATTACTTTGTAATATTTGTCTAACATTTTCTAATCCTAAAATAATAAAATACCAATTCCTACTTATTAACATAGGATGGTCTAAATATATATTTTATGCTCAACGTTATTATCAAATTAATAATTAATGTTAATAGATTCATACCAAGTTTTATAAAGATAATTAACAAATATTGTGAATAATAATTTGTGATATACATAATAACATTAATATTTAAATTCTCACAAAATTTTTTTTTTTATCCACTCAACCATCATCTGTTTAAAAATCTCTTTTATCGAAATAAAATTTATTTTATATAATGGAGAGACATTGAGCGTATATTTACTAACTGGAATATACAATAAGGTTCCCTTCACCTTAATTATTAATAAATCTATTAATAAGTACATTAAAGTCCCAAATAACTTGATCTTCCCCTTTTCTATTAGTTTACAAACTCCCCCAAAGAAATTTCGTAATTACAATGAACTGATCACTTCCTCTGCTACATAAGGTTCTGAAATATTCAATTACAGAAAACTTAAAGTTGTGGATAACAAAGCCGCAAATGATGAAGATAATTCTTCAAATTGATTATAATTCTAGGGTTGAAGACCTGGCACCTTGGTAATATGCAATGTTTCCCTAGTTTCACAGGGCTATTATTTCTTCATTTTAGTTCATAATGTCAAACCAAATATAGGCCCCAAGACTTGTCTCTAAACATCTGCCACAAATGTGTTTGATTCTCGAGTCTGGTAGCCAACTTACCAAGGAAAATCTTGAATGATAAATCATACTGAGTGGCAACTTGTCTCCATAGATATTTAAGTAATAATGCCAACTTTTCCTAGATCATCAACTCAAGACAAGACAAATAAAAATTCAATTTAATATTTATTATAATTTAAATTTTCAATCTATTCAAAACATATATTCATAGTCCAAGGGCTCTTGAATACACCATGATGGGGTGCTCTATTAAGGCACTCCTTGATACAGGTTCAATTTTCCACCCCGATCTAGATAATATATTGGACATGATGAAGATGTAGTCCTACCAAGCTTAAAATAAAATACATATTCATAAATCTCTTTTGTAATTAGAATTGTAAAATATTCAAAATATGAATACAAATTCATAAAGATACCTTATTCACTTTTCTTTTACAAAATAAAATTTATCTAAATTTTTAAATATTCAATGTATATATATGTTAGGATTCTTATTTATTATTTTTTTACATATTTAAATATTTTCCGAAGGAGATTAATTTTACTTCCTTTTTTGTGGCCGTCTTAATCGCTCTATTCCAATGTTCCATTCATCCCATCCCAATATTTTCTAGGGTTCAATTCAGAGTTATCATTTTTACACACACACACACACACACACACGCATATATTATATGTATGTATGTATGTATATTTAATTTTTATTTAATTTATCTACTTAAATTTTCTTTTTTGGAATTTAATATTATAAATAAATAAATCAATCCAAAACATTTAATATTTAAATTATATAAGTTACACCGCTCTTCTCTTCTCTTTCTTTCTTTTTTTTTTTTTTTCACGCGAAAGATATTGCTGGAATATATTTTACAAGATCCATCTATAAAAGGAAGGTCACTTTGGAGGGAGTAGAGAAGAACTTTCCAAAGGCCTATACATCCTCGCGGCCAGATCCAACACAATGCTTCTTTCCACAATATGTATTTCCATATATAGAGATACCCATATTTGTCTTGAATGCGGCATATGATACTTGGAAGGTTCATAATATTTTGGCCTTGGGGTCAGCTGATCCTCATGGTCATTGGTAGTATTGCAAGAAAAATCCTATGAATCGACATGAGAACTATGCAATTTATGTGTGTTAGTCTTGCTATGGGATTGATGAAAGGTTAGATGATGGTCCATCAAATATTTTGCAGAAATCTCATTGGCTTTGTAGAAAACGTGAGGATTTTGGTAAAGCGGATGAACATATTTGTTGTGCAAGGAATTAGCACCTAATAATGCCACTTACATGACTCTGATTAATGGTTACTATAAGGGAGGAAGGCTCCATGATTCTTTCAAGATGTATGATGACATGCTAGAAAAGGGAATTACACTCGATAGTTTTTCTTACACTATATTTATTCATGGGTGCTGCAAGGAAGGAAAAATATTGGGTTCTTTCATGCTTCTTGATGAAATGGTAGAAAAGGGAATTAGTCCTAATTTTGTCACTTATAATGTGTTGATATATGCTCACTGCAAAGGAGGAGAACTTAGAATGGTCTATTTTTGTCACTTATATTATTGACAAGGTTATAGATAGCAACCACTATTTGTTAAATTTCAGATCATGGTAAGAATACCTACACTTGTAAAGCAAATCTAAAATGTACATTGATTAACTTATCAAAATAGCAGATGAAGGAACAACAGATCTATAAATACATTTGTCTGAATTGATAGAGCAAAGATAAATCTGCATCACTCAATCACTTGCCTTCTATTAACTGTAAGAAAGAGATTTCAAAGCAATAGCTCAAAACTCAAGATATGGAGGAAATACAAGCTTGGAATCCCTAGAACTGATTTTAAATACCCTAAGATCCAAAAATCCTAAAACCGTGCTCCGATACCATGTGTAAGGACCTTAACTTTCTGAATTAACAACCATTAACAAAATTGATTCTACACAATTTAGAGTGGGATTTTTGAAGTAGGATGTATATAAATTGACTAATTAATACTTACCTATAACCGTGTTTGAGGATGTTCCTAATCCGCCATGGCTCCATCCCCCTTCACCAAACAGTCGTTTTCCTCCTAGCCTATCTGAGGTCAACCTCTTCGGTCCCCAGATCCAGAAGACAAGTTTTGTAGCCATCATTCCCAAAACTCCAATAACATTCAGGATCACTCCATGACTCTATTAGAACTCACTTCTCATGTCTCGTGCAGTAAGAGCTCATATGGCAACATCCAGGTCAGTTTAACCACTCACTAGCCATGCCCATCAAGTACCCCCCCTCCCCCCTTCTCCTTTCATACACAAATCCCCTAAGATATTTATTAAAATATCCTGCTTTAATAAATATCTTAGTAAAATATCTTTTCAAGATATTTATTAAAATATCTTAGTCAAATATCTTTTCAACATATTTATTAAAATATCTTCTTTTAAAATATCTTAGTCAAATATATTTTCAAGATATTTATTAAAATATCTTCTTTTAAAATATCAAAGTCAAATATCTTGGATTTCTAAAATATCTTAGATTTATTAAAATATTATTATTTAATACATATCTTGGATTTCTAAAATATCATCATTTATTTTCATAAGTCAATGCTTTTACTTTCCTTTCAACAAAATATTAGTTTATATTATGATAGTGGTAGGTATAACTTTTACTTTACAATACATTCATTATATTCTGGTGAGTTAGATATTTACTCAATAATTTCAATAATTCACTCATTACTCTATACTGAGATTTTTTTATAATTGATTAGTGCATGTACTAGTGCAGTGCACGTGATACATGCATATGTAGCTACCACATGTAGGTCTCATATGCATGCTAATATTTCTATGTTCCATATAATTCGAGTTGGGTCGTTACAATTTGTTAGTCATACATTACAGGCTCTTTCCAGGGAGTGTTGATGGTTGTTCAACCATTCTCAGAGAGCTTGTGTAAAATCCATCATTACTTTCAATAGTAATTAGTAAGTAATGGTAAGTTGGTATAGTATGTTTCTATATTTTTATGAATTTGAATAACGGATAAGTTGTTAAAAATGGAAATGGAATATTTTTTTGAGCTATACATGCTTATGGCTATGGATAAAAACATTATTGTCTCAATTAATGGCATTTAAGGAAATGAAAGTGTTTCATTGTGAAGGGTAAGGACCCCCTTTGGTGGTTTATATTATAATATCATGAGTATAATTTTAAGTTTCAGTGAGAGAAGCACACTAAGGAAGGTGTTCTCTTAAGGGGGGAGTATGTAACATCCCTGAAAACTGTTGGAATAAGTTGTAATCAAGAATTCATTAGGGTTTTAGTTTAGCAAGAAAACACCTCATGATATCTTTCTAGTACACGTATTTCATTACACATGCATATGATTGTTTCGGGTACTCTATCGATGGAGAGGAGAAAAAATTCGATTCTTGGAAAATGCTGGTTAAAGAGGCATAGTTGGGAGGAAAGAGGAACTTGGCTAGAGATGGAGATGGAGAGAGGAGTTGGGTGTTCATAATTTGATGCAGATGTTTTGTGTGTATTTATATTGTGGAGCAATATTCTTGAGGGTGTTTTTCATCTCTGTTGTTTTTTTTTACGAACATTTTATCATCTTATCCAATGAATAACTACATCGTATTTGCCAATGGATGTGTATGGCCTGACTCCCATGGAAAAAATAATGAATATGGCAATGTTGTTTCATTCTTTCAAATAATTGTTGACAAGGATGATGTTATGAAGCATGTTACTGGTCTTGCAGTGATCATATTACCAGAAAAATGAGAATGTGTAGATGAATGAGATGGTGATGAAGGCGACCAAAGCTTTGTGAATGTTTTGGTGGAAAATCAACATGGATGGTGGCCAACGAGAATACACCAATGCATTCGACAACATACAAGACAAGGGATGCAAGGTTCATGGCTCTATATTTATGCGTGAGAGTTGTAAAAGAAATGGTTTGTGTGTATAGGCTTCTAAAAGGTCTTCCAAATTCTCATGAAAGAATATACCAGCATTACATCAAGCGAAGATAGAAATGCAAATTAAAGTGGCATAGTGAGATAAGTATCTTTGTTTATTTTGCTAGTCTTTTGAAAGAGTTCTTGAAAAAGAATACATGGAAATCTTGCACATAAGAAGACAAAGAAACTATGAAAAGACTAGATATTGGTTAGATTTCTTGGAAATTACATGCATTTTAATGGTTATTATGCTTAGTTTTCCTTTTGAGAAACAAGAGCATGTATTTGCACAAATGAAAACAATAGTTAATAAGTGATAGTTCTTGAAAATGAAATGATAAGAAATCCAAGATTATTTTCTCGAAAATGAAATGACAGTAAATCCAAGTTATTTTCTTGAAAATGAATGTAGAATAAAGAGGGTAATTACTCATATATTTTCATAGGTGGTGAAGAGGAAACGATAAAATTTAGTTAGATGAATTTTCTTGCAAGGGTTTCCATGAATTTGGGTGCAAATGTTACCTATGTTTTCATTTAAATTCTGCATGAGTGTACAAAGATTGGATAGGAGTTTTGTGTATTAATTAATGAAAAATAAATATCATCTTTATAAAAGATGCATATGAATCTTGTTCATACAAGAACAAGAATGCATAAAATTTTAGGTTAACCTTGTGAATGTTTCTTTGGTTTTATGCATAAAATATGGTCATCTATGGTCATTTCCTGAAAGGGAAGCATGTGAAACTACAAGTATAAAGGAAACAAAACTAAGTTATATTAATTTCCTTTTGAGAAATAATTATGTATATCTTTACATGAAAAGAATAGTTAATGATGTGTAATTCTGAGAAGGGAATTTGTGTTACATACATTAAGAAGAGCTATTGTGATAAGCTCTTGCTTGTGAAAATAATAGCCCTTTTGTTATAGAGATATGTTCTTTGTATGGATAGAAGAAATAGTGAGTTATAATGTTTCTTAGGAAAAAATTATATGTGAGTACTTTATGTTATCTTAACTATTATGTCATTTTCTGAATGTCCAAGCAATATTTGTATTACCTTTCATTGGAAAGAATATACATATACGTATGGGGAAAAAGATAGCATGTTGTGTTAGACTACATTTTAAAATGTTGTTAGTGTAATATTTGAAAAATAAGTCGTGCATTTGTATGCTTAATTGCATTAGTTTTATAGAAAAGAAAACATTTGTTTACATGCTCTCGTGTTAATAATTTCTTTAGAAAGACCCTTTTGGAAACTATAAGCATTTCATGCATAGGAACAACATTTAACATGTTAGCTTTATTATGTTTTCATACTCTAAAAGAAATAGTTGAAGGGCTAGTTCTTTTGTTAAAATTTAAGTAACTCGGATGTACATTGTGCCATTTTCCATTAAAAGAATTCCTGGAAAACTATAGTGAATTTTCCTGTACGAATGTGAGTATGTTCGAGAAGTGTCATAATAATGTGGGGATTATTTTGACATGAATTGGTAACTACTTACTTACACTAAGGTAGAGATTTTAGAAGAATGCATGGTGTGATAATTTATTCACATCTCATGTATGCACATGAATAAGTATTAAAGTATCATTTAAAGATTGATTATTTATTGATTAAGGCTTTATCTAATCATGCTATAAAATCTTGTTGATGACATCAATGACAAGAAATGATGGAGACTTATGACAAGGAAATACTATGCTTAACATGGTGGCAGGTAACTGATTAATGGTTCATGCAGATAAGTACAAGCTATGGGATGGTCCATTGTATGATGGTACATTGTAGGTACATCCATGCCACAGAGATATGAAGATATGAAGATTTGTGGATAAATGCTATCATAATTATTGTAATGGCTTTAAGCTAGATCTTTGTATATTTCGTTGTAAGATTTAAAATGATGTTTAAGGTATGGTCTCCCTTATAATCTATTGAGTGAGGGCGAACACCCTCACGAGATTTTAATAACAAAATTAAAATTTTGTTGGTTTTCACCCTATGGGGTTTTCAGGGTATATTTGTGTTCAATGGCATGATTGATTATTGTGTCAAATTGACGATGTAGATTTCTTTCTTATTGTTATGTTCATAATTTCATGTATGTGATGACTACATGAATAATGAAATGAATGCAAGGTATCTCATACAGTTTTATGTTAATGTACCATAATATAGGTTCTTAATGGTTAAGCAACTGACTATTCGCATACTAAGGTTTCACTATGAACCGGTCAACATTCTATGTAATGATGAGTAAGGAATATTTAATAGTGATTTCGATAGTTAACCGTGGGTAACTTGTATAAAAGAATTTAACTCTTTCATTTCCATGTGAGGTTAACATGTATGTTACAAACATCGATCTTAACATGCTTTGGACCTCTCATTTTGAGGTTGCATTGTTATTTTTTTCTTTTCTAGTTGTTGTTTTCATTGCAAAAATCGATTTTATGACATGCTTGGAAATTTGAGACATTCAAGAACTAATATGAAAACAATTAATAAGAAACAAAGTGCTCGGAAAACTACACAATATTTTAAGAAATAACCAACTACAACATTGCCACAAATTGTTTGAATTGTCTAGCCAAATAATAGCCTCCGAAAATTCATGATTACTAAAAAAAATGCTTAATAAAAAAAAGTGATTATAAAACTACAAAATTTTTTAAGCAATAACCAACTACAACATTGCCACAAACTATTACTTAGTGGATTTAGTGGCCTCATACTTTGACTCTATGCCTCTAGAATTATATAAGGAAATTTTTCATATAGAATCTGAGGATTTGATGAGTGACCCTATCTTTCAGATTATGAAATTGGAAATCAAGGCCTTCAATGACTCCCAGTTTTAGTAAGGTATAGGAAACATAGGTTATATTTTATTCACTCCATGTTGGTCCACCATCAATTGGGAACCCTATTCCAAATTGTATTAATATATAAACATGTTGATAAATATAAACTTTTCATTGGCCAGGAGGAGATCAAATGAATTCTCTGTAATATTTGGTATTTTTTGGATGAGACAAATGCCTGAATGGTTAGGGTGGAAGGTTATGTGGTCTATAATTCTACATCAGAAGACTTGACTGAACCTCTTCGTGGTACCATGGTTCCTTCAATTGATAATCCTCATAAACTTACAGTTATATCTTTTGACTAAGTTTGTAACATGTCACTGTAGATTTTTTCTTGCTCCAACAGTTCATATTGTTACTAGTGTTTATGTTTTTGGTCATGGATCCATGTTTCTATAAAATGACATACTCTTTCAGAAATTATTGCAAGGTTATCTCTTAATTTTTTATCAAATGCAAACTCACATTCACTGTTCAAAGCGGTTTTACATATGCTTATGTGTGGAAGGCAATAGCTTCATAAATTCTATATCGTTTCTTGGTGGTTAGCTTATGATGATCCTATATTTGTCTATGCCTTATATGTTGGTATAATTTTGTTCCATGTTGTCAATGTATTATTGGGTCAATGGTTTTGAAAGCTTTGAGGTGGGTTATGGTTCCTATGTTTACCTCTACACAAGGGTGTGGACAATGTATTACTCGATCAATGGTTTTGAAAGCCCTGAGGGGGTTATGGTGCCTATGTTACATGTCTATCCTAAAATTATAGAGTACGTATATGTAATTTTTTATTTATTAATAGAAATCCTTTGTATTAGTTTATAAAAAAAATAGCATATCAACCTTGTATTCTCTTCCACGTCCCCTTTTTTAACTTTGGGGGTATGCTAGTTTTTATTTTAAAAAATATATAAAACATTCTAAATATTTTATATATGTGTGTGTTTGTGTGTGGTAAAAAGGTATAAATTTGGCAGGAACTCTCGCTCGTCAAGTAAATTTTTCATAACAAGTTTCTTTTTAACAATTCCCTTCATGTGATGCTTGATATTTATTTTTTCCCATCATTTCATTATTATATGTTAGGTGCACTTTTGTTTATTTCTATTTATGTGTGTCATTGGTGTTTGGAAGTGTTACCAAACAGGTATGCCATAACCATTCAAAAGAACACTAATGCATATTTAGTGAAGCTAGAATATACAAAAAAATGTCGATTGCCAAAATTTAATGGAAAAACTGGAATTCCTTCACAACATTGCAGGCTATTACTAACCATTCTCCAGTAACACCTCTCTTTATATCCTAAAAATTACACTACGTGAGAGACTTCACCCATTTAATTTTTGGTTTATAATTGGTATCTTATAGTTGAAAAACTATGGGATATACACTTAGAGCATTTAGGAATTCTATAAATGGACTTCCATTTTTTATTTAAGATAGATATAATTAATTAAAGTGATGAGAATTGTTATTATGAATTGTACTTTGACATTAGATAATATGAACTATTTTAATTTAATTCAATATTTGGTATGTTAGTGGTTACAGTGGTAAAAATAAAAGTGTGGAAAAGAGTAAGCTAACAACCAACAGACATATGAGTAAAAAGGAAGAATCAATGTTACAAATATGCATACCTAATTATCACATAATTAACCACTATTAGAGTAGTTATGATCAATGCAAGTTATAATGTTTAACTTTGAGAATGAAATATTTATTTTTTAACATTATTAAAAAGACATGATTGCTTGTTAACCACTATTAGAGTAGCATTGATTAATGCAAGTTATAATGTTTAACTTTGAAAAGAAACTATTTATTTTTCAACATTATTGAAAAATTAATTCTTAAATGTGTATGTGAAAATATTTTAAAGCAAAGATCCTCCTCTCCTATCCTTTTGCTAAAAAAATCTTATTGAATAACTTGGTAAATCCATAGTCATGAAAAACCTACAAAAAATAAATAGAATTCATTAATATATATTTGAATAAAAATAGATAAATCCTTGGAAAAACAAAATTGCATTAAATAAAATCTAAACTAACTTAAAAGATTCAAACTTGCATGTTTTTTTTTTGCACTAGATTGATATAGAGAAACATATTACACTTCAATTTAATAGTCATATGGGATTTATAATTTTCCATAAAATTTGGATGGATAATTAGCTATGGAAAAAATCAAATTCTCTATTATTAGCCTATGCCAAGGAAAAACTATAGCAACCGAATTTTGTGTTCACTATTATTAGATTAGCATTGAGCAATGCACGTTATAGTGTTTACTATGAAAAAAAATATTTATATTTCAACATTGTTCCAAAAAAAAAAAAATTCAAACATTTGATTGGACCATAACTTTGAAGGTCTTATTGTATCCTTTGTCCATGTGGATAACTACCTCAAATGTTTTTGCATTATTCATGCCATAATCAAGTATTTTCATGAAAATGAATAGGAACAAGAAGGAAATAAATATACCTACCACTATTGATTTAGGAGTAAAGGATAATTGCGTCATATGTTTTTGCAGTATTTATGCCATAATCAAGTATTTTCGTAAAAATTAATAGGAACAAGATGAAAATAAATATACCTACCACTATTTATTTAGGAGTAAACGTCTAAATGTGCAAAATTAGTAGTGGTTACTACACACCCAAAAACTATGCAATTCCTAATAGAGAATTAAAGGATGAAGGATTTTCAAGTTTAAACATAAACATTTTTTCTTATTTTATATTATGTTTTTAAGGATATAAAATATAATAATATTTTGTTAATATATTTAAAACAACATGGTAAACAAACGAAGCTTCCCCTAAACAAATAAATTCAACATGTATACAACATGGCTAGTTGAGCTAGTTACATCCAACAACCATCACCTTACAATTTTAGAATCTAAATGGTTTCCCTAAATATTTGGATGCTGCTTTTTCTTTTCTTTTTGTCCTTCTCTTTACAATTTTAGAATCTAAACGATTCCCCTAAATATCTGGATGCTAGTTTTTCCTTTTGTTTGGTCCTTCTCTTTCCAACTATTAGATTGCACTTAATGACATGATCACTACAAAACATTGGATTCTTGATTGATAGTAAGTATTTATTTGAGTATTCCATTACGGGGTTTTGAGTTTTCTTCTAAGAAAAGTCTTATAAAAAATTTGGGTTCTTTCATTCATTGTAAAATATATGTATAAAATGTTGTTTTCCACTTTCATCCATTGTAAAATATATGTATATTTATAAAGATTGGATTTACTTACTAATTTTTATTTATAAGAACATCTCTACTTATTAATTTTCTTCTCGGTATATTTTAACTCGGAAAGACTCAAAATTTATGAGTACTATTGGTACATATAAGTTAGCTACATGTTTCATATCCAAGGGATTTCTGCCACAATTCTTGAAGAATTTTCGTACTAAAGCAACAAGTGCATTTCTCAATGCTTAGTAATAAGGTTAGGGCAAATAATTGACGGATTTAGTTAATTTCCTAACTTGTTATATGTTTTCTCAATGGTTAGTAATAAGGTTAGGGGAAATAATTGAAGGATTTAGTTACTTTTCTAAACTTGTTATATGCTCATTTTTTTATTACTCTAATTTATATATGCATACATATCCTAAATGGAAGAGAGTACCGTACCCTGCAACACTTGATAATTATGGAAAAAAACTACTTGTTATTTTATAGAAAAATAAAAACTCATTGTTATCTTATGGAAACATAAAAATTTTAAGTTAAAATTCTTTAGTACCTTAAATATTCATTGGACTATATTTTTGGTGCAGGGATGCAATTTGATGAGAATTTCGTCTATCATATGGCATTTTGCATGTATTTGACAGCTACAATTTTTTATGCTCGTTTTTCCATATGTGCTTGAAATTGGGGAAAACTTTTTTTTGACATGAAATTTTTTTTTGAGAATATTTTTAATTGTTATTTATTTCCACTTTATTTTCTACCTATCACTTAACATTACCGAATGGAGCTCAAGACTGGCCACTGTGCAACTCAACTCGACTTACGTGAGAGGAGAGATGATTTGAGGTATATATTCACTCGAATTAATTTCTATATAATGAACATGTAGTGCTATTAAATGTGTAGAGGGTGCTCCTTTAATGGCATTATGGAAAAATTATCATCACTCAACGACTTGACACCCAAGGACAATACTTTCCGAATTTTCCATGAATATAGGGTTTTAGGGCCTTCTGGATAGTAGAGACTCAATAAGTCAAGAATGATCTAACCATCAATTTACTGTTCACTAACAAATGACCATTTTTTGAATTTCCATTCACCACATTATTCACAACATTACTCAACTTTGACAAGCACTTGAGGTTAGCTTTCCCCTTGAATGTCATTAATTGAATTTTAATATTTTTTTTTCAAAATGAGACCTTGAAACACATTAATAAAACACCAATTATAATATTTGTTGAAGATTGGATGTGCCTGGTGAGTTAGATATCTATTCTTTTACTTTTATAAATAAGAGATGTTAACATTAAGAAGGACAGTCATTTTTTTTTTTTATTGAGCTAGTTTGAATGCTTTAAATGATCTAAATTTTTACATGTTCTCTCCTTACTAACTCTTTTAGGATACCTACAATATCTAGTGTAGCATTGCATTCATTATATTTGTCTCTTTTTCAATGGTTGTGCTCTAGGAGAAGTTTATCATTAGAATCATATTTTTCTAGCCATTTTAATGCTTATGAAGTTGGTGTTGTTGTAGTAATTAGCCTTATTTTACTATGTTGTGGTTAATGGTTATGAAGTTGGTGTTGTTGTAGTAATGAGCCTTATTTCACTCTGTTGAGGTTAATGGTTATGAATTTGGTGTTGCTATAGTAATGAGCCTTATTTTACTCTGCTGAGGTTTGGTGTAGTGCATTTTCCCTTTGATTAGAAGACCATTTTGTTTTTACTTTGGTGTTTATTGTCATTTTATATTTTTACAAATTCAAATTCCATTTGAAATTTAATAATAATTAATCATTAGAATCCATGAAATACAAAATTCAAAGTAAGGCAATTCAAGAAATAGAGAGGTTTATAGACCAACTAGAAGTGTGGATCCTGAGAGAGTGAAAACCACTTTCGTGAGCTAAATCAAAGTTGGATTTTTCAAACCAACACAATTCCTAAGCATGAATTCTCAAAATCTTAAGATAACACGAAAGTAACTTTGGTGTGTATGTGTGTGCTAGTGTCTTTGCACAAACCGAGAATGACCCACAATTCCCTTTTTGTGTTCTTGGTATACTCATTGTTTTCTATATTGCAAATAAGATTTAAAAATAGCACATGTTTAAAAAAGAAATAAGAAGAGATAAACATTCCCTAATTTAAGGAGGAAAAAAATTGGAAAATTGCCCAACATGTAAAATATTTTCAAGGGAGTTTCTCACGATAAAGTATGAACACTAAATAGAAAGGGTCACATACTAATTAACAAGAAGAAACCTAACCAAAAGAAGAAATACTAGATTAAATAATAGTGTATGTTGTCATTTTATGGTTTACAAATTCCATTTGAAATTTAATAATATAATTTTTTATTCATGTTTTAAATTTTTATTATTAAAATTGTATTTTTTAATATGAAACCAATTTAATGTTTTGAATTTTTTTTGGAGTATTTGAATTTTATAAATTTATCAATTTTTTTTGTAATTTCTGTAAATTTTAATTACCAAACACCTAGAAAAAATGACATAAGATATAACATCTATACTATGTTTATTAAATATAATCTATTATGACATTTAAATTTAAATTTTGAATTACTATCATAATTTTACAAGGTAGTATTTTTGTTCCAAATGAAAAAGAATGTGGTTGAGCAATACTATTGTAAATATAATGATGCCACATAGAGAAAAGGAACAGGAACATTGGTCATTTTGTTTTTCTCCTTACAATAAATATGTGCAAATTTTGAACATAATTATGTTATTGAAAGGTAATTTTTTAATCAAGTCGTTATTGGTAAAGGGTTAATTTATTATAAGAATGTCACTCTTGAAGCTAAACATTTTAAACATAGATTTTCTAGAGGGAAGGCATCAGGACCCAAAAATTCAATTTTTTTTGTATGACAGCTAAAGATAAATCCAAATTCCAACCCTGATTGGGTCTGATTTCTAGCACTTGATTTTCGCATATTAAACAACTTAAAATCGTGAAATATATACATATTTTTAAACAAAATTGACAAATATATATATTTAAAATATTAATTATATATTTAAAATACTAATGAATCATAATTAAAAATGTGAACAGTGAATAGAAACCCATCAAATTTAACTACTAAATAGAAAGATACCTTGGCATGGATGCAATGAAAAGTGGCAGTGTATAAAATCAATTTTGATATGCCTTAAGTGATGGCAAACATTATTTATTCATTCATTCAACTTTTGATATGGCTGCAGCTTTCGTCATGCTAAACATTATTTATTGATTCAATGGAAACAAATTAAACACATCCTACATGCCAAACATTATTTACTCATTATTTGTTCGGTGGTGGCAATACAGAGGAACCAGGCGAAAAGTGATCTCTACCATGCCGACGCCGAGGTTTGTGGTCTTGACCCACAATTGTATTCTTGTTTTCATTTCTAGAAGTTTGAGATTTTAGGGTTTGCTGCTTTTTTTTATGTTGATGAGTATCTTGTTTATTTGCAAGACCATCAGCTTCGGATTCTGTGTTTTTTGTTGGTAGGGCTGTAGCTATGGGATAGAGTAGAGGTAGTCTATAGCCGAAGAGGAATTCGTTTCCTTAATTATCGAGAGGAGAAATGACAAAGTGTTGGGGGTAGGAAATCAGCTGGGGTCGTAAATCCTTGGACATTTGGGGGAAATTTTCGATATTGAAAGACTGTTGAAATGTCTTTGTGTATTGTAAATCCTTGAACACTCTTATTTAAAGTTCAAATGTTGATTAAACGTGACATGAAATTTTTGAAAATGAGAAGTTGCGTTACACTTTTTGCCCCTTTTAGAGAAAAATTTTTCATTTTTTTCTGTTCTTTAAGTTTCTACACGCCAAAATAAATTTTCTGTTTAGAATTTCATTTAGCGATAAAAATAAAAGATGTCAGAAATTTTATTAGCTTTCTATTAATTATTTTTTGGATTTTTTTTATACACATTTGATAAGTCAACTTAATGTTTCTTTGAGTGTGTGTTTTTCAACAATCAAAGGATTCATAAAAAGTCATGTTAATACGCGTTGGTGCATTCTTTGACAACTTTGTGTTTTTGAGAAACAGAATGTGTTACAATAATCTAGACAAAGTCTACCTCGGTTTCGTTATATTTATGAAACTAACTGATGCATATCATAATTACTAGAATTTTTTGAACTGATCCAATATGAAAAAACTGCATATTTTTAATATGGTTCGGCACACACAACATTTCTCAACATATAAGTTATAAACTAAAAATCTAAAAACTACCCATTACAGATGACAGACCAATATAATGCACCATAATTTTTTCAATTTTTTTACAATGTATTTTGAAAGATACAGAATATTGATTTCACTGAATGATACTGACCTTCAGAAATTGTTTGCACCCTTTTTATTACAAAATTAATTAAAATTAGTAAATATTTTTGAAATTCCATAAAAGTTATATTTCCTTAAAGTAGATTGAATTCTGCAAATTCTTGTCTTTGTTTTGACAATTAATTCAAAATTTTAATGGAGTTTAATTAGTCCAAAGTTGAAGAAATGTTTTCATATCTTGGCTCTGCGTAATTGCAAACATGTTAGTTCAGTCGAACTTTTAAAAAAAGTTTGGTTGAATTTATTTTTTCCCAGACGGTCCGTCAAGTCTAATGACACAAAAGTTCGGCCAAATTTTTTACAAAATTTTGGCTGAAATTTTAATCAACTTTACGTTGGCTAGAAAATTCAAGGAAGCCCCTCCAAAAAATCATTTCGCAGCAATATAAATAGACGTAAATGGATTCATTATTTTCGCACAATTCATCATGCCATGATACATCATTTCAATATAATTCATATTCCTCTTACTTAGACTTTTAAGAGGCTTATCACTTGTGAAGTATAGACTATCAATATGTATAATCAAATCCATAAGCAATATCAAGGCCATACCTTGGAACTCATTATCCTGACTTCACTAGATAACAATCAAACATAAAAAAATCTGAATCAAGGAGCTTGCATCACGCAACATGCTCTACCAGCGTAATTCCCTACCATGCCAACATAACCAACCTTATGCGAATCAAGGTTGTTTCAATCAAAGCATAGAATCCAATCAAAACTATTATCAAAGACATTGCTTTCATAGAATCATTTTTTCAACTAAAGATAGGTAGAGCACATATCAATTCTTCACTTCATTTCATGTCAATCTCTCAAGTCATTTAACATGTCATTATAGGCAATTTATGTAATTATATACAAGTGTATACACATCAAGGTTAATTCATGTATTTCCATACTATGTCACAACAACCAGTGTGCTAGGAACAAGGAGGCCAATACAAAACCATACGTCTATATGCTCACATATGACACTGAAGGTCACTATGCCCACATAACATGATCATCTAGGAAAATCAGCTATCGCCATATCGGATCATGTCAAATCCAAATATGCGGTCATGCTAAGATATATAATTCTAGACATATCTCAACCATTAGGAATCATGTAAAAATTTCTAAACCAATTTTATCCATATCAATTAGTCAAAAACATGATGCACAATCCTAGAACATAATGACATATCCATATGAATGTCCCGGTCACCTGCACACACAAGTTCGGTTCAAACATATGAACTTTCCCTGCTTATATATCTTACTGGCATCTGCAGAACTGACATATTCTAAGTGACCATATGATTTCATGCTCAATTCCAGTAATTCAAAGAACTAGTTTACAATGGCAAGACAAATCATAGATCCATGGATTCAGAGTATATACTAAATTCATTGTACACAACTTCAATTATGTGTCTATTAGACATAGTCACATCTATGAGTATTTATTTGAGAGAATGAAGTTCAGACCTCTATTGTAGATCAATAATTTCAAACACTCATAAAACTTATTTCAATAAAACATATACTGGCACATGAAAAATAATCTTTTAGGAGAGAAGTTATCCCTCTGACTGAGAATCCACTTCATTAATGTCATCAACATGTCTTTAGAGGGATCATACAATGGCATATTTATTAGATCATAAACACATATCTATCATGATCATCAATATCATGTCATCAATATTTCTCAAGGGTTGGACTTGAAAGATCATGGCAGTTGTTGGGTGCAGGAATTACACTTAAGAAAACTCCTCAACACTTAATTTGTCAACCCGGGGGATTTGTAAACTTAGAGATGAAGCATAGGAAATGCCAGGGATGGTATGAATCTTCCTAGTTTAAATCCCTACTTTATTTAAAGGAAAGAATGCAGAATCAAATCATAAGAGAAAAAGGAAACTTGAACGATAAAAAATAATCTAAGACAGGAACGAGGAAGTATGCATTTGCACAAGAGAACTAAAGATAAAAGGCAATAACTCCCACTAATGGTTGTTTAATCTACTGAGTGTGTTTTTTCCTTTAGTAGAGACACTTTAGCAGTCTCGTTAGATGGGTCCTTAAACTTGCTTCTTTAGAGATTTCCTTCTTGCATTAATCTGTCCAGCACTAGTGCAGGATCAGAGATTTATGTAGAAGGTATAAATAGTGTCTTTACTGAAGGCCTTTTACTTCATGCAAGGGCTCAAAATTTTCAAGTTTCAGAGCAATTAGATCTTGTGGCAAGAAACTAGTTCTTGCACTGAATCAAAGCTTCCTGCACTTAGCATTTAATCCTTAAAATGAGTGTTCAATTATTGCAAGTGCTAGTTTACTATCGAATCAAATTGCAGACATAAAAGTGAATGTTTATGATCTTAACAAAATGGAGAAATAAAGAAACAATCATTTATCCTGTCATAAGAATTTAAAGAAAGAAATAAGATTTTGGAAAGTAGAATAAGAAAGCTTGTTGCATCACACCAACGTGCACTGGTCCAGGTTCATTTCTCCTGCCTGGTGCATGTGGAAAAACCAATTAAACATAATTGCAAGAAAATGAAATATCACAAAAATGTGCACTGTGGCAGGTTTGTTTCTCCTGCTTGTACCAGGCAGAGGAAAACCAACCTTAAATCAAGTGCAGGAAAGTAAAATGTAGGGAAAGAAAATGTATCTACTTCACACAACGGATCCGTTTTCTCCCAAACAGGAATACGTGTGCTGAAAGTTAAATCACACTTTGACAATATAAACACAAATTACAAGAAATAGAAAATGGGTTAAACGTGTTGGGTTGGTTGGGCCCTAGCCAACCAGTGCATTTCCATTTTAAGTTAAAACACTGCTTAGTAAATTAGTCAATTCATCAGCTTAAAGATAGAAACACAATTTGTGAAACATGAGGCCGAGCTCCCTTTTTATTAATTCATTGAGTCGAATACATGCGTTAATACAATGTCCAGCCCAGATTCGGGCGATAACAAAACAACCTGTTATTGCCTATCAAAATTTGCTCTAAAACATCTGCTCGAGAAAAAATCTCCTCCAAGTCCTATTTACATTTTACATTATATAGATCTGTTGGCCAAAGGGAAAAACAGTTCTTTCAACTAATTACATAACCATCGCATAATTTAGCATTCGACCTTCAAAATTAGGCAGCTAACAAGACTGACCTTAGCTAATCTCCAACTTTTCACCCTTCACCGATTCGGTCTTGGCTGGCTTGGGATCAATCGTGTTGTCATGGCAGAAGCTGATCAAGACAAGGCGGTGATCAAGGAAGTTCAGATCTAACATGAAGATATGTTGTTCTGGCAATGGTGCAAGGTCTGATCCTACACTAAGATCAGTGGTCACGGTAAGCACTCTAATCATCAAATAACCATTGGAGATATTGATAGGTTACAAAAGTGATTTAAAAGTAAGAAATCATGTAAGATATTTAATTAATGCTAAATTGAATTAAAACTTGAAGAATAAAGACTTATACGAAATATGTCACCATGCTTGGACTAGTGCAAGATGAGGGTGCATAAAAGAGGTGAAACAGAGGTAAATGGTTATGATTTAGGGAGGGGAAAATGTTAAAAAAAAGAGAAAATTAGGGTGTTAACATCCTCCCATCCGTAAGTTGTTGTGTGTCCTCACAAAACTCTTTACCTCTGCAAAAAACCTTCAAAACTTTGAGCGTTCTAGATCACTCCTGCTTTGTGATACTAGCATCAGCCTGCAATGTTTCAGACTTCTTATTTTTTCTTTTATTCAGTTTCTTTTTCACCTTTCTAATTCTATTGAAACAATGTGCAGCTCAGTATTTCCACACTATGACTTCTCCTTTCTTTTTCTGGATCTCCGCCGTTAATTCTTCTTTATTCTGATCTTTTTCATCCTGCGCCTTAGTTACGAGATGCTATAAGTTATGCACTTGAAGCTCTAGCTCAAATATTTGAGGAGCAGGAGCTACCGAGTCTTCTTCCTCTTCTGTCGTGACATGGGTTGTATCTTCTTCAGGGACCTCGGTATCCCTCGTTGTTTTAGTAAACTCTTCTTCTTCTTCTTCTTCGTCTTCTCCTTCTTCTTCTTCTCCTTCTTGTTCTTCTGGTTCTTCTTCTTCTTCTTTATCTTTTGGTTCTTCTTCTTCTTCTTCTTCTTCTTCCACTCCTTCTTCTTCTTCCGACTCTTCCTCTTCTTGTACTTCTTCTTCTTACACTGGTGCAGGAGGGGATTCACGGTTCTATGGGGACTTTGGTTCTGCAGCAGGTTCTTCATTCTTTTTCCAGGCCATTTTAATGAAATCAGCCAACAGAGTGTCATCCTTGACCTTTATAGATTTTTTTGCGTCCGCAATAACTAACAGCAAATCATCTTCTTCAAGAGTATTTTCATGTACTGGTGGCATCAGAGGAGTTTCTTCAACAAGTGTACTAGTTTTCTTCTTTTTCTTTGGAGATGGGCCCTTTTCTTCTATTGATTTCCTGAGTCATTTCCGTTTTGCACTAGTGCAAGAAGGATTTCCCTTTTGTTATAGCATCATTTTTCACCTTCATATGATTCATGATTGCTTTTATGGCTTTGGGCACCCATTCCTATAGACTTGGACAAAATTCACTAAAAAACAGTGTTAAAATCCCCATACGCGGGTATGCCCAGACTTTTCCGCGTGTATACGTGAGTCCACATGTAATTTACCACGTATGCCATTAAATTCATTAAAAAATATATAAAAAATCCCTATTTCTGAGTTGGGTTGATGCTTACTCTAGTAGTTCAACCACCCCAGCATGTGGCCAACTGTTCCCAACTATTGAAACTACTTTGAGGGAGTATAAAAGCCCCTCATGTGTATGGCCTAAGGGAGAGAGAAATTATTGATATTATACTCTTTTGGAATCCTCTATCCAAGTCTGAATTCCCATGCCTCCTGCACTTCCCAGTTCATTATAGGAAACCCTTGTTTCCTGGAGATGCTCATCTCTCTATATGTCATCTCGTATGCACCAGTTCGGAAGGAATCTTAGCGAGGCAAGGGCGGGACGGATCCGGACGACGGTCTGCTCGAAGATCGTGGAAGGATTCAGGAGATCTCTCCACTCTTTATTTCTGTACATGCTATTTATAATACAAAAGAACCATCTTGTTCCCGAAATATACGTGTTAGTGTCTGCTTGCATATATGAGAATATTGTTATTTAAGCATTTATTATGGTTTATCTAATATTTCACATGGATTTCACTAAAATTTAGACTAGATATATGCTGTACAACAAGTTCTTCGTGCTTGTTTCTTCTTGTCTTTCAGGTTAAGAAGGAAGAAGGGTCGCTGGGGGTTTGGACCCCACGAGATCTGCTTCAACCGTAGGACCTACGGGTAAGTTCCTCGATCTGCTCTATTTAGTTTTTCATGAACATGTATGGTTGTGTGAGTCCTTCTTGAGTAGCATGCCCTGCTCTGTGGAGGTTTTTAGCCCAACAAACCTCTAGGGTGATTTTCCCCGAAACACCTTTACACTCAGACCCTTGCTTGTGCTAGCGGGGGTCTCTGTCTTCTTCCCGGTAGCTATCTTCTTATGTAGCTGATTTAACAGTGCCTCCTAGGTCATGCCTTTAATTTCCAACTGCTTCTAAACAAAAATCTTTATCAGGCCATGGTGATATAGCTTCTTATCGGCGTGGTCTGCCCGTGCGCCCTACATACTCTTAGCGATATTTTCCAAACTCTTAAGCAAAAAATAAGGGAAATCCATCCTCCACCAATCGTTCCAGCTGGGTTCAAGTTGTTACACCATCCTGAAATGATACACAAAGGTGAGGGAGTACTTTCCCTTGTAATTCATAAATTTCTGGAGGATAAAAAGGAGGTCCCGCCACTCTCCCAGCAGGGCACTGCGCGGAACTCCTTTCTTCCAGTTTACCTTCATATTCTTATCAACAACGAAATGCTGCCAGCACTTCCTCTTCAGCTTCTAATTTTTGAAGTACTGCACACTAGTGTTTTGCAAGCTCGTTTTTATTGCTATCGATTCTTCCGTGACCTTAAATTTTAGGGGCCAAATTTTTACACGACCATTTTTAAAACTCCTTGCAAACTGTAGGGCCACTTCATTGTTATGCTCATAAAATTTCTACAAAAACTGAAGAAATCCTGAGTCTCCCAATAGTGCAAGACTATTGTGAAACTCGACGGTCTAATCTACCTCACTGAGAGATGAAGGTTCACATCAAACAGGTGACATCGCTGCTTAATAGTTATGAACAGTCTAAAAATTGCATGCAATACCAGAAAATTTGGCTCTTTATAGATAGGGATCCAATCATCCACCATCCCTTCTACCTTATCACTGATCCATTCCACCAAAATAGCCGTGGATGCATGACATGTTTGAAATCGTGTGGGATTGGTACTTGCGGCGACGTTTTTAAGGGCTAAGTGAGGCAATCATTATAAGTGAAGGATGTTTAGGATCATCGCAGAAAGGGTAATTATATCCAAGAAACATTTAAACATTTCCGCACTCCTTCATAATTCAAAAAAATAACTTTAGCATTTATTAAGAAACGATCATGATTCTTAACTAAAAACACCTTGTACTTTAAATAATTTTCTCCTAGTTAATATGATAGCACAAGTACTCCTTGAATAAGTGAAAAGGCTTCTTGTAATATTTCATTATGACCACTTTCCTATGACATATACTTATGAAAAGAACAAAGTATACTTTGCTTCTGTCAAGGTGCATGCTCACACCGATCTGTTTACACTGCTTACTATGTTGTTCTGCTGGTACCATTATGCTTGTATTATTATATAGGACGATATGCTTGCACTAGTGCAAGCATATTATATGAAAGAATAGGGAATTTAAGTAAAATATAGGTTGGACATCTAACATGGCTTGCTCAACTGGAACTGGAAATTTGCTTCGCCCTTTCTTGATGCTTTCGAGCATCTTTTTGCTCTTTGTGTATGAGATCTTGCAATGAATTCATGACGGAAAAAAGAAGTGGAAAAGGGGAAAATTTCAGAATGGGAAGGAATTTTGTTACAGTGATTCCAGGAATAGTACCACAAGAGGGGATAAACAGAAGTGGGATAGGGAAAAAAAATTCAAGGGTAAAGTGAGATTTTTACGAAGCGGGTAGGGTAAATTCAGAAGAATGTGGGAAGGTTAATCATTCTAGAATTTAAAGAATAAAACTGAAGGAATTTTACTAAATGGGATATGAATAAAGGAAAAAAAAATCTGGAAGGTTTGCCTGCACTAGTGCAAGAAAAATAACTGGAGCGAGAATTAAGCGTTACTTGAATAAAAATATCCATGTTAATTACCCCAATGTATAACCTGCTGAACCTGCTTTCACTCAGTGGTCACTAGCATATCTAAAGATCAAGAAACATTCTCTTTTTATTAGAAATTTTTGATCTTCCTACCAGGAAGCTGGTTTTCAGGTTGACCCTTCTGCAATCATGTTAGCCAACTGATTTTGACAATTACAGGAAAATATTTTTTCTTTACTTTTTTTTATTAATTTGTTTTTTTTTTTGTATTTTTAAAATGTTTTCAAGAGCAAGAAAGATTCATGTCTTCAAAAAGGTTGGTATTACCATTCACCACTACCATCCTGAATTTCTGTTGGACTTGCGGTGTAAAATCTCTCTTGGCAAGTGGCTGAAAAAACTTCTTTAATCTAAGCCCATTTAACAAGAATACTGAATTTTTTCCATCAATATTTTTAGCTTCTACTGCTCCATTCTCGAATACTCGGATCACTTCATAAGGTCCCATCCAATGTGTATGGAACTCCCCTTTAAAAATTTTAAATCTAGAATCATAGAGGACCCAATCACATGGTTGGAATTTCTTTTTCTGAATAGACTTGTGATCCAGGTGGATATTGGTGGCCACCCGCCTATTCCACTTGGGCCCCCACCATTATCTCTTTCAGTTTTTCCGTTTTGGCATAACTTACTATTTTTAGCAGTTTTTCGGGTCCTGAACTTCCGGAGCCGTTTTGAGGCCCTAAACGACGTTTTTTGGGTACGAAAGCGCCAGCGAATTTTCTGATAAAATTCGCCTCGACAGCTGTAGTCCTCGGACAGAGCTTTCTAATGATGTATCATATGCGTCAAACGGAGATAGTATGCCAAAGTTACGTCCCTGGGAAGTTGAAACACCAATTTACCCAAACGGGGCCCATAGTTTTGGCGCTTCATCTCCTAGGGTTAGGTTTTTGGGATGTTTAGGGTTCTCCATTGTTTCTCAATAATAAATAGGCCCTCGCGCTTCATTGTAAAGCAGTTCAGAGGTCTGTAGCCACTACATCTCTTCTCAGAGATAGCTACCAGTACCCTAGCTAGTTTTATTTCCATTGTCTGTAAGCAAATTTCAGTTCTTTGATATTAATGAAATGAAGTGTTATTTCCGCTGCATCTCTGCATTTATGGTTATGTGTTTATTCTGTTGCGTTCCTGCATAAATCCGGATCAGTGGTATCAGAGCGGTCTGCTTTTTCTCGATCCTTCTTTGCATGTCCCCAACGAGGTCGGGGCATAAGGAGCTAGGGCTTGATCTGGTGGAACCTTTGCAAGATCAGCCTCGCAAACCTCGACGGACACCCATGGGGGACGAAAAGAAAGATGAGGGAGCAGGAGATCCCATCAAAATATTGCTCGAGGAGGCCCTCGAAAAACAAAGGAACGCGATGATGGATAGCTTTGCTCAGATCCTTCAACGGCTGCCCACCGGCGGCGCATCTGCATCCAGTAGCCACTCTGGAGTTGCGACTCCCTTTAAGGTACAAGTTAATTTTGACATTCCCATATTTGAGGGTCAAATAGACGCAGATGCCGTAGATAGATGGTTGAATCTATTAGAAGGATATTTCTCTGTTCATGACTTTTCAGACCGGGAGAAGATTATTTTTGCACTCCTCAAAGCTACCCCCCATGTTAAGGACTCGTGGGAAACCTACTGTGAGAACAAGGACCAGACAGAACCCTCTCTGTTCTCGGCCGTACCAACTTGGAATTCTTTCCGAGACGCCGTCAAGGAACAGTACTATCCCCTGGGGAGCTATGAGGACAAGTACATACAATGGACCACGCTGCGACAACAAAGGGATCAAGATGTGCATGAGCTGACGAATCTGTTCCATACCCTGCGCACAAAGTTGGGTATCAAAGATTCAGAGAAGCATTTGGTGCTAAAGTATCGCAGCTGTCTGCACAGATACATTCAGGAGGAAATGGAGTTCCTCGACATCTCCTCGCTTGGTACGGCATACCGGTATGCTGCCAAGATTGAGCAGAAATTCAAACAGAAGAAGCGAGACTTTGGATCTGTGAATCAGAAGCAAGGAAAAGGTGCTTCCAAACCGCAGAACAAAGGACAGAGCATGGCGGCTAAAGACAACCCGTCAAATCCACAAGAAAAGAACAACACCGTAAAGCCAAAGAAGGACACGGGAAAGTGGTGTGAGTTCCATAAGAGCTCCACTCACAACACAAGTGAGTGTCGGGCCAAGCAGTCGCTAGTGGCCGAGATGAGGGCTTCTGAGTCAGATGCATGCTCTGACTCCGAATCAGAACCCGAAAAGGGGAATGAAAAAGGGAAACAGATTATTGATGCGGAGCCCAACGCCACTGTTGCCACTACAAAGGTCCAGAAGGAGGAACCGGAAGATCCAGAGGAGGAGGAACGTCTCTTCCACTCCCAGATGTGGGTAAAGGGCTCCCCCGTACAGTTCATTGTCGACAATGGGAGCCAAAAGAACCTCATTTCAGCAGACGCCGTGAAGCGGTTGGGCTTGCCGACCACAGCTCACCCACATCCATACACCACCGGGTGGCTTCACCAAGGACGA
The DNA here is from genome assembly GCA_034641835.2 of Pinus albicaulis. Classification (NCBI taxonomy): domain Eukaryota; kingdom Viridiplantae; phylum Streptophyta; class Pinopsida; order Pinales; family Pinaceae; genus Pinus; species Pinus albicaulis. The sequence continues at coordinate 963,198,574 of CM076584.1, forward strand.
GATCTCCGCGTCAGCCAGCAGTGTCGCCTTCCCTATAGCATCAAGCCCTTCACGGATGAGGTATTATGTGATGTTGCTCCCATTGATGTTTCTGATGTATTATTAGGACAACCATACTTGTGGAAGCGTCATGCTGTGTATGAGTCTCGACCTCGTGCTGTTATTATTACTTTGGGAAATAAGTTGTACAGGATACCATAGGTACCACCTCCTACGACTATCTCTTTGGTTACTGCAAAACAATGTAGTAAGCTCATTTCCCAAACCAGAAAATTCGTTTTCCTGATGATCTGCCCCCAGGGCAAGAAGAAGACTGTGGCCACGACCTCCAGACAGGGCCCCTCTGCACGACAACAACAAATGGATAAGGTCGTGGAGGAGTACGAGGACATCTTCACCTCACCCACAGGGGTTCCTATGCACTGCCAGGTCAAGCACCCGATCGATCTGACCCCAGGTGCGCCACTACCCAATGGACCGATCTATCGACGCTCTGTTCTGGAAAATGATGAAATCAAGAGGCAGATTCAGGAGCTGTTGCAGAAAGGTCACATCAGACCAAGTTCATCGCCCCGTGGGAGCCCGATCGTGTTGGTACAGAAGAAGGATGGGACGTGGAGACTTTGTATTGACTATCGGGCGCTGAACAAGATCACTGTCCGGAATAGGTACCCAATCCCACGGATTGATGACCTTCTGGACCAACTCCAAGGTGCAAAATATTTCAGTAAGATCGACCTGAAGTCTGGGTATCACCAGGTACCAATTGAACCCTCTGAGGTGTGGAAGACTGCCTTCAAAGCTAAGGAAGGCCTTTTTGAATGGCTGGTCATGCCTTTCGGGTTGACGAATGCTCCCGCAACCTTCATGAGGATGATGGACGACATCTTGCGGCCATTCACCAACTCATTCGTAGTGGTGTACTTGGATGACATTCTGATCTTCAGCAAGACTTGAGAAGAGCACCTTCATCACATCCGACAAGTCCTCCAAACACTGCGGCAACACAAGTTGTGTGCCAATTTGGAGAAGTGCACGTTTGGCATGACCCAGGTTCAATATCTGGGATACATTATTGATGAAAAGGGGGTGCATGTGGATCCAGCGAAGATCCAAGTCATTCGGGATTGGCCAGCCCCGACTACTATAACAGAGCTTCGCAGCTTTCTGGGTCTTGCTAATTTCTACCGTAGATTCGTGTTGGGATTCTCTCATATTACTTGGCCCTTGAGTCAAGTCACCAAAGGAGGAGCGAGAGCAAAATTCTTTTGGTCGGAACCTCAACAGAAGGCGTTCAAAGAATTGAAAAATCGCCTCTGTTCTGCCCCAGTGCTCACCTTACCAGACTTGCAGCAGCCATTTGAGATCGAGACAGATGCCTCCGACTATGCTATTGGGGCAGTTCTTACTCAACAGGGACATCCAGTGGCATATCACAGTGAGACATTGTCTGAGACAGTTCGCAAGTATCCCACCTATGACAAAGAAATGTATTCCATTGTGCAAGCCTGTCGACAATGGAAGCATTACATTTTCGGGAAGGAAACAATCATCCACACAGACCACCGGCCCCTGCAGTTCATACAGACACAAGGGAAGTTGCAGAATGATCGCCATCAGAAGTGGTCCACATATCTGCAACAGTTTCATTTGAACATCAAGCACAAGAAGGGTAGCACCAATAATGTTGCAGACTGCCTCAGCCGACCACCGATCGTGGCGCTCACCACCGTGCTCAACTCTTGTGGGCACGAGACTTCTGATTGGCCGCTTCTCTATGAGAGTGACCCAGAATTCGGCCACACTTACAAGGCACTCTTGGGGGGCACACAAGTTCCAAATTTTCACCTCCAAGATGCACTCTTATGTCACCTGGGACACCTTTGTGTTCCTTCAAGTGAGCGTGCCAAGATGATATGGGAAGCACACTACAGTCGAGTCGCTGGGCATTTCGGGGTCGAGAAAACAGTAGCAATACTACAGAAGTATTTCTATTGGCCGAACCTTCGAAAGGATGTCGAGAAGCACATCAGATCCTGCACTGCTTGTGCCATTGCCAAACCGACCATCAAGAAGCAAGGCCTATATACTCCACTACCTACCCCTAGTCGACCGCGGGAATCCATCTCCATGGATTACATGTCGGGCCTGCCCTCTACTAAGAATGGCAATGACTGTGTTTTCGTGGTCGTTGACAGATTCTCGAAGATGGCCATTATGGCGGCCTGTAAGAAGAATATCACAACAGAAGCTACTGCTAAACTCTTCTTTGAACGAGTATGGGTACACTTTGGGATCCCACAGTCTATCATATCAGATCAAGATAGCAGGTTCCTCAGCACATTTTGGTCCAGCCTCTGGTCAATGTTGGACACAAAGCTCACCAAGTCCATAGCTTTCCATCCCCAAACAGATGGCCAGACAGAGGTCGTCAACAGAATGATTGTACACATTCTGCGCATGTACAACTCAAAGCATCAACGCACATGGGACGAGAGCCTCCCCTATGTACAACACAGTTATAACCGGGCTCTCCACAGCTCAATTGGCCATAGCCCCTTTCAGGTGGGCTTGGGATTCCAGCCACTATGTCCCATTGACATAGCCATGCCGTTTGCAGCTGCTCAGGCCGATTCAGCTCATGTCCAGTCTGAAGTTGACAAAGCAAGTAGCTTCATCGAGCGCATCCAACACATCCGCCAACAGGTTCATGATATATTGGACAGAGCCAATGCGAAGTACAAGCAGCGCCATGATCAACACCGGGTGCCACACCACTTCCAGGTGGGCGACAAAGTATGGCTACATTTGCAGAAGGAGCGCCTCACGGGACCTCACCGCAAGCTTCGCCCACTCCGATACGGGCCGTACACCATCACCAAGGCTGTAGGTAACAATGCCTTCGAGCTTAGTATTCCACCATTCCTTGGTCTGCACCCAGCCTTCAATGTGGATCGCCTTCGTCCTTACTTTCCACCTCTGCTGGACACCTCGGACATTGCAGAACAACTCACACCAACAGAGTTAAACCCAGACTGCATGGAACAGGCCACCACATATTGTATCATGGACATGCAAATCAAGAACACTCGTCAACAGCAGATCCAACTGTATCGGGTTGTCAAAGCTGGCCAACTCCTGCACCAAGGAAAGTGGTTCACCAGGGACCAAGTTCAGCAGAAATTTCCTCATCTCATGGAGGAACTTAACGCAATGGGGACCATTGCTTCCTAAAGGGGGAGGAATGATCCAGGTGGATATTGGTGGCCACCCACCTATTCCACTTGGGCCCCCACCATTGTCTCTTTCAGTTTTTCAGTTTCGGCATAACTTACTATTTTTAGCAGTTTTTCGGGTCCTGAACTTCCGGAGCCGTTTTGAGGCCCTAAACGACGTTTTTTTGGGTATGAAAGCGCCAACGAATTTTCTGATAAAATTCGTCCCGACAGCTGTAGTCCTCGGATAGAGCTTTCTAATGATGTATCATATGCGTCAAACGGAGATAGTATGCCAAAGTTACGTCCCTGGGAAGTTAAAACACCAATTTACCCAAACGGGGCCCATAGTTTTGGCGCTTCATCTCCTAGGGTTAGGTTTTTGGGATGTTTAGGGTTCTCCATTGTTTCTCAATAATAAATAGGCCCTCGCGCCTCATCGTAAAGCAGTTCAGAGGTCTGTAGCCACCACATCTCTTCTCAGAGATAGCTACCAGTACCCTAGCTAGTTTTATTTCCATTGTCTGTAAGCAAATTTCAGTTCTTTGATATTAATGAAATGAAGTGTTATTTCCGCTGCATCTCTGTATTTATGGTTATGTGTTTATTCTGTTGCGTTCCTGCATAAATCCGGATCAACTTGTCATGCCATCTTTTGCTTTGCTGTTGAATCAGTATGTTATGTTGAACAAAATCTCTATGAAATTCATATAATTCATTTAATTGGAGAAGACGCTCTTGTTGTGCCTCAGAGAGATCTAGTCCTAACTGAACTGCAGTTATAAAATTTTTGATCTGGAACTCAATTGGTAACAAAACCTGTTTGCCATATACCAGCTCATATGGTGTATGTCCCATGCTATTTCTCCAAGTGGTTCTATATGCCCACAAAGCTTCTAGTAATATTTCAACCCAGTCTTTTAGATTCATATTGACTGTAATTGTAAGAATGGAATCGATCACATTGTTCCTAGATTCCACATGGCCATTTGCTTGCGGGTGATATGGCGTGGATTTCCTATGCCGGATCTTGTATTGCTCCATCACACCCTGTACTAGATTAGAAATAAAATGCAGACCATTGCCAGAAAAAATTTCTCGAGGCACGCCAAATCTAGTAAATATTTCAGTAAAAAGAAAATTGACAACAACTTTTTCTGTAGCAAAATAAATAGCTTTAGCTTCTACCCATTTTGTAATGAAATATGTGCAAACAAAAATATGTTTTTTAGTTAAGGATGTTGGATTTATTGGCCCTATAAAATCAATAGCCCATTTTTCAAATGGCTCAATCATAACTTGTGGGCATAAAGGCATTTCATTGGTTTCATTAGGTTCGCCCATTCGTTGACAGCTATCACATCGCCTAACATACTGTTTGGAATCCTTAAACAAGGAAGGACAAAAGTAACTAGCACACAATACTTTATATGCTGTCCACTTATCAGCGAAGTGGCCTCCACAAGGTTCATCGTGAGAATATTTCAATATGTCAAACACTTCCTCCTCTCTTACACATTTATGGATAATCATATTTGGACTAGTGTAAAAGAGATCTCCTTGAATCCAGGAATATGAAGCACTTTTCTGAATAATATTCATCTTTTCACGATCGGAAAAATGAGGTGGTGTTTTTCCAGTGACCAAATAATTAGCAATGTCAGCAAACCATGGAGAATCTGTAGACATAGCAAAAATATGTTCATCCAGAAAAGCATTATTAACAGGAGTTGCTTCACCAAAATTATCTAATCTAGAAAGAAAGCCTGCTACAACATTAGGTTTCCCTGGTCTATCAACAATAGTAACATTAAACTCCTACAACAATAGCAACCACCTAGTCACTCTACCACTTTTCAATGGCTTGTTCATCAAATATTTAATCGTGGAATGATCAGTATGTACACATACTTCATATCGTGTAATATAGTGCCTGAACTTATTAATTACAAAAATTACAACTAAAAACTCTTTCTCTGTAACTGTATAATTCAATTCAGTGGAAGACAAATTCTTACTAATATAATAAATAGCATAGGATTTCTTATTTTCCTCTTATCCTAATGCTATGCCAATGGCCAAATCTGAAGCATCAGCGGAAATGTGAAAAGGGAGGGACCAGTTTGGACCTCTCGAAACCGGTGCCTGTACCAAATTTTCCTTCAATGTTTCAAAAGACTGTTGGCAAGTCATGGACCAAGAAAATTCACTATCCTTAGCAAGAAGTCGGAAGAGAGGGGCAGCTATCTTAGAAAAAATTTCAATGAATCTTCTATAATAACCAACATGTCCTTAAAAACCTCTTACTTCCCTTTGAGTTTTGGGTGTAGGAAGATGCAAAATGATTTCAATGTTTGCTGGATCAACTTGGATACCTTTATCAAAAATCAAATGGCCAAGTATTACTCCCGCTTTGCACATTAATCTACATTTCTTTTCCCTCAAAGAAAGATGGTATTCTTGACAATGAAGAAGGACTTTCTCCAAATTTTTGAGAGCTTCCTGAAAATAATCACCAAACACAGAAAAGTCATCCATATAAATTTCTACAAATTCTAGATCAGCAAAAATGGCCACGACTGCCCTTTGAAAGGTAGTCGGGGCATTACATAAACCAAAGGGGAGCACTTTATAAGCAAAGGTACCCCATGGAATTGTAAAATTAGTTTTATCCTAATCTTCGGGTGCAATCTGTATCTGGTTATAACCACTGAAGCCATCCAAAAAGGAAAAATATTTCTTTCCTGCAAGGGTATCAAGCACCTGATCAATAAAAGGGAGAGGGAAGTAATCTTTAAGAGTGGCTTTATTCAATTCTCGATAATCAATACAAATACGCCTTCTTCCATATTTCTTAGGTACAAGCACTAATGGATAGACCCACTGACTCTCAGAAATGGGATAGATAAAACCAGCATCCAAGAGTTTTTGCACTTCTTCCTTCACAATATCTCTTATAGCTGGATTCATTCACCTTTGGGGTTGTCAGATAGGTCGGGTTCCTTCCTGAATATAGATATGATGTGTACAAGTTTCAGGAGGGATACCCTTCATATCTTCATAGCCCCAAGCAAAGGCACTAAGACGGTTTTGCAGCAAATTCACAAGCTGCTCATGCTGAGATGAGTCCAAATCTGAACTAATATGCAAGGATTTACCAGGGCTAATCTCAACAAGAGTGGTATCAGGATCAAGAGTACTCAAGGGAGTGGTCAAATGCAATTGTATAGAAGAATGAGAATCATGATTATCTTGAAAATCTAGGCTAAAAATTCGGCTCAATGGATCAAAGTTAGGCATAGTGTCTAGATTATTCAGGAAATATTGAATCTCACCTTATGGTGAAGACCCAGTATAATGATGGATTAGGGAAATAGACTGAGTCTCCTCATCACTGCTTTGATAGAACCATAAATTATTTTGAAGGTCCTGAATGGATCTAGCAAGGGGGTATAAGGTAACTTTCTTCCTAGAATATCCATGTGAAATATACATATCACCGGAACGACATCCAATATATGCATCGGCCATAGCAAGCCATGGTTGACCCAAGATCAAGGGATATCCTCCTACTAGGTTCTTTGGTTGAAGCACAATGAAATCAGCAGGATATTCCCAAGAATCTAAGGAGATGATTACATCGTCCAATACTCCTTCTGGCTTAATTTTAGATCTATATGGTAATTCAAGCACAATGAGAGTAAGGCAAATATGAGATAACCGAAGTTGATCCATGGTTTTCTTAGCCATGAAATTAATGGCTGACCCAAGATCTATAAGAACATTAGAGACAAGGAGATTACCCATCTGAATTGAGACAACAGGGTTTCTGGGATCAGTATATTTTTCCATAGACACACATCCCATCATCAACTCTGCTGCCCTACCAAAAAATTGAGTGGTTTGGGGTTCTAATCTCTTCCTCCCGGGTTTCTTGAGATAGATTTCCTTAATAATATTGGTACAAATGGCGATCTCTTTAATGGCTTGAATAAAAGGTATCTTGATGAAAAGATTCTGAAGCTCGGATGCCAAACTAGTCTCAGAAATATGCTCACTTCTTTCCATTACTAGCCTCTGTGGGAAGGGAGGCTGGTTGGAAGAAAATGGCAAGGATTCAGAGGGTAAGGGCTGCTTAGTGATAGATTTCAGAGAATAGTTAAGATTTCCTCTTCTCTTTTCTCTTCAACGATCACCATAGGTTGCTTCTGATTTTCTGATGTTACAGTCCTTCCTGATGTTAATTGAATATCATGAACCCCTATTGGAATAGACTGGTATTCGAATGATAAAGGTGGGTTTGTTACCTAGATCATTTTCACTGCTTTATTATTATTGGGATTAGGCAAACATTGAGCAGGCAACTAAGAAGGTCGAAAGGATGGAGGTAAAGGAAAATGTGGAGTGGACTGACTTAGAATTTGAGGCATTGAATAAGGTGTATGCGTAAATGGATATGACTGTATAGGTGGCTGGTAGGAATATGAAGAATGAGTTGGCCCTCTCCAACCTTGTTACCATGGTTGAGAAGGTTGCCCATGTTGACATTGATTCCCATACTGCCACTGCTGATGAGAGTTAGGATAAGAATATGCATGTGAATTATAACCAAAATAGTGTGGAGAACAGTGTTCATTATATCGATTTTCATGTTTTCCATTTTATTTTCTAGTCCAATAATCATAGCATCAGTAGATTCATTTTTTATATTTCTATTTCGAGTTCCTCTACCGGATCTATACTGGTTTCTTGAAAATTTTCTGCATAATTCACAAATTTGATCAAAATTTTGCTAAGAAATATCACCTTGTCCTAACATATTCAAATTATTTCTAGCATTATTAGTAAGTCATCTTAAGAAAAAGGTTCTAATAGTGTTGGGATCAAGATTAAGTTTTGAACTTTGTAAAATATACATATATCTTTCCAGGTAATCTTCAAGAATTTCATCATCATCTTGTATGATTGTAAAAATTTCATCCTGCATGTCCTGAGTTTTGCAATATTCTTGATATTTAGACAAAAACACTCTCTTCATCTGATCCCAAGAGGTTATAGTGTTTCCTCCTGACCCCATAAACCAACATAGAGTTGAGTCCTTAAGAGTAACATGAAATAGTCTTAACCTCTGAGAATCAGTTGCATAATCATAACTTCTACACAGAATATCAAACTCGAATAGAAAAGAGTGAGGATCTTCATGAACTTTACCATGGAAATGAGGGAGAGCTGATGGTGGAATATTCTTCATTTGCGCCACAGTATCATGATCCACAATTCGAAACACAAAAGTGGATTACTCTTCACTTACCTGGTTGTCACCAATCCCTTCCAAATGATCTTCTTGGTCCACCATTGTTCCCATTTTCCTTGCACCACTCTCAATAGGTTGATCCACACCTAAGATGTTATCACTAGAATCCAGTGGATTGTTCCGACGTGATGAGTTTTAATTGGATTGGGCTTCCTGCTTACAAAAGGAGACCCAATATGAAAATTGTTTTCAGAATTCTTTCGGCCCTTAGTGGGCTTCAAACACTTACCTTTCCTACGCATTCATTTCAGAAGGAAAGAAAAAAGAAAAATAACAAACAACTTCTAAAAAATGTTGTCAGAAATCAATCAACACCAGTAAAATTCCTTCAAGGAAACAACACTCTAAAAATAAAGAAAAAATTACGTCTATTGTATAATCATAAAATTCTTACCAATTCAAATCGCCTCCCCGGCAACGGCGCCAAAATTTTGGGTGCAGGAATTACACTTAAGCAAACTCCTCAACACTTAATTTGTCAACCCAGGGGATTCATAAACTTACATATGAAGCACAGGCAATGCCAGAGATGGTATGAATCTTCCTAGTGTAAATCCATACTTTCTTTAAAGGAAAGATTGTAGAATCAAATCAAAAGAGAAAAACGCAACTTGAACCATCAAAAATAATCTAAGACTGGAATGAGGAAGTATGGATTTGTAAGAGAGAATTAAAGATAAAAGGAAATCACTCCCACTAATGGTTGTTTAATCTAGTGAGTGTGTTTTCTCCTTTAGCAGAGACACTTTAGCAGTCTCATTAGATGGGCCCTTAAGCCTGCTTCTTTAGAGATTTCCTTCTTGCATTAATCTGTCCTGCACTAGTGCTTGCACTACTGCAGGATCATAGATTTATGTAGAAGGTATAAATAGTGTCTTTACTGAAGGCTTTTTACTTCATGCAAGGGCTTGAATTTTTCAAGGTTCAGAGCACTCAGATCTTGTGGCAAGAAACTAGTTCTTGCATTGGATCAGAGCTTCCTGCACTTAGCATTTAATCCTTAAAATGAGTGTTCAATTATTGCAAGTGCTAGTTTACTATCGAATCAAATTGCACACATAAAAGTGAATGTTTTTTATCTTAACAAAATGTAGAAATAAAGAAGCAATCATTTATCCTGTCATAATCATTTAAATAAAGAAAGAAGATTGTGGAAATTACACTAAGAAAGCTTGCTGCACCACACTAACATGCACTGGTGCAGGTTCATTTCTCTTGCTTCGAACAGGTGGAAAAACCAATTAAATAGAATTACAGGAAAAGGAAATATCACACCAATGTGCACTGGTGCAGGTTTGTTTCTCCTACTTGTACGAAGCGGAGGAAAACCAATCTGAAATCAAGAGCAGGAAAGTAAGTTGGAGGGAAAGAAAACGTATCTACTTAACATAATGGATCCGTTTTCACTCAGACAAGAATACAAGTGTTGAAAGTTAAATCAAATTTTGACAATATAAACACAAATTACAAGAAACAGAAAATGGGGTAAACGTGTTGGGTTGGTTGGGCACTAGCCAACCAGCACGTTTCCCTTTTAAGTTAAAATGCTGCTGAGTAAATTAGTCAATTCATCAGCTTAAATATAGAAACAGAATTTCCAAAACATGAGGCGAAGCTCCCTTTTTATTATTTCATTGAGGAAAATACATGCGTTATTACAATGTCCAGCTCAGATTCGGGCGTTAACAAAACAACCTGTTACCACCTATCAAACTTCGCTCTAAAAACTCTGCTTCGGAAAAAGCTCTCCTCCAACTCCTATTTACATTTTACATTATATAGATCTATTGGAAAAACGCCGAAACAAATCGTTCAACTGATTACATAACCATCGCAGAATTTATCATTCGGCCTTCAAAATTAGGCAGCTAACAAAATCGGCCGTAGCTAATCTTCAACTTTTCGCCCTTCATGGATTCGGTCTTGGATGCCTTTGGATCAATCGTGCTGTCGTGGCTGAAGCTGCTCAAGACAAGGTGATGATCAAGGAGGTTCGGATGTTTCATGAAGATCTGTTGTGCTGGCAATGGTGCAAGATCTGATCCTGCACTAAGATCAACGGTCACGATAAGCACTCTAACCATCAAATAACCAATGGAGATATCGATAAGTTACAAAGGTGATTTAAAAGTAAAAAATCATGTAATAAATATTTAATTAATGCTAAACTGAATTAAAACATGAAGAATAAAGGTTTATACGAAATATGTCACTGTGCCTGGACTAGTGCAAGATGAGGGTGCATAAAAGAGGTGAAACAGAGGTAAATGGTTATTCTTTAGGAAGGGGAAAATGTAAAAAGAGAGAAAATTAGGGGGCTAATAGTGGCAGGCTCATGTGACAAAAAAACCTTAATATCCCAATAACAATACATCAATTTAGAGCATTTAATTTCACTGCATTTTATAACCACAGATAGTCAAAGTTATGAAACATCAATCTCATATATATGCCTTTATCATCACTGTTTCCAATACCATGCATATCATAATCAATATGATCAATTTAGTTTAATCCATAAAACAATAAGATGCAATCACTATTTTTCTCTGAAACTTCATCATACTTATCACACACATTATCAACGCCATATAAATGAGGTAACCTTCTACAAAAGATCTAATAGATATTATGCGTATCAAGAGTTGAGAGTACCATCCACTAGAGTCGGAATCAGGATATCAAAAACAATATATGTTAGCCACACATCAAGATATGTCAGTATTTCCAAGATCTGCAATAAGTACTCTTGCAGATTCAAGCAGATCATCATGCTCAAAAGATTCAATACCAGGTGCACCATATCATTATAGGAAAATTAAATCCCAATCATCTATATTCATGCATAATCCATATGACAAGTAGACATTCTCAATATATCGTAGGGCTTACCTAGCCATCTAGTGTTGTAGCTAAATCATAACATTAAAATAATATACCATGCATGTCTTGAGGTATTACCTATGCACCTTCACATAGGCATCTATGAGTGCGCAAGTGCCTCTTTACCTTTTACATATATAGTCATCTTTCCTTTTCCAGATCTATTTATCCTTTCTTTTCTAGATCTAGCCATATTTCCTACATTTCCAAAGATACTCAAGAGGGATCCACTCATCGCATTTCATCACAGAGGTTAGTGATATCCAGGTGCTCAAATATACATGCAAGAAGTAACTATTAGAAAGAGAAATCAAATCCATAAGCATAAACAAGAGAAAGGGTTATAAGTCAAGGAATACTTATCTTCAATGGGAGATGATCCTCTCCCTCTCGAACCAACCATGAAGAGCCATCCATACGCCATAAAACAATGTTTCCTTCAATAAAAAACTTTATCAATAATCAAGTCATCTGTTAAATCGATCACAAGTGCTTTAGCATCTTCAAAAAGGCTATGCAAGGGTTTCATATACCAAATCTCAATATTTTACCATAAATCAAGGTTTATCTCAAACCATTATCCACTACCTTCCTAGGGTCTTCTTCATACCCTAGAATTATTTTAGGTCTCGACCATCCTCTTCTTGCTTCAATAAAAGTCACTTCTTGGGGTGATCTCCATGGATTTTCTTCAACCAGCTTTGATACCATGTTAATTTTTCATAAAGAAACATTTTTATTTACTTTTATAGTTACATTTCTTCACTAACATGTTAATTTCAACCCAAATGATTATACCATTGTATATATCTACATTATTAATCATCATAATATGAAACTATGTAGAAAGAACAATATCATCATCATCATCATCATCTAAGCAATGGAAATTAAAATATCAAAGGAAGAGAAGCATGAAGACATAGAGAAACATGGATTAGTGTAAGGCGAGGGAAAAGCACACTATGGGGAAAACCCTTAGAAATTATTCTTTTTATATCATCATAAAATGATTAAAAAACAAGAGGACAATGATCCATAGGTTTATATATTTACGATGCAGAAAAAAAATAGCATACACGCAATTGAACATACCCATACTTCTTCATGAAGGAAACTGAATCTAAGAATTGAAATGCAATAACAATAGTTGTAGAAAATTATTGAATATGACTAATACTGAATGAGGATTGTAGATACATCTTGCAGTGGAAGCAAACCAATTTTATCAACACATCATCATATCTATAATACTGAAACATGGATCTCATATATCACCAATTGATCTCAACTCAGAAGTCCTAGATCTGAATCCCAGAGACTATCAATGAATTTTATGATGCAAAAGTGACTGAACAACTAATGTATGGAAGCACTGCACAAGCAACTGACTGGGAATCAAATCTAATATTTTGTGTAATTCTCTGAGTCGCTACCACAACAGTTTGTTCCTGTGTCTCTGCATCAGATCGAGCTCAGAATTTAGTTCATACCATTAAAAAGATGAGCCAATGGATACAGGGTTCTTGGCCACAAGCACAACACACCAAACCCGCGGCTCTGCTTACCTAGGCTACTACCACGGATCTTCCTGCCCGCGAATCTGCATCAAATCACCAAGATTTAATGCGTTATCATATTTTTGATCACAACCCTTTGTGCAAGCTCCTCCCGACGTACCTGTGCCAGCCAAGACATAAAATGGACAAAAAAAACTAATGGATGCAGATCATAGATCGCTTGAGCAAGTGTTCAAATGATCTTGAGGTCGCCTCTATTTATAACTTTGTGAGGGACTACTTGGGGCTTCGACCAAATCAACATGCTGTTAGCCCAACCCATAACATAATAAATAATAAATAATTCATAACCAATTTCTTCTTAATGGATTGGGGAAATCTATAAATCGATTTTGATCCTCTTGAAAAGAGGAGTCTAATTAAATTATTATATTAATCATCTGAGTTTTCCATAGTGAAATTTGACCCTAGTTGCAAAAATTAACACATGGTTCGGTTAGTCTACTTGGAAGTACATATTTTAAATTGAATTTTTTTGGCATACTGTTTGTGAAAAATATCAATAGAGAATTGAATATATCAATTTAAATTAATTGTGTTTATGTGATTTCAATTTAAATGATTTTTCGAAAAAAAAAAATATTATTTCTACTCTTCGGTTAAAAGAGAATTATATGTTTATAGAGTTTGAAAGGAAATAAAGTATATAACTTATATTTTGAACATAATTGTGTTAATTTTTTCTTAATCATTACTTCTGTGTTTTTATTATTGTTTGTGCTCTATCATTCTTACATTACGTCTTTTGGTATTGCAATAATAATGTTTCAACTCCCAAAGGGTTTTAGTTTTAATTGTGAACCTGCTGTTCATACAAATACAAGAGGGGTTGTGACTGTATATGTGGTATATACCTTCTCTTTCTCTTATTGATTTATGTATGTGAAAATACTGAATTGAAAGATATATGTACAAAGACGAAGTTGAGTAATATGTATTACGGGAAATTTGCAATTGGAGAAAATAACTTCCTCAAATGAAATGAAACAAAAACCTATAGTACTTGCAATAAAGGAAGATACAATTCTACACTATCTACAATGAAATTAAACCATAGTTGCTCACCTCTATGCTATCTTGGAAGGAAAGGAAAACAAAGTGTTGAAATGATAACATATAAACCCTTGAAAAAAACAGATTTCTAAAATAAACAAATCAAAAACATCTACAATGTCTCTATACTTCAAAAATCCATTATTAGGAATCAAAGGCTATTACAGTATATTAAAGAATAGAAGTAATGATTTTATTACAAATTTGAGTAAGTTTGAAACGATATTTACAAAGGTGATAGGTGACAAGCTTTCAGTTCAACTATATTTCCATATCGTGACGAGGAAGGAAAAAACATATGCAACAATCATGGAAACAATAATATGACATCTACAAAATCAACCAATTTCAGAGAATCTCATTAAGTGGAATAACTTACTTGATGAAGGTTCCATATGGGAGTATGAGTATTTTATATAGAAGAATCCTGAGCTACTCAAGCATTGATGCCAACACTTTTTCAAGAGAGGGGCATGTTAGGTCGCTATAATACTAGTGTAGCTCCTATATTGTTATTATGAGCCTCACAAAAGCTCACAATATCACCATTGCATGTCGATATCACAATTAATTTCATGCTATGCACCTCCATCACACCAACATGAATTCAATACAGAGAAAATGACACAATGGGAAAATATCTAAATAAGTATTGTGAGTGACGAAGGAGTTGAATACTAGGTGGGAAATTTAATGGACAAAATATATACAATCATTTATATTAACATAAATTTCAAGCCTTTACAATTTAAATCCCATGGTTTCTCTCTAGCATGGCGTAATAAACTATATCAAATAAAATATATCAAAGGCATTTAATTGCTGAAACCATCCTCAAATAGATGTCACATCTCAAAGCACTAATAGGAAATTGGTATGAAGTTTAGATTTTCCTAAAAATTTCAATTTTTTTTTGAAAATTTAAATTAGTATACTACAACATCGATCTGAGCATGATTTGGACCTCTCATTTTGTGGCCGCATTGTTTTTTTCTTTTCTAGTTGTTATTTTCGTTGCAAAATTCAATTTTATGGCATGCTCGGAAATGTGAGACGTTAAAGCACTGATATGAAAACCATTGATAAGAAACAATTTGCTTGACGAAAATTCATGATTAATAAAACAAAATTCCTAATTAGAGAAGTGCAGGTGAAACATGTTTTAAAAAAGTCCTTTAATAGAACTGTATAAATAATCTAGTCATTGCATAATTCCATAATTACATTTAATTGATACACATAATAAGTATAAAATTAAACAATTTACCAAAGAAACGTATCAAAATTTGAGAAACTTACCATCGATCCGAGGGATTAAACTATATATTCAGGTTGACATTTCAAAATATGTGCTCCACTTGGGAAATTATATAGCTGCGCTAAATTGTCCAATTTTATGCCAAATTAACTACTAATTTACATCCTCTCGACGTTTAAGAACAAATCAATATGGGGTGCGAAGTATTCCCCATCCAAAGAATGGTAATAAACCACAATTAAACAACGAAATATTCCCACGAATGATTTTAAAATGCCACAATTGCAATCGAAATATGATTTAGACCACAATTCGAGACCTTAGATGTAATTATGTTATGTAATGTAATTATATAAGATTAAAGATTTCAATTAATAAAAGGCTCAGGTTTCTTGAAGGCGAATAACTGTGAAAATTGTTCAGGGCCCTATGAAAAAAACTTGATCCCATCGTTGGATGATGGATAACATGACTACCTTATTTGATTTATGTGAAAATGTGGCAGGTAGGAGGGAATCTAGAATGACTTGCGGAATGCATACGGGTATCCGCTGTGGAGACCATCACAGTTAATAATTCCACTGCGTTTAGTTGGTGGGCTCAATTAATTATGGGGGGGCATGATCGTGGTTTTGTCGAGGAAGACCAAGAGTTAAACTTAATGTTCCCATAAAAATTGAGGTGTGATATTTATACTCTCTCGTAATAATTGTGCACTAAGTTTCATTAAAGAAAAGATAAAGGTCAAGAAAATATACATAAAATTTTAACTTTCTATCACTTAACAAATAAATTGTATTAATAAATGAATTATTATTTTTTTTAAAACTTCTTTATTTTATTAACATAACCAAAGTAACATAACCAAAGTATATTGATATGTTGGAACTCATATTATATGTTATTGGAAATAGAATGATATAACTTAGACAATTTTAAAATTTTCGGTTTTTAGGCTTTTGTGGTTATGAGTTATTGAAGAGCTTTCCAGATTATCCGCAGTATTAAGGAACATTTGTCAACGTTTCAAACCTCAATGGGGATCCATCTTCACGAAATTTGAATGAAAGATTGAAAGAAGGGATTTAGGCCATTAATAGTAAAAAAATATATAAAAGGAGACGACCATAATTATTATTTTTTATATATTTTATTTTATAAATAAAATATAAATTAAAAATAATTTATAAAATAAAATATATAAACAATAATAATTCTAGTCGGCTCTTTTTATATTTTTCTTCTCTATTAATGGCCTAAATCCCTTCTTTCAATCCTTCATTCAAATGTCCTGAACATGGATTCCTATTTGGATTTGAAACGTCGACAAATGTTCCTTAATACTGTCGATATTTCGGAAAGCTGTTCAATAAAAGTTTAAAAAAATTAAATTGAAATAATATATATATATATATATATATATATATATATAGGAAAGGTAAAATTATATTTTGACTTATTGATTTGTTTTTAAAATTTTAACAAGTCAGTTCATTTTCAAAAATCAAAAATTTGAAGAATAAAGCTTCATAGTAATAATACCTAGTGGACCTTTAACATAATTCATATGAAAATTGAGAAAGAATTTCCGAAAATAAGAATGAGTTTGTTAACTTGTTATCTTATTTCAAAATTTTAAATTATTAAAATCATTTTGAGATGTTAAACACAATGTATTTGACTATATTTTATTTTATCTCTTTATTATCAATTTGACGATAAATATCCAAGGTACATCTCTCGAGATTTAATTAGTTTACCAACATACCCTAATAACCATTCACCTTGCTCACCTAAACTTTGCTTCTACTTGGTAAAACTTCATAACCTTCAATGCAAAATTTGGTGCAATACTTTTTTTTTAACCCTATACATTCTAATGGGATTCAAGTCTATACAACTTATAGGAGGAGGAAAGGGTTCCATCTAAGCTCTTGAATGCACCTATGACTCTCTATTATCATGTATTATTATTCATTGTAATATTATTTAGAGCCACACTCATAGAGGCGGTAGATCTCAACCAAACACATATAGATAGCTTGCAATCAATTAACCATTATTTCCATACGAGTAGAGAGGAGTAATATACAAGTTAGGGTGAGTAAGAAATGTCCCATGTGATTTCTATAAATTAAAATTAGAAATATTTTTGGGATGCACAAAAATAAAAACATAAATCATTACTCTAAAGTGTGTATGTGTGTGTGGAATCCTCGAGGGCTAGCTAAAGTGGTTTAGTTATTTGAGCTACATGTAGGAGGTATTTGGGTCAATTCCTTGAGCTATTGGGTTATATTGACTTCCCAATCAACACTAATGGATTTAAATTAGGTGTAGGTTTTAACCCTGAACAGAAATTATCTACACACGAATCTTATAACAGAAAATAAACAATAGCGAGAGCATAAAACATAAAACAGATAAAAACAGAGATTTTCCCCTGGATCCCAAATTGGGACGACCAGCTTGATTTCTCATTATGATCCTTTTAGTGTTACAACACATATATATACATGCCGAAGCATACATAAACCCCAATCCATTAACCCTGGATTAGAACAT